>CM035226.1:19173651-19544516 GCA_020226215.1 Sindora glabra | reverse complement strand
TCAGAATTTGTTTTTAAAACTATCCTTTAAATGTGTAACTTAAAAACAAGAAAGTAAAAATAATTTTTACTTATTTTTTAAACTTATGCTCTTGTTGAATATCATTTTGTAATTAAATAAAAAAATTATTTATAATATTAATCACTTTTTAATCTTAATTTTCCTTCAATTCAAAAACAGTTTTTAAGAACAAAAAACAGATTTTAAAAATAATTTTTTAGAACAGTTTTTTAAAAATACCAAAATAAAAACATATACAAACATATCAAAAAAAATTTAGAAGTTTTATTTAACTTATATTTCTTTATTTTTCAAAAAAATAAGACTTTTCATGATATTATTACCAACCGAACAATCTTTTGATTAGTGAATTTTAATGTAGTGGAGACTTATTTTTTTTTCTTCATTTTGAATTTAATCCCTACCTAGAGTGAATAAATACAGATTACGTAATTAGTGAACTTTAATGGGGTCAGGATTTTTTTTTCTGTGCATTTTGAATCTGATCCGAACTTTTATTAACGTGGATATAATAAATTAGCTACTCTTACCGATAAAAAGAAAAAAAAAAACTTTAATAACATTAAAAGAATCGGTGTACGAGTAACATCAAATCTGAATCTTTTAATTTGGTGGGTCCACCATTCTAATGCTATCGGTAATTCTACTTTTTTTTTTTAAATTATCATACTGTGCATTTTTTACAGTACCGTTGAAATTCTTATTCACTTCAATTATTACAAGAACGGCTCTTAGTTCAGTCGTGATATGTAGAGCAGGGGTGTGTTTCAAGGCTAAAAGAAGACCAAACATGACTTTAAGATTCAAATATCTTTGAACTTGAGGGTCCTACTTGCAAACACAATTTGCTAATTAGCAGACTCTATTCAACGTATAAATTCTATGCAACTTTAACTGTTTCAGGCACTTGTCCAGTCAAAATTGAAGTTCACTTCTAAGACGCCTCTGCAAAAACACGACTTAATATCCACATGTAAATACAACCTTAATTAGCAGTTTACCTTTATTTTTTCTAATAATTATAAAAATAATAACTCACTTAATTCAGACTTCAAATTTTAGATTTAAACACTAGACATAATAAAAAAATTAAAGTTTTATGATAACATCAGATATTTCTCTGTTCTTCACTGTTAAAAGATGCGGGCGCCAGTGACGGCAGCATCTATAAATTTTTATCAAAATACCCACGTGTACAATGACGCAGAAAGTGGTGAACAAGCTTCCAACCTAATTCACTGCCAGTATAAATACCCCTTTCCTGGCTTCATCATTCTTCACAAACACATCTCCATTTATATATCTCCTTCTTTTCCCTAAGCAATATTCATTTGCAGCTGCTGCTTGTTAGTGCAGTGTAACTGTGAAGATGATAAAGGATTTATGGAAACCAGTCTTTTTAATGGTTTTTGTGCAGATTGTTTTCTCTGTGGTTAATGTGCTCGTCAAGCTTGCCATTAACGATGGAATGAGTGTTAGGGTTGCGATTGCCTACCGCCTCATTTTCGCGACTTCCTTCACCGTTCCGGTCTCTCTTATTTTGGAAATGTAAATCTTCTGCAACTTCTTTGTGGTGGTTTTTTTTTTCTTTTTTTTTTTAATTATCTTCACCAGCTCCAAAAGCACTAAGAAATTATAAGCTGGTTTGAACTTACTGGTGTTCTTTTCTGTTGTTTTTATAGGAAGGAGAAGAACAGATCAAAGATAACTTGGAGGGTACTTGTTATGGCATTTCTCTGTGGTTTGTTTGGGTATGTTTATGTATAAATTAAATACTTATACCCTTTCTCTAATATAATAACAGATTAATTATGTATGATGGTTTGTGATACTTACAGGGGAAGTTTATTTCAAAACCTGTTCTATGGGGCATTGGCTTTAACTTCAGCAACATTTGTTTCTGCAATTTACAACCTCATTCCAGCTATTACCTTCATCCTGGCCATATCTTGCGGGTATGCATGTCGCGACAACTAACTTTATTTTCCATTTTAATTATTCATTTATTGCTTAATCATTTTGATTAGTTTATTTGATATTGGAAGTTTCTTAAACATGCTTTTAAAAAAGTTGTTTAAAAGCTGAAGCTGCATTAAATAAAAAAAGATAGAATATATAAACTGAAAATAAGATTTGAAATTAGATTACGAATATAGATTTAAAACTATCATTAAATATAAATATGTAAAATTTAATTTAATTAATATAAAAGATTCAAATTTTAATTTAAGATCTCATTTATAATATGTTTAACATTTAAAAAAAAAACAAAAGGCTAGTAATTACTACCTAAAATGGAAAGTTGCGTTTAATTGCAAGGCCTAACTTAAATTTTGTTTGATTCAATTTGATATAGTTTGGAAAGATTGAATTTGGGAAAAGCGGCAGGAAAAGCCAAAGTAGTAGGAACCATGCTCGGAATTTGTGGGGCAATGTTGCTGACCTTTTTCAAAGGAGTAGAGATTAACATTTGGCCCTTCCACCACACCAGCCTTTTGCATCCACACAATGGCCAAGTTGCAGTATTCCATAATGACTCCGGTCGTAGATTGTTGGGTGTTCTTTGTGCCATCCTGAGCTGCTTTTCCTATGCTTTGTGGCTAATTATTCAGGTAAACATATTTCACCGCTAATTGGCGCAGTTCTTTAATTAATTAATCTGATTAAACTTATGGTTATGTGTCGGTGAATTATTTAAAAAAAAGTAATGTCGATACATATTCATTCATATAACTTTTTCTTAATTAAAAGTTACAATTATTTATATAGAATTTGTATCTTTTACATAAAAATTCTTAACTTCTTTTAGGTATAACTTTTAAGTAATGATGTAACTATTTCTCGTGTACTTGTTACGTACAAAATTCGTGCATACTCATAAAAGTTGTAAGATTTTATATGTTGAATTACAATTTTATGACTCGTGTTAAACTTTCATAGAAAGTTGCAACATTCGCCACTGGCATGCCGTGGCAAAATCCGACTTACTGCTAACACGTGAAATAATCGAAATTAAACTATTCGAAGCGAGAGAGTGAAACTTGAGAAAGATAGTTGTAAATTTAGGATGCCGCCAACACTTGTGCAGAAACTCCCAATTATAAATATCTAAGAACAGGGAATTCCACAAGAGTGGTGGGACCAAAAAACAATATTCATGTTTAAAGGGCAACTGCACATAAATTCCCATTATGCAACCACAAATCACTATGCCCTGTATAAGAAGATGTGATTTCGCGCAGGCGAAAATGAGCAAAGAATATCGAAGCCTTCAATCAAGCACAGCACTAATGTCTTTAATGGGAGCCATCCAATCCACTGCTTTCGTTCTTTGTGTCGAGAGGGATTGGAGCCAGTGGAAGTTGGGCTGGAATATTAGACTTCTTGCCGTTGCTTTTTCGGTAACTGTTTATTATGATTTTTGAACCACTACTTTTTCTAATATGATTGATATTGATTCAAAGCACGTTCTAATATACATGCAGGGAATAGTAGCATCTGGAATAAATGTTATTGTGATTGCTTGGTGTGTACAAATGAGAGGTCCATTGTTTGCATCTGTTTTCAACCCCCTAATGCTGGTTCTTGTAGCTATTGCTGGTTCTTTGACATTGAATGAGCAGCTATACCTAGGAAGGTATATATATACGCACAAGTCATGGAATTAAATTGTGCTTTACATAATTTTAATCTGTAATAGCTGCATTTTTTCACATTAATGTATAAATTTACTGATTATAATATAATTATAATTGTGATTACGATCTAGAACACAATTCACATAGTTGCAATTATAATTTAATTAAAACTTGTAACCATAAATATGAAAAATATTTTTTTTATTTTACGTAAACCAAAAAGGATTTATAAATGAATATATGTTTATAGAGGGGTAACTCATATTATGGTATTGATAATTTGGGTTCTTGTTTTGTTTGATAGTGTGCTGGGATCAGTGCTGATTGTATGTGGGTTGTACACGGTGCTGTGGGGGAAGGGAGAAGAGATGAAAAAGATGAGCCAACTGATGCCATCAGAAATCACTCAAGAATCTGAAGCCATTCAGATTATTGTCACATCCAAGCCAGTGGATGATAAAAGCGGCCACAACATCAATTCTGACTTCAATGTCGTAAAGGATAATGAAGATTCCTCCAAGATTAATGGACCTCGTGATTTGCATGATAAACACGAGAATGAGCAAGAGAGACAGATCTCTTAAGGAAACTTCAAATATGAGATCCCAAATTGCGAGATTTGATTTCAGTCATTAATCAAAGGCCGAAAGTTTAGGGAAGCCAGAAATGTACTTTCAAGCTCTACGATGATATGTAATCAACCATAAAGAAAATATCAATTAATTACTTCAAGAACTTTTAACTTAAGTAATATTTAATATTTTTTAAAATTTTTATATTTTCCTCTACATTTAAAATATGTATATCTAGTTATTTAAAAACTCCTGCTACGAAGAAAAATATTAATTAATTATGACTTGTTGCCTTAACATTACTAGAGAACAATGCAACTAGAATATCTATTAAAAAAAGACTATTTGTTTTGTTAGGGAGGGGGGAGGGGGACATAACTAAGATAGCTTTTAACAAGTTATTTTGCCTTCCATGCTTTTGAAAATTGCAACCTACTCTCCCCATGGAAAAGCCTTTTCAGTGGAACAGGGACTAAGGATTCATCCTTCGCTATCCATTTGTAGTACCCCCTTTATTCACCTCTACAACTCACATCTCCTTATATTTCTTTCTTTACTTTTTGTCTCACTTGCAGCAGTTGGTGGTCATGACATAATTTTGAGGATGAAGGATATATGAATGTCCTCATCATGCATGGATTACAGCCACACATGCCTAGGATACCTATAGAAGAAACCAAAAAAATGATAAAGGTCAGGCAAAACAATTGAGCTTTCAAAAGGTAGGAGTGAAGGATGGGGCAACGAAAATGTTGGCGACTAACCTGAAGAACACGTTGGGCACAGTAATTGCACTCTGCTGTAACACCAGTAACTAGTTATGACATTTCCATTTATCCTTCTTCTTCTGCCCCTTCGGACTCGTCGCTCAAAGTCCAATCCAGGAAGCCATGATTGTTTGGAGCAAAAAAAACTATACTTCCGTTCCGTTTTTCAAATAGAACGTGAATTTGTCACTTCTTTCAACAGAAGGAGTGAAATCAGACTAAATAAGATTTTATTTTTTTTTCTATAAAGAAAATGTGGGTGAGAGTAAACATAAAACAAAAATAGTATTATTGTTTTGTGAGGCACGTCCTCGTGACCCTCCGATCAGGATTTGCGAGACCGAAATGCGTCCGTCTCTGTCAACACATTATAAAGGTGCAGTCAGTCATAAAGGTGCAGTCAACGCATGTCGACCTTTGGAATCACCATACGAGGCATCATCGAACAGTAGGTGGCCCTGGGTATTTCTGCAGCACTTTGTTATTTGTTTTCCTGTATAATTGTGTATAAAAAAAAAAATTATTTTTAAACTGCTAAAAATTAATAATTATTTTACAAATTATTTTTTATTAATCATAAAACACAAATGATATTATTAAACAAAAATTTCTCAAGTTTTGGTGACCTCTTTCACTCTCCTCCGTTGAATTTGAAACCAAAAGTTCTATGATGCTTTAAAATCCATAAGAATTTTAATTAAAAAAGTTTACTTTTCCGTATGTCGTTAGAACTCACTTATTCACATTATTCACTTCCCTTATGCCAGTCAAACGGATGGATCAATTCGGATCCGATCAATTCCGAACGGATTTCAATCCATATGAATCAATTCGTAAAACTCGCGAAGGTAAATAGATCAATTACAACCAATCCAACTTCTCGGGATCGATGGAATAGCCATTTTTTAGCGTGAATTTCCTTATCAACCTGATATATTCTAATATTAAATTAAAAGGTGTTTGTCAAAAATTGGAAGAGACTTCCCGCTCAAATTAATATTTAATATTAACACTATAATATTCAATACAATAATTCTAATTCTACACACAGTAATCATCATAAAATTCATTGCCCATAATACTTTGAAATTCAAGTTCTCAACATAAATAGAAATTGTCCATCCAATTAAATTGCTTCAAATCTAATGTCATTTAGCAACTCCTTGAACTTGTTGTCCCTTTTACATTTCACAATTTATATATCAAAAATAAAAATGTATTACGATTTCACATATTTCATAACTTATAAAATCAAAATAATAGAAGTGTTGTATTGCATATGGACTCTCTAAAATAGAAATAGAATAACAGAAGGAGTAAGTGAGAAACACTCATAGATAGAGGCTGTGAATTCTTTATGCCAACTACAATATCATCAAAGCTAAGCTTCATTTTGATTAAAAAACAACAAACCATATTAAACATATAAACAATAGCCAAACATGAGTAAATGAAAAATCTAAAAGACTTTCCAATAAAAATTGAAAGTTGAATACACATAGAAAAACCTAAAAATATAGAATTTATTCAAAACAAAAACAATAGAAAATTAATTCGAAGTTATAGCATCAACTGATTCACTAAAAATTAAATGGCCAATCTCTAACTTTGCAACCTCATTAACATCCAAATCTTTGCCTATATTAACTGTTTTATTTGTGTTTAAATCCTCATATGAGTCATTTTTGCCTCCATTATCATCCTCTAAATCTATAATTGAAATTGCTTATGAATTTTAATGATTAAAATAAGGAAGAATCAAAATTTTTAGTTTAAAATTGGAACAAATTACATTAAAAGGATTACCAATAGAAGTAAAATCATGGAACTAATTATAAGTGCAAATCAAAACTTGAACTTTCTTAGGAAGGAAACAATTTCTACACTTGTTTAGTAAACACCCTCCAATACTGAAGGATGATTTGAATGTCACCATGGTAATTGGCATACTTAACAACTCACAACTATGATAATTACATTTGGAGACATATTTTTTCATACCTTCCACCAATCCAACACATTCAAATTTTCATAATGCATAAATTCAAGCTCAAGCTTTTCAATCTTCAATTGGAATTTTCCAATTCTTATAACAACTTGATAATCAAAAGCCTTGAAGTTCGAGTAAAAAAAATTCATACAATTAGCCACAAAATAGTCAAGATACAGTAACTTGTATAAAAGCTTTTAGTTATAGGTACCCAAAAAAAATTAAAAGGTAAAAAAACTTACAATGAAAAGCCTTTTCACTCTATTACTTATACTTGAACTTCCAAAAGATAAAATGGAAAAAACATTAAAAGATTAGGTTCTTTAGAAGCTTGGAGATGAATATTTTTTATATGCCTTAAAGAGTTAAAAAAAACTAGTTTTTTACAATATCTATTTTCTCTTCAAAAGTTGTAGAATCAATGATGATGTAGCCAAACTCCAATAATGAAAGCTCAATGCTTGAATAAAAAATAACTTCCATAACAAACAAAACATTATATTCATTCCAATATTTATCAAATTTAGCCTTCATGTTAATAGTCATATCGCTTATCATTTCATTTTCACTCTTTAAATTATGTAATAGAAGACATTCAATTTTCCAAACTTGAATGAAATATAAATATGTGGTTGGATAACTTGAACTAGATATCAAGTTAGTCATCTCATAGAAAGACTCAAAAAATTTACACATTTTTTACCCTTTCTCCACTCCACACTAGATAACAATGCTTATTTTTATTAATAATCACAAAATGGGCAAATACATACTTATATTTCAAAGCTCTATTAAGCATCAAAAAGGTGAAACTCCATCTTGTAAGCACATCTAAACATAAATTCATATTTGTGTTAATTGACAAATTTTGCAACATTCTCATAACTTCTTGTTATTGCCTACGAAGCTTTTATATATTTGATACTTTCTCTAATTTTAACGATGGTATTATAGGTCACTTTTAACTTATCTTGAACAATAAGATTTATAATGTATGTAGAACATTAAATATGAAAGAATTCACTATCACATAACAAGCTTTCTTCCAAACAAAGTCATTCCTTTAAGTATGATTGCATGTTATCATTTGTAGAAGCATTATTCAAAATTAGAGTGAAAATATTTTTATTTATCACTTATTCAAATAAAAATTCCATTATGTTTCTTGATAATTTATACCCCATATATAAAAGTGGCATGCCATAAAAAGCTAGAATCTTATGACTAGTTCCAAATGAGATCAACATAAGGAGTAATTAAGCAAATATAGCATTCTTGAGTGCAAGAGATCTATAAGTTAGAAGTAGGATATGCTTTACCTAAAATTTTAGTCAATTCATCTTTCAACCCTTTTTCTTCATTTAAATAGAGCTTCCATACATTAGATACAGTAGTGTTTCTAGAAATCACTCATTTTTGCATCAAGATTTAAATGCTTCATAACATCCCTCATTCCATCATATTCAACAAAGGTAAAAGGGAGATCATGTTTTTTATTACCAAAGCTAGTTTATTCTTAAAAGTCATCTGGTCATTTTTTTTTTACTTCTTGGTTTTCCAAAGTTATTCAACAATAATTCTAACATCTTAGTTTTTTCTAACTTTTCAAATTTATTACATTTTAAGGCATGAAGGAAAAAGCTTGAAATATTGTATAAACAACTATCTCTTGTATATAAACCCATTAACCTTTACATTTACCCCCGGTTTACCATCAAGAAATACTCTTAAATTATCATAAAAAAGCCAAACATTTGATGTTGTTTTCTTTATTTTTCCTCTAGGTTTAACTTCAAGTTCAAGTTAATGTTCAAATGTATGAGTACTTCCATCAACAACATTTTCAATTTCATTATTATTCCCTTACTCATCACTTTCACTAACATGTTTCCTTTCCACATTTTGATTCATAGAATGTGAAGCTATTTTAGCACTGCTACAAACTATAAGTTCACATATAATACAAATGCACATTTGTCACAAATTTGTATTAAGACTATTCTATTGGAGGAATTAGAAAACACTCATACAAACATAATCAATTATTCAATTAACACCCCTTAACTTATAAACAAGCAAGCATTCAAAATGTAACAACTATGTATGGCAAAAAAGAAAAGTCATAAATTAACAAAGTTACCACTTTCTCTAAAAACATGCAAGAACTAGAAGTCTTCAAGTTGTAATGTAAAATTCTTCTTCAATCTTCAATCTTAAAGCTTCTAACTTTCCATTCCAAGATCAATTAGAATATCAAAAAGATGAAAAAATAGAAAATATGAATATTTATTAAAATGATGCTCCCTCATTATTATAAAAAATGTAGCAAAACAAAATAAATGAAATAAAACCTCTACCGGTAAGTAGCTTAGCTTTAATGAAAAAATCAATTAATTTTGCTAAAGGTTACCATTAGAGGGAAAAAAAACTTTTTCAAATAACTTATTGTTAGAGCTGTGGAAATGGGCTAAAGCCCACAAATTTCAAAAGACTCAAGCTTACATTTTAAAGGCCTTAAATGTCATAGGCTGTAATCGACTAGCCCAATTCACAAATGGGCCAAATGGCTTGTGAAGGATTTTTTTTAATCTTTTACATTTCTAAATTTTATATAAGCTTATATTTTCAATCTATACAAAATTATACTCCTATTTTTCATTATTCATTACATAGAGTTGTATTTTGAATAATTTACAAATAATATTTTTATTTTATAAATATTTTATACCTTATATATTATATATAATGTTTATGGTTATATACAATTTAAAATATATTATGAATAATTTATGAATAAATATATGGTACTTTTGAATTATTTTAATTTTTTTATTATTTAAAATTTAAAATTTCTATTTTAAAAAATTAAAAATTAAAAAAAAGCTTGTGGGCTAACCTAAGTCCACAAAGATTAGATTAAGATCTCTATGTTGGAAGCCCATTGAAAAATTGGATGGGTTTAGCCTAACCCATTTAACAATCGACTTGAGTAAGCCAATTTGTAGGTTAGTTTGGTCTGTCCATTCCCTAACTCTACTCATTACTATGCAATCAACTTCAATAAAAGGTACCAATTGGAACATAAGTAACTACTAAGGATGGAAAGTAAGAGGCAAGAAAAAGGACAAATAAAATGTACCAATCCAATTCATGGCCTACCCTTTATACATATGACATAACTTTTGATGAATAAAATGTATACATATAATTGCGCTATATTAAAAATGTATAAAGGGAAATTACCTAAACCACTTTAACAAAACCAATTGTTACAAGTTAAACCACAAAAGAAACTAGAAATGAAAAAGTCCAAAATTTTCAAACCAAACTAATTTATAATTAAATTGATGTCTTATAATCATACCCTACTTCTATTCACTTAGCATATTAGTTTATGCATTAAAGAATCAAATATATTAATTTGGATACATTGTCTGTTACATTTCCATGAAGTTTATCTTACCAAAATTTCTTATCTAGTGGCTACCATAACCCTATCAAACTAAAAGACTTATAAAACCAAAAATAACAACCAAAAAAATTGGAAAACCTAATAAAAAATTCCAATAAAACCATATGATACAACCAAAATAAATTAAGAATCTTATATGCAATGAAAACTTGAAAAAAATTAGGGAACTAAGAGAAACTAAAACATACAAGAGGTTTATACCATAAACCAAAATTTTTAATTGAACTTGAAATACTCTTATACTTGCACCCTTATTTTATTGTTTCCTATTATAACATACAAACCACCTACTAGTTATTAAAATCCCTTTTATATATCACTTTTTCCTTCTTTTTTTTACAACAACTTCCACACCTATGCCCAAGAGGTACTAGCCATGATCCCACTCATTAGCCTTCATCTTATATCAATTATGCAACATAGATTTTTTTACTAAAATTCAACAAGCATGCTCACATTATGCAATAAGATAAACCTAGCTAAGATGCAACAAGAGTTCCATCCTTTATGCAACTAGAGATATTAGTCCTATGCATTGTGATATTTGAATGTTATGTAGCCAACAAACTTATCAATATGGGATAAAAACTTTAGCATAAATATCATATGTTATGCAACAAAATTTCCATTAATTAATCCAAAATGTGCAAAAAGTGTAGCTTCCCATCTATTAATTATATTAGTAATTCCAATGTTAGAAACTTCAACTCTAGTTTGGTTGCTATAAGTTGATAGAGCTCAAACAATAAACAAATATCACTTTCCAAAGCAATTTTGCTAAATCAACTTTTAGCTATTTTTATTGATCCCCTAATGACATAAAGTTATTCAAGACTAGTAATTTTTTATCATTGACCTTTAAAAGTCTTTCTTTGATCAAAATAATGATTTAAAATTGTCAATTAGCTAAAAAAAATATAAAAGGTAGGCCATGAGTTGGATTAGCAAGTTTATTATTTGCTTATGACTAGTAACTTTTGATGAATAAAATACATACATATGGCATAAGATTGTTCAAAATGTTATTCACCCATTATTAGGAAACCTAACTATTGAATATAGCATGTAATAAAACAATTTAATTTGAAATACAAACATTAAGATATGGAAAAGCTTTACATTTTCTAATAAATTGAAAATTCATTTGCATGAAATTATCTTCTTTTTTCATCCAGCATTATATTGCTATCAATCTTACAAACTTCAAATCCTTTTTCACTAAAATAGTAGTTAAGGATATCTAACACCTTAATCCATTGATTGAAAATAAAAAATTGACAACAAAATACAATTATAGATTAGTATTAGCTTAACTATGAAAGGAAGAATAAACATAAGCAAACACAATACTGTAAAACACTAAACATACCTTGTGTTTTTGTGCAAATGAATATGCTAATAATCAATCCAACTAATAGAATTTGATATATTGCTCAACTATCACTTCTATAGGTGGGAACAAAAATAAATAAATAAATTGAATGAATAACACTAAAACCCTAAATTTTCCCATAGATCCTAAAATTAAATAGATGAAAAAAAATAAAACTTTCAGATGAACTAAACAACTAAGAAAATGGGATTCTTCTTTATTTTTTTAATAAAAGCTAGAGTTGTAGATATGTAGTCAAATCCAAACAAACCAACATTTGAAGAAAGAGCTCATGGACTTAACATAAACAAAAAAAACTAAAGATTATGAAAAAAAATAAGATTTCAAAAGGCAATAATTTAAAGTGAATCAATCTATCAGATAACTTCCAATACAAGCTCAAGACTTTAGCAATATCCATATAAAGATTTTTAAGAGCCATTCCAAACCCTAGCAAAGTAAGTAGTGTGCGATGGAATAAGAGGAAGCAAAAATGGGACATTTAAGAAAACTTTCAAAGTTTGCCAAATTAACTAAGCTTTTATTTTTGGGCTTCCTTAGGTAAGGGTTATAAGGCTATAACAAAATAAATAAAAAATATGAACATTAGGTTTGGTTTGAGTTAAAGGTAGCAATTTTTTATATTTATTTTTTAGAGTTTGTTCTATAAATTAGTTCATGTTTACAAACAAAAAGTCTGTCTGGATCATGGTTTGTATAGATCGATTTGTTTTAACTAATGATATATATATATATACACACCACATTTTGGGAGTTTAGGTCCACACAAGTTTGTGGACTAGATTAACCCTATTTGTGAACTTTGGTTCATTTTATAGCCCTCTTTTCTTTCACACCACCATAAGAGATAATAAGATTTACACTTTTTATAGAAGGCAAAAGTGTAAAAGAAATACCATGTTATTACTATGCATCCAATGGCATCAATATAATCTGTGTTAATTTAAAGCAAATTCTAGTAGTTATCAATTTATAATTATTTGATATTATAAGTTATCTTTCAATTAAAGTTAAATTCTTATGCATTGGAATGGGATTGAGATTCTTTACCAAATAAGTATTTCAAGTTCATAAATTTCTATATTAGTTAGGAGCTTCAGATATGAGAGTGATACGATACGAGTGCTTTTGTGAATTATGTGGGAATCCTTATAAAAGTTCATGAAAAGTATAAGGATAATGGCTAGAAAATTGTAAAGTTATGATTAAGAGTCTTCACACATATTATTTTGTAATTTTGATGATATAGTGAATATTTTCTTATTCATGAATTTTTCCTTAGAGTTTAGGGCTTTTTTCACATTAAATCAATTTATGTATTATTGCATTACTCTAATAGACTTAACTATATAATGCTTCATCTATCTAAAAAGAGATTTTTTTTATAATAATTGGTATTAGAGAGGATTCAATTTCATGAGAATAATAATTTGAGATAAATGCTTGTATGTCTATTCCATCTATTTTTAAAATATAAGATTTTCATGCAAACTATAATTAAATCTTTGATTTCAAATATAAGAAAGAGAGTTATATTTCACCTAAATACTAAAGTTAGATAATTTAAGTAAATGTATCAAAAAGATGTTTTAAAAAAAGAGCGAGAGCAAAATATATATACAATTTGAAAAAAAAATTATTAGATATTAGTTATTAATATAAAATTGACATTTTATGTTTTATCCTTTTTCAAGAAAACTAGTTGTTGTCATATTATTAGATATTAGTTAAGTACAAAAATAATGTTTTAGCATTTTATATTTCCTAACTAAATGTTTGAAATATCTTTAGATGATGATCACTTACATAATTAATGTCTTAAGTTTTTGGATACCCTCACACTTCAATTACTTAAAAAATCCAACATCTTAACTTTTCTCATTTTCTCAACAACCTTAAATTGAAGAAAAGTTTAGTAAAAATATTATCAATTAAAGATAATATTAATATGTAGATTAAATGAAGAATAGAAAATACCTATCAAATCAATTGTGATAATTAAGATATGTTAATCATAAACTAGTTCACAATTTGCCCTGATCACAAACTTTCAAAGGATTTCTGCTCCTATCAATCCTAATTGTCAACTAGTATTTTAGGGAGAAACTCAATCACTAATAGGGAATGAATAGAATAACTTAGAGTCTAAGAGTAGCAATCTCTATTTATAAGTTGTAACAATTAGTGGATAAATCCATCACCGACAACCACTCATTACCATGTTAATAGGTTATAAGTGAGATTATCATTTGAGTCCTAACTAGATAACTACTTTAATATTAAGTCAATTTTTTTATATCTCATTTATTATTGAATTAATAGATCCATAATGAAAAATCTAACAATCTCTCACTTGGACCATATAATTTGATAATAGTAGCCACATTAATAAAATATAAAAGTGAACTATATCATCTTTATTTCTATTGATCTAAATTGAGATCATAAGTATCAAATAGCATATAACATAGCATTTGATAAGGATATCATCCATCACACCTCACTTATTAAATATAATATTCAATAGGGATATACATAACAAGATTATACTTAATAAGATTTACATAATAAATTGCGATAACATACATAAATCTTCATGTGTAAGGTTAAAGCATCCACCAATGATGCCAAATGAGAATTATAATTCTCAACATAGTATTAGGATGGAGTTTAAATGTTTCTATAAATATAACATAACTAAAAAAGTGCACAATATATGGTAAAAATATAAATATTTCATTCATATACATCTTAAGAAAAATAGTTTATATTATAGCACTCCTATTGACTCAAAATATCAAAAAATTTAGCTAATTCCATATTGATTACATGATCATGATATATTCATATTATTAAGCTTTTGGTCAATGGAACCATAAGCATATGATCCATGGAAATATGTTTAATATATATGATATGCTCGCATACCTTTTTTTTGCATAAATTGGTACTTTATATCAAAATGCTTTATACAAGTAGAATTTTTGTTATTATAAAAAAAGTTCACAGTATCAATATTGTTGAAATAGATAGTCAAAGGTCTAAATATATTTTCAATAATCTTAAAATTAGCCATAAAATTTCTTAATTATATAGCAGCACAAGTAGTTTTATAACACATGACATACTCTACCTCCATAATAAAGGTTGCTGCTAAGAATTACTTAGCACTTTTCTATGATATAACTCATTTTGTTATCATAAAGATGTATCCAAATGTCAATTTATGATCATCTGAACACCCAACAAAAATTTAATCAAAGTAGCCTATATTTATCAAATCTCCCAATCTTTTGTAGATCTTGTAGATCAACATATAATTTTTCGTATCCTACAAGTATTCTATGACTCTTTTGTAGCAGTTTAATATTTTTTATTAGGATTACTCAAGCACATCCCAATATACCAATAGCATAAGTTATCTTAGGAAGTGTACATACTCGACCATACGTCAAGCTATCAATAATCAATGTATAGGGATATTTTTCATTCTTTTTGTTTCAACATTATTTTGAGGACACTAAAACTAAAAGAAAATTTTTCCCTTTTGAAATGGGAGTGGAAACTTAAAAGTATGTTGATCTATTGAACCTTTTCAATGCTTTTTTCAATGTATGTCTATTGAGATTAGCTAAGCAAATCTCAGGATCCATTATGATAGATCTTTATGCCTAGAACATAAGAGGCATTTTCAGGATCTTTCATATCAAAATGCTTAAATAACATTTATTTTTTCTCAATCAATAGATTCACATCATTGCTTACAAGGATAATGCCATCAATATATAGTACTAGTATAACAAAATTGCCCTTACTTATAGCATGTAAATGCATTGACCTATTGCATTCCCTTTAAACCTAAAAAAAGTTACTACCTTATCAAACTTAAGATACCATTGTCTAAAAATTTATTTTAAGCCATATATGAGCTTTTTAAGCTAATACAAAAGGTACTCTTTTCCTTTTTTAAGAAACTATCTGGATAGTTTATAGAAATAATCTATGGTGGATTATTATTTAGGAAACTTGTCTATACATCCATATGATGTAACTCTAAATAAAAGTGAGCTACTAATCCTATGATAATTCAAAATAAGTCTTTAGTTAAAATTAGTAAAAAGGTTTCTTTGTAGTCTAAGCCTTCCTTCTAAGTATAATCTTTAGTTACCAATCTAGCTTATACCTCTCAATTTTATCTTAAGCATCTTTATTAGTCTTAATTAGTTTACAATTTAAAGGTAGCTTTACTAGATCTCACTTGATTCTTATACATTGAAGGAAACTCATCCTTTATAACTTTTATCTAATTAAAATAGTTTGAACTGGATGTGGCTTAAGAAAAAATTGTAGGATTAGCATCATTATTAAGGTTATACCCATGCTCTTCTAGATATACAAGGTAATTACTAGGAATCACTAATCTACGAACTCTATGAGATCTCTTTAATGGAATTTCTTCATTTATCTTATCTGGTTCAACATTTTCTGCCATTAGCTATATTAGACCAACTAGTGAAACAACAAAAAATGACTCTCCTAATATTAATGTTAGTGGAATAATTATTTTATCATCAGTGAAATCCATGATACACGGTATTTGGCTTCCACTATCCAATTTATTCTCAAAGAAGGTAGCTTAGTCTAATTCAATAACTTTGGTCATGTGAGTCAGATAGTAAAATTTGCTTCCTCTTAAGTCATTGCAATACCTAATGAAGCATTCACTAACAATCTTCAAATCAAGTTTCCTTGTGGATAGAATGTACATCTTTACTTTAATATTGCAACCCTAAACTCAAAAATACCATAAATTAGGCTTCTTATCATGCACTAACTCATAAGGGATTTAAGCACTGACTTCCTAGGAACCTAATTAAGAATGTATATTGTTGTTCTTAATGCATTACCCTACAAGAATTCTAGTAGTAAAGTACACGCCAGCATGCATCTCATTATGTCCATAAGAATTCAGTTTTTCTATTCTGTAATTTTATTTTGTCCAACATTCTACTATGTCTATAAGAATTTTATTTTGCCTAGCATGCATCTCACTATGTCCATAAGGGTTTAGTTTTTCCATTTTGCAATTCTATTACCTAGCATCCCAAGCATAATGTAACTGCTTGAATTTTACACTTCTATAGGTATCTCACAAAGATTTCTATATGTTTCATTGTCTTCACCATTATACTCATTACCTTTGTCAGAGTTGACACATTTTATTTATTTCCCCAATTTTAGCTTAATTACTACCTTGAATAATTTGAAAGCTTTCAATGATTCTTGCTTTTCATTAAGTAGCTCCACTTAACCAAACCTATAGTAATCATCAATGAATACGACAAAGTATTCATAGCCTCTTATAGTACTAGGTGTTATAGGACCACTAATATCAATGTACATTAGTTCTAGAACATTTTCCTTTGCATTTCTCTTCCTTCTTTTAGCTTTAACTATAAGTTTATCTTTAATGCAGTCCGCATAAGTTCTAAAATTTGAAAGTCCAAGTCATAAAATACTTTTTCCTTGACAAATCTTTGAATTCTTTCTTAAGAAATGTGTCTTGATTGTCTATGCCACAAAATTAAGGACTTTTCATCTATTTAACATCTTTTCTTATCAGTAACAAAGTTTACTAAATTCATAAAATTAAGATCTAAATTAACTTCATATAAACCATTATACACGGAGCCAGTGTCTATAATAGATGATTTATAAACTACATTAAATTCAAAACAATAATTGAAATTAAATTCCTTCTTATGGAAGGTGCATAAACTATATTATTCAATAATAACTTATGTTTAGATGTTAACTTTAACTTTAACTTTACTAATCTTATGTGCTCTATTTTGACTCTGTTTCCATTTTCAAGTCTCATAATCAACTTTCCTTCACTTAGTTTCCTCATATTTATTAGCACCTAAAAACAATTAGTAACATGAATAGTTGTACCAATATTTAACCTTCATGAATTTGATAATACATTAACAATATTTAATTCAAACTAAAGTAAAGTTAGATGTGTACTTGCCTTTTTCTTCTCAACCTATTTCTTATAGTTGCAGCAATCTACTTTTTTATGCCTATACTTTTTGTAAAATCAACACTTTTCTTTAAATTGGACCTTATTGAGTTTATAGCATTGTTGCCCACTATATTCACCCTTCTCATTCTTCCATGATTATAATAACTTTAGCTATCCTTTTGATTAGCCCTTACACCATGGCTTAAATTTGTTCCATGTACTGTGTAATTTACCACCTAAGCCCTACTCTTATTTATATCCTTTTTAGCCTACGTAACAATGGAAATGAGTTCATTAATGGTCCATTAAGTTTATTTTAATGTTATAAGACATTTTTAGAATATAAAATTAAGATGGGAGAGGCTCTAGTACATGTTAAGTTAGATAATTGTCCTCTAAATCAATTTGTATAGTTTTCAGCTTATTAGAGTAATTGACCAATCTCAAATATACTCTCTCACCCCACTAATACCATCATATACATATTTTAAGTAATGAATTGTACCATCTCTTCTTAGCCTTATCAAACTTCTTATATTTTTCAAGTACAAAATCTAGAAATACTTTCATATTGGCCATGTTAGTGATAGTCTTGTCCATCATGTATTTCCTCACCATTAAACATACTATATTATAATAGGTCCACTTTTCATGGTGATTACTCCAATCTACTATAGATTTAGTATTACTCTAAGGCTCTATCTCCCTAATTGCTAAATCAAGATTGAAGATTACGAGATACAACCTTAACAATTCATCCCAGTCCTTATGATTCATCCTAATAAGCATCTTAACCATATTTAATTGAATAGGTAGAAAAGCTGAGGAAACAAATTTAAAATATTAATGCATATTTAACTTTAATTATGTTAGAAATTTCTCTTAATAAACTATGCAATTGAACTTAGTATTATACTATAAAGTTTAATACTAATGGGGCATTAAAGGCCTTATAATATAATATAAGAACTAAATATCATATTCCTAAAATCTAATATCGATAAGGCGATGTAAAATTTTACAAATATAATATTTGTTCTTATACTTATCACCTACAAATCACATTAATAATATCACAATAATAGGATATTAGAATATTATTAATATGATAATTTTCTTAGTCTAACTATTACTTTATTAAAAATAAATAAAATTTTATGTAATTAGACCCATAATTGGTAGGCTTACAATCATACAAAATTCTATAGTATAAATAAGTTCGAATAATTCCTTATAAATATTTTTCTATATCTATATATAAAAAAATAATTAATGGAGTAAATAATGTCTAAAAATTCTACAAAAAAAATATGTGAAAGCCCAAAATGTAGAAATTATACTATAAAATTTTTAGGCCCAAATAAAATTAATCAGCCATTTAAATTAAATAGGTAAAAAAATAATTAAAATATTTTTAATTTTAAAAATAAAAATAACTATCAAACAACACTAGCACAGTGGCATGTGGCTTGCATGCGTCAACACTATGCATAGCCATCACCAAATAGCTCCTTTTCATCATCTTCTTCCAAATGTCAAGCCTAAAACCCAAGTTATGTGACCCAGTTTGATGACCTGCATGATCCAGAGCCTAAAATGGCCCAAATCTTGCACTTTTTTGAAAATGTTTTTCGCATACAATGATGCTTTACTACATTTGAATGCTAATTTTTCCCAAAAAAACACTTTTAATGCATTTTAATTCATGAAAATTTTTTGAAAAACTTCATTAATGGTTCAACATTTTAAAAATAGAAACCTTGCTAAAAAAATATTATTTTTAAATCTAAATATGTTATACATTAATGAAAAATGATTCCTTACTCAACCTTTGGTTAAAAAAAAATTGGAAATATGGCTTTCATTCAAAGCACTTTTAATGGTGTTTCAATGGTTCTGATGTAATGTCCTAAAAAATAATATAATGATTCCAAAAATCCTTAATACACAATGGATATAATTCAAATTGTACAATGAATGAAAATGAAACTTTTGAAATAAAGGGTCATTTGACTAGAAAAAACTAATCAATGTATTGTGTGTATATAGTTGAAGAAACATGTATTTCCACAAAAAAATTGAAGGCTAAAATTTAATAAGACACATGTCATAATTTTGAAAAACACACTATTGAATTCTAATAGAGTATACACTATTTTTTTTAAGAAAACATGATATTTATCATGCCAAAAAATTATATATATGTTAGCAGCTATTATGTAAATTCCTGAAAACATAATCATATGGAAAAATTAATCCAAAAACACATATAATATATGAATGAATCATTTATAAATTTCTCACATATACAATATGTGAATTTTATTCACAATAAAATTAACACACACACATATATAACAACAAAATAAATAAAATGAATGCTATAAAAAACTTTTGGAATTCATAGCAATTTTGATCCAAAAAATACATCACATAATAAAATTATTCAAAATAAAATTATATTTTTTAATCTACGTAATAATTAGAGCCATTAAAATGGGTCGAAACTTATAAGCTTCAAAGGATAGGGGCCTTAAGATTTGTAGGCTGCAATCAGCTCATTTATAGGCTGCAATCTATGCAAGCTAGCTCGTGAATGAGCTAGATGGCCAATGAAATTTTTTTTTATATTTCTAAATTTTATATAAGTTAATATTTTTAATTTATACAAAATTATATTCTTATTTATTATTTTTAATTGTGTAGGATTGTGTAATGAATAATTTATGGATAATATCTTTATTTTATAGGTATTTTATGATTTTGTATATATAATTTTTTATTGATATATATAAATTTAAAATTTATTATAACCAATTTGTCAATAAATATGTAGTACTTTTGAATGATTTTAATCTTTTATTATTTAAAAGTTAAAAAATTTAAAAAAATAAATATGTAAAAAAAGGCCAAAAGTCAACATAAGTCCACAAAGATCATATTAGGATCTCCGTATTAGAGACCCATGGAAAAAAATAGACAGGTCCAGCTCGACCCGTTTAACAACTAACTTGTTCGAGCTGATCTACTGGTTAATCTAGCCTATCTGTTTTCTAGTTCTATTAATAGTATATCCAATTCACATAATTTATTAGTTTTGATACCAATTGAAGAAAAATTTAACAATAATGGTACCAATTAAATCATGTGAAAAGAGAACATTAATACGTAGATTAAATGAAGAAAAGAAAATATTTATTGAATCTATTATAATAAATGAGATATATGAAACATAAACTAGACCCCGATCTACCTTAAGGATTATTAATCCCATCAACCTTAACTAGTATTTTGGGAGAAACTCTATCACTAATGAGAAGTAAATCGAACAACTTAGGGTTTGGGAGTAGCTGTATCTATTTATAAGTTGTAACAATTAGTGTATCGACTCACGAGAACCTTCCCTTACTAAGTTAATGAGTTAAATTGCTATTCAAGTTCAAACTAAATAGTCACTTTAATATTAAATAAAACATTTTACATCTTATTTATTATTGAATTAATTGTTTTATAATGAAAAGTCTAACATAAAAGTGATACATTTAATGTTAGTTAAGCACAACATCTAAACTTTCCTAAGTAGACCATTGCGATAACAAACGTTAGTACTGTCTTCAATCGATGTCTATGCTACGATGTCTATATACATTTTTGTAGTAATGATATTATTGTGACTATGTTCTGTAATGTATCCAATGACCAATTCATTAGTAAGCTCGTGGGGGAATTGGTTGCAAACAAAATTTTTATATACACACTAATGTTGCATATCCAAAAATTTGAACCGCTGGATTTAATAGCGTATGGCTATACCGGTATATGTTAATCCTTCCCTTCCCACAATTTATTTAAAATGATTCTCACAACGTATTCTGAGAAAAAATTTACCCAAATAAGTATAAAAGCATTTAGAAATTCATTTATTATACATTAAACTTACATAAAGATAGATATTAAAATAAATCATATTTTATTTTCATTTTAATAATTAAAATTATTAAACTAAAAATCTATTTTATTCTAGTAAGATTAATTTTTTATTAATTTCATCTTTGACTAAAAGTTTGTATTAATTTGATTCTTATAAGATTAAAAATCTTTAAATTTTAATCCTTCTATGCATGAGATGAGATGAGATTACTAGATTAATGTGCAGATGGATTAAAATTTGAGGATTTTTATTTTTTTCAGGAACTAAATTGATATAGACTTTTAATCAAAAATAAATTTGATAAAAATTAAATCTTATATAAGAAGTTTTTTAATAAAATTATTATAATAACTTATAATAATTTTATGCATATATATTGTCTCATAAATAAAAATTTTTGAATCTGGCGCCACTGAAAGTAGCGTAGTACTTGTTTGTTTATACCATAAGCCTTCCACAAGAAGATAATTTTGAAATATAAGAACAAGCAGATGGAAGTAAGCTTGCAAATGACTTTCGACTCATGAAAATAGCAAGTCCTATCCTCCGATTTGCTAAAGGAATCTGGCCTTAATAACCACTGGTCAATAGGCAGATTGAGAAGCAAATTAATCACTATATATGAACAAGAAGTGGGATATTTTGGTGTGGTATTCATGAAATTTGGATAAGATTCCTCTAAAGTATTATTTATTATTTATTTAATTTTAAATTCTTAATTTTTTTATAAAAAAATTATGATATCTCACTTCATCTTTAAAAATATACCTTTAGAAATATCCACTCAATACTCATGTACATGAACTTCCACTTACATAAGTAGATATTATTTATTATTAATAAACTTTCTAATTTATGGATTTTGATGTGGCTCCAAATGCAATCTGCAGAAACTCCATTGAATAAATGAATTAGTGATGTATAATGGATGTGACCCCCACTAGAATTTTGGTGGTTGCTGAAAGGAAAAACATTTAATGAACCCTCAAATCAAATCCTTACTTAATGAATCTGGCGTTGATAGTTGTGTAGTTGGAAATAACTTAAACATTGTATTTTACCTTAATGAATATTGATAGCTATGTGCAAGATGCATATATTATAAATTATTTTTTTTTTCTATAAGGTTTTGAGTTAGGCAGCTGTCGGTTTTGAAAATTTAAAATAAAGTAAGCATAAAATAACGTTTTAGTCAAGTATAACATCATGCTAGTTTACAATAAGCTTCCCCTTATTTCTACTTCGTTCTTTTATTCCACAATGTTTCTCGTCAATGCGCCACTCACTACTTTTCAGTTCTCAACAGTCCACTTACTGTTCGTTGCTTAAGTTTTTTACATTTTATAGTAAAAGAACTCAAATCTATGATTTCTAGTATATATCTAAATTTATCTATCATTAAATTATCAACTGTTGATTTTTTGTTAACATGATTAATTTGTAATTCGTAATCATGATATTAATTAGGTTAAATTATTATATTATTTTTCATAATTTCATTTAATTTTTATTAAAATTGTATGATTTAATTAAAAATTTTGAATTAGATGCTAAAATTAAAGTTTTATAAAATAATAATCTCAAATAAATCATATGAAAAGACTAATATTAAATGCAAAAAAATAATTAATTGTTACCTGATAAATCCATTATAAGATAAATGTAAAACCACGACTTGTTATAGGTCATGAACTATTCATAATCAGTCTTAATCATGAACCCTAATAAGGGTTCACTCCTCCTATCAATCTTAGATAATAAATTTGATTAGGGGGGCTTTCTGAAACTGATGGAAAATGATCAGAATCAATCTTAAGATTTATGAGTAGGACCCTTATTTATATTGATAATTATTAGTAGGTCGACCCATCACTGAAAATTATTCATTACCTCATTATTGAGTTATCTTACCATTGGTTCGAAACTATTCAATTACTTTATATTGAGTTAAACTCTTTTACATCTTATTTTATTATTAAATTAAGAGGTCAAGAATAGAAAATCTAACAATCTCTTACTTGAACTATGTGATTCAATAATAATGGCTACTCCAATAAAATGTAAAAAAAAAAAAACTATGGTATCTTTAAACCCATTAGTCTAAATTAAGATCACAAATGTCCAATTATGTAAAACATAATATCCAATAGGGATATCAATGAAATATATATACTATACACTTACACCTTACTAACCATATACAATATTCAATAAAGATATAGATAATAAGATTGTACTTAATAGGATTGACATAGCTGAATTATGACAATATATATAAATCTTTACACATTAGGTTGAAACATTCATGCAAGATACTAAATGAGAATTATAATTTTCAATGCAATATTGAGACAAGGTCTAAACATTTCTACAAATATGTCATAACAAAACTATGCATAATATATGGCAAAACATGAATATTTCATTTATATATATCTTAAGAAAATATTTTACATCATAAAACCCCTACTGACTTAAAATATCAAAAGACTTAGCTAATTCTTTATTGATTACATGATTATAATATATTCTTATCGCTAAACCTTTAGTTAGTTGATCCATAAACATACAATTTGTGGAAATATATTTAATACATGTGATATGCTCATATACCTTCCCTCAAATAAACTGAGACTCTATATCAAAATACTTTATATGACCCAAACTTTTATTACTATGAGAGAAGTTTACAGCAATAGTATTATCGCAATAAATGGTGAAGGACCCAAAAATGCTCTCAATAATCTCAAAATTAACCATAAAATTTTTTAACCATACAGCAATGCAAATGGTTTCATAACACACGATATATTCTGTTTTCATAGTGAAGGTTGCTGTTAAGAACTACTTAATACTTTTCCACGACACAACTCTTCTTGTCATCATAAAGGTATATCTAGATGTTGATTTATGATTATCTAGATAACTAGCAAAATTGAATCCAAATAGCTTGTAATTGTGAGATCTCTCGATTTTTTGTAGGTCAATATGTAATTTTTTGTACCTTAAAGATACCTCATGACTCTCTTTGCAAAAATCCAATGTCTTTGGCCAAAATTACTTAAGTATTTCCCTAGTACACCAATAACATAAGCTATATCAAGACGTGTGCATACCTGAGCATATATTAGGCTAACGATAACCAACACATATGAGAAATTTTTTATATTCTTTCTATTTCAACATCATTTTAAGGACATTAAGACTTAGAGAAAATTTTCCTCTTTGAAATAGGTATGGAAAAGTACTTTCTCAATATAAGTCTACTAAGACAAACTAAGCAAACATCGAGATCTATCATAATGGATCTTTATCCTTACAACATAAGAAGCATTTCCTAGATCTTTCATATCAAAATATTTGGAAACATTTGTTTTATCTCAGTCAACAAGTTTACATCATTGTTTATAAAAAGAATGTCATCCACCAGAATAATAAAATTATCTGCACACATTAACATATAAATACACTAGTCCACTACATTCTCTTTGAACCTAAGAGAAGTCATTATCTTATCAAATTTAAGGTACCATTGTCTAGAAGCTTGTTTTAAGCCATATATAGACTTTTTAAGTTAACATACAAGGTGCTCCTTTCTTTTCTCTTGAAAACCATCAAATTAGTTCATATAAACAATCTTTAATAAATCACCATTCAAAAATACTATCTTTACATCCATCTAATCTAGTTCTAAATTAAATGAGCTATCAAAGTCATAATAACACAGAATGAGTCTTTAGTTGAAACTGGTGAAAAAGTTTTCTTATAGTCTATATCTTTCTTCTAATTGTACACTTTCATTACTAATTTAGCCTTATATATCTCAACTTCACCTCTAGCATCCCTCTTGGTCTTGAAGACCCATTTACACCTAACCAATTTATAGCTTATAAGAAGCTCTATTAGATCTCACACTTGATTCTTATGCATTGAAGCTAACTCATCCTCCACAACATTTATCCAATCAAAATAGTTTGAATTAGATATGTCTTGAGAAAAGGTTATAGGATCAATATCATCATTAATATCATATTTATGCTCTTGTAGGTATACAAGATAATCATTAGGAATTGCTAATTTATAAATTCTATAAGATCTCTTTAATGGAATTTCTTCATTTACTCGATCTAGCTTAAAATCTTCCACCATTGGTTATACTAGACTAGTTGGTAAAGTAATAGAAGATGACTCTCCTAATGTTTATCCCAGTGGAATAATTATTCTATCTTTAAACAAATTCATGATACGTGGTATTTAGCTTCCATTATCCAACTCATCGTTAAAGAAAATAGTTCAATCAGATGCAGTTACTCTAATCAAATGAGTTAGATAATAAAACCCATTTCCCCTCAAGCCACTACAGTACCTAATGAAGTATTTACTAATAATCCTCAAATTATGTTTCTTTATGGATGGAATGTACAAGTTTACTTTAGCTTTGCAACCCCAAACTTGAGAATGCCTCAAACTAGGCTTTTTACTATATAATAATTTATAAAAGGTCTTAAGTATTGATTTACTAAGAACTTAATTTAGAATGTATGATGTTATTCTCAATGCATCATCACATAAGAACTTTGGTAATGAAGTATAGGCTAACATGCAACTCATCATGTCAATAAGAGTTTCTATTCCTCCTTTTTGCAACTTCATTTTGCTTCGATGTACTAAGCATGATGTAACTTGCTTGAATTCCACAATCTTACAAGCATCTTATAAAAGGAGTAGGGTTTATTCTTATTTCATTGTATCTACCATAATACTCACTACCTCTATAAGAATTAATACACTTTATCTATTTCCTCAATTTCAATTCAATAGCTACTTTAAATGACTTAAAGGCTTCCAACAATTTTAACTTCTTATTGAACAGCTCTACTTAACTAAATCCGGAGTAATCATCAATGAATGTGATGAAATACTTGTAGCCTCCTATAGCATTAGGTGTGATGAGCTAACCAATATCAATGTGAATTAGTTCTAAAACATTCTCCTTTCTACTTCTCTTACCCTTTCTAGCTCTAGTTATAAGTTTTCCTTTAATGCAATCTACACATGTTCCAAAATTTGAAAAGTCCAATTCATGAAATACTTCACCCTTCATAAGTTTCTGAATTCTTTCTTCAAAGATGTGTCCCAATTGTCTATGCCATGACATTGAGAATCTTTCATCAATTCAACACCTTTTCTTGCCTACAATAGAATTTATTGAATTTATGAAATTAGGATCTAAATCAATTTGGTATAATCCATCACACACAGAATTAGTACCAGTAATATAAGATTTATAAAATAATTTAACTTTTTTATTTCTAAAATAATAAGAGTATCTAATAGAATCCAAAGTAACAACTAAAATTATTTTTTTTTCATAAAAAGTATATAGGTACATAGACTACATTATTCAATAACAGCTCATATCCAGTCTTTAATTTTAACTTCACTAATCATATGTGCTCCACTTCAACTCTATCTCCATTTTTTAATCTCATAATTAGCTCTACTCTACTTAGTTTCTTCAAATTTGTCAACGGTTGAAAACAATTAGTTATATGAATAGTCATACTAGTATCCAACCACCAAGAGTTTGATGATACATTAACAATGTTTAAGTTAAAACGAACTAAAGTTAGATGGGTACTTTCTTTTTTTTTTAAATCCATTTCTTTTATTTAAAATAGTCCACTTTCTTATATCCATATTTCTTACAAAACCTGCAGTTGCCCTTGAATTAAGCCTTATTTGGTTTATAATATTGTTGTCCACTAAACTCACCTTTCTTACCCTTCTTTCTTCCATGACTGTAACGACTCTTATTATCTTTTTTATTAAACTAAGGGTGGTAATTTGTCATGACATAATAATCTAACATGAATACAACATGTTTAGGCAAGTTTAAGTTGACATGCTAACCTGTTTAATAATTTATCTTAAATTTTTAACAATTTTATTTGATAAATAATTAATAATCTAATTATAAATAGGTATATATAATAAAAATATAAATTTCTTATTTTAATAAAATAATAATAAAAATTCAAAATAATATTTTATTAATTATTAAAAATATTTTTTATGAAAAATAGCAAGTAATTAAATTTAATAAATTACTTTATAATATAAATTTTAGTAATTAAAATTATTAAACAAGTTAAATAGGTGACCCATTTTGATATATTTAATAAATAGGTTTACTCAAATGAGACGAATTACACCCCTTAAATTAAACCTTCTATCATGATTTGAATGTGGGTTATGTGAAGTGTAATTAACTATTTGTGCCTTTTCTTTCTTCATGTCTTCCTCACCTGTGTAACAATTGAAATAAGCTCATTGATAGTCCATTCTGATTTCTAAGTATTATAAAATATTTTCAAAATATCAAATTAAGATGAAAAAGACCCTAATACACACCAAGTTAAATAACTTTCTCCAACATCAATTTGCATGATTTTTAGGTTATTGTAATAGTTAATTAATCTTAGAATGTGCTCTTTGACTTTGCTGACACTATCATATATTGATTTTTCAAGTAATGGAAGATATTATCCCTTCTTAACCTTATTAAACTTTTTATATTTTTCCACCATAAAATCTAGGAACTCTTTTGCATTTGTCATTTTATGAATTTTTTTTCTTATTCTTTTGTCTATTATGTACTTCATTACTATTAAACACATGTTGTTAAAGTAGGTTCATTTTTCATGTTAATTTTTTTGATTTACTATAAACTCAACATTTATTTGAGATTATATTTTCCTAATTGTCAAATCAAGATTAGAGATTGTAAGATATAGCTTCAATGATTTAGCCCAATTCTCATGATTTGTCTAAGTAAGTGTCTTAATCACGTTTAATTATATAGGTAAAAGAGTTAAGGAAACAAGTTTAAAACATTAATGCATATTTAACTTTAATCGTACTAGAAATTTGTCTCAGTAAATATGCAATTGAATAGAGTATTACATTATAAGGCTCAATACTAATGGGACATTAAAAACCCTATAATATAATATAATGATTAAATATCATATTCTTAAAATTTTAACACCGATGAAGTAATGAAAATTTTAAAAATATGATATGCATTCTTACACTTGTGTTATCACTAACAAATCATATTAATAATATTATGTCATAAGGCATTAAAATATTATTAATATGATACTTTTCTTAATCCAACTACTATTTTATTTAAAAAATGAACAAAATTTTATGTAATTGGGCCCAAAATAGGTAGGCTTACAATTATACAAAAATTTAAGGTATAACATAAGTCTAAACGATTTTCTAGAATTATTTTCCTATATATATATATATATATATATATATAAACATAGAAAAATAATTAGTGAACTAAATAGTGTTCAAAAATTTTATAAGAAAATATGTGGAAGCCTAATATATAAAATATAATAGTAAAATTTTCAACCCAAAATAATATTAATTAGTCATCAAAATTAAATAAGAAAAAATAATTAAAATATTTTTAATTTTAGATAAATATAGAAAAATGTCCAATAAATTCAACTCGAAGGATAAAGCCTATAGCAATATTCATTGCCTGAGGACGATGTCAACATAGTGGCACATAGTGCTCACACACTAACATTGTGCTAGCTCCACATGAGGCATCGCCTAGCTCGATGTTATTCATCTCTTTCTAGGCCTAGCTAGGTTTGTAACTCAAGTTGGGCCACTCAGTTGCAGACCTAACTCAACCCAAACCTTAAAAATGCTATTTGTCTATGTTTTTCAATTTATTTTTCATATATATTCATCTTTTAATATATCTTAATGTATTTAATGCTAAAATTTCCAAAAAAAAAACTCACTTTAAAAATCAATTTTGAAATTTGAAAATTTTTTGAAATGGTGTTTATGATTTTAACAGCATTTTTCTTTAATAAACTTTGCATTTAAACACTTATAAATGCAAAAAAAAATATTTTTCTTAAATTATAAAGCACTAAAATTGGAAATTATTGTCAAATTAATTGCAAAAACTTCAAGGTTCCATTATTAAAAGAAGATTGCCAAAAAAAAAACCTAGATTTTTTTATATTATATTATTATTATCTTCAAACACCATTGGAAAAAAAATTAGGGGAATGAATCAAAAGTTCTTGAAAAATAGAAAGCATGCATAAATAACAACCAAATTTTCCAAAAATTATTACCATGCACTCTTTAAAAATCAATTTTGTCCCTTCTTTTTTATTATTCTGGAAGTTTTTTCTAGAATTTTTTTATTGTGAACAAAAATATAAAATAATGAATCTGTAATTTTCTAGATCAAAATTCAATTGAAAAATACATATGCATATATGATTTTATCACGCTTTGCCAACGGAATAGATATTTACATACAAAATTATAATATTTCATATCCAAACAAATTCATACAAAATATATATAAAAGTCAATCATGGATGAAACATAAATATATAATTTTTTTCACCTGCAATATGTATAACATTCATAAAGAACAAAATAATACATATAATAGGAATATATATATATATATATGAAGGGTTATGATATATTTTGAGATCCATAATGAAATTCCATTCAAAATAAATTCATTACATGATACAAAACTATAGAAAAGATAAAATTTTATTTTTAAATTCATGTAATAATGTATTCAATCCACATATTCAAGGACTCTAATACCAATTGCTAAAATTAAAGTTTTATAAAATAATAATCCCAAATGAATCATAAAAAATAATAATATTAAATGTAAAAAAATAATTAATTATTATTTAATAAATCCATTATGAGACGAATGTAGAATCACAATTTGTTGCAAACCACAAACTATTTACAATCGATCTTGATCAGAAATTCTAATAAGAATTTGCTGCTTCTATCAACCCTAGATAGTAAACTTGATTGGGAGGCTTTTCTAATATTTATTAAAAGTATTCAAAATCAATCTTATATTTTAAGAGTAACAACTCTTATTTATATTAATAATTATTAATAAGTCGACTCATCATCAAGGACCACTCATTACCTCATTGTTAGGTTAGATTACTACTAAGTCAAACTATTCAGTCACTTTATATTGCATTAAATATTTTATATTTTTTTATTATTGAATTAATAAGTTCACAATAGAAAATCCAATGATAAATATTTATACTTCTTTTTTTTGCATGCTTTTTATGTTTTTATATTAAATTTTGTTAATAATTGATCCTTATAAATAATAATCTATCAATAGAACGAGAGATAAATTATCATCAATTTCATCTGAAATAATATCATAAGAAGTGAAATTTCAAGCAAAATGAAACACTACATTTGGGGCATGAAGGTGCTAACAATAACCTTTATATGCAATATATTTTTTAGTATTACATTAATAACGAAATAATGTTATTTTCAAATAATTTTTATTAGGTATTTTTTAATTTATAAAAGATTAGTTAACTTTTATTAGAAATTAAATTACTGAATCAAAAATTATAAGCAATAAAATTTGTATAAAAATAATATTAAATTTTTTGTGTTAACATAACGTATAGATTTAACCTTACACCATATATTAGTTTATATTATTTGATTTTGATTGGAAAAAAAAAAACAGATCATATCTTGATTCGCACTCCTGACATCCAGAGCCTTATATTTTCCCTTGTACGAAGCACTAACTAAAGGAAATTGCAACGGTGCAGCTCTACCAACGTCCTTTTGTTTTTCTATTTTTGTTCATTGTCTTTAATTTGGATAAAATATTACCCCTTCTTTTTATTTTAATTTTCTATTATCTGCTGTCTTTTAAAAAAATTATTTTTTTATCTACCATTTGAAAATTCTAATAAAGTGGTAATTTTTTTTAATTTTATCTTTTTTTACTAATGAATACTTCATTAATTTTTAAAATATTTCAAAATATTTATTCTATCATAATTCTCTCTTTGTTTTCAATTCTGTTAGACTTTGTGTATAATAAGAAATTAAAACATAATTTTAAAATTTTATTAAAATAATAAATTAAATTATTTTTTCAATATATAAAATCAAGTAACTGCCACAAATCTAATAAAAAACGAAGGAAGTATATATTATCATCTTTTTAATGAAATCAGCCAAATTTAGTATTCTTTATCGTGATTAAGTTTTGGGATTAAATTATGAGGAAAATTACTATTTCTTTTCTCAAACTATGCCCAGGCGAATGTAAACGTGTTAAACGGCGGACAAATTAGCGAGCAGGTTGAATCTACATTAACTTGGATTTGTGTAAATTTGATCACATAAACTCATAAAAATATATTAAAAAAAAATTAGTCGAGCCGTAGGAAATTCTTGGATTTCCATGGCATTTTATTTTTTATAATTAGAAGTCATTAAATAATTAAATACTCTTCTATAACGATTAGATATTGAACTTTAAATATAAAAAAAAAGGAAGGTACGTTCAGGATATTGGATATTGAATTATATTAAAAAAATTTAATTTTTCTATAAATTTTAATTAAATAATTAAATTTTTTTATGTAATGAATTAGTCAAGTAAAATTAAAAAAATATATTATGCCATTAGATATTGAATTAGATTAAAAAAATTCTTAAATACTTAAAAAATTACTAAAAAATTTAATTAAAAATAATTTAGCTTGCGGGTAAAACTGTACATGCTTACCTTAAAAAAATATGGGTTTCAAATAGAGGTACCTAACTCGTTTCATAATTACAGACTGCTGTATTACCTATGAATTTCAACTCTGTTTTACATATCTACACATATATATGAACAATGTATGTGTATATATATATAATTGTGTTAACAATTGGAAAAAAATTTAAAAAGTGTCTAAAAATTCAATATACTGAAATTGAAGGAATTATAATACAATGAAATTCAAGTTTTATATGTTTATTACGGGAAAATTTTGTATAATAATAATAATAATAATATTTTTGAGAACTTCGGTAGCAAAAAATGAAAGACCCACGCTTTCTTGTATTTATGATCAACTTCAGGTCAATGTTATTCATAAAAAAATGAACCAAAAAAATAATCCCCTTTTAATGAAACGGTGACTTTCCTTTTTCTGCCTATGAGATTTATCTGATTTAAGAATTTGAGTTTAAATTGAGAACGGGATGTCATGCATGAGATGGACGATTATTAGCGACTGAAAAAAACGTAAATGACCATTGTTATACGCAAATATTAATTTATCTCTAAAATTAATTACTGGAATTTTATTCTTCTTCTGTCATTCGAGGAAATGGGGTAATCTTGTAGAGCACATTCACCACAGCAAACGCTATTGATCTGCACCACCGCCATTAATATGGCTGCCTTCAATCCATCAGATACACCAATGGAAGCCGACAACGACACCACCTTAAGACAAAACGAAAAGGTGAGAGCTACCTATGCAAGGAATGTGTTCAGCTGCCTCCTTTGAGGAATTGGTGGACAGCGAAGAGTTATTTAGGGGGACCCCACTACATTGCCAACCCCTGAAACAAAAGAACATTGCGATCAGAAGTCAGTTTGGATTTGAAACATTAAGGCTGGGTGGAGAATTAATATGCTTTTTGATCGATATTAAAAAATATATATATTATATTTTATATTAATACGTTAATTTCTTCTTCTCCGTTAAAGTAGAATTATTTATATATTATTTTTAATTAAGATGTAAAGACAATATGCTATTCCTTCATTTATATTTAATTCACCGTTCTTTTGATTATTAGTCAAGGTGAGAAAATAGAGCTAATAGATGTTTAATCTTAATTTAATTTCTATTATTTTATTTTATTTTATTTTATTTTATTTACCTTTTGTTGGAGTGTAAATTAATCGATCAACAAATACAGATAACATCAAAAGTTCAATCTAATCTCCCCGCATATTAAATTTCTTATTCTGATTATTATGCATGCCTTTTTCTATATGATTTAAAATTATAAAAATCTCTTATAAGTATTTCTTTTATAATAGCAATGGTAAAAGTGGTCAAATCATTAAATATATATATGTGTGATTGAATTTAAAATAAAAAATAATATTTTTAAAATATTATCCAATGCTATTAAAATTAAAAATCCTCTATCATTTATTTATATATATAGAGAGAGAGAGAGAGAGTGAGTGAGTGAGTGAGTGCATCCCGCATTCATGTTTTATATATCTTTTCGTTTTTAATTATTATAGTTATAATGCCTGTATGTGTTTCGAGGATACAGTTAAGGGCCACAAGTCGTACATTTAATTAGGCATGTGTAACAACTAATGGTGCACATGGAGTCCCCTTTGAACGGCAAAATAAGAAGTAAAGAGCCCCCAATTAGGATTTCTTTATAATTAATTATCCAATCGCACAAGCTGCCATTAATTCAGTGTTTGGTTGCCATAACTTTATTCCTAAATTTCCAGGAAAATCCAACTTATCCCCTGTTCCAACAAGGGGACAGGAACATAGAAAAAGCTCAAAAAAGAACATGGTCTCAAATTCAATGAATTCCCCAATGTGGCCTGGTCGCCCAGTGCAACGGAGTGTGATTTTAAATTATATATGGTTCCAATCTTGTATTACAATTATTATATAGTATTGTTAAAAATCTATGTATAAAAAACTTCCAGTCACATATAATTAATAACATAATAATATTATATGTAACATATAATTATATATTTCAATTTAAAATCACACCGCGATAAAAGAACATAAAATATATATTATTTAATTAGTGGAGTACTCTAATCTGGTGAGGATTTTTATGATATAAATTCAAATATATTTTTTAAAAGATCAGGGATATATGGGTAACTCTACTTTTTAATTGGTTAGGTATTTTACAATGAAGTATTTTTTTTTTAAATTTCAAAGTAAGTAAATTAAAATTATAATCATAAATTTTAATGCATTAAATACAATCCAATAACAAAAATATCCAATCTTTTAACAGGCAAATTTTTTTATAATATTACCCTTTTTAAAATAGTTTGCCTCTTTTTATTTTTTATATTTTGGACTTGATCTCAAATTTATGTAAATTTAGCAGATTATCCATTACTATCTAAAAAAAATTATAGGTAAGAACTTTTAAATTAAGTGGCATTCTATATTTTTATAAAGCTTTATATCCTCCACTGAATTTAAAATTGAATTCTTGATTTTGGATTGCGTATGTGCATTTGCTTCATTAAAAAAATAAAAAAAAGGCTCTCATAACATTAAAAGAATAGTATAGTGGACACCATCAAATCTGAATTTTTTTATTTTATTTTGGTGGTTCCATCACTCTTTGCTGGCTTGATCAATGTACCCTCACAATGACATCTCTATTTATATATCCTTTTCCCTAAGCAATATTCATTTGCAGCTGCTGCTGGTTAGTGCAGTGTAACTGTGAAGAAGATGAAGGATTTATGGAAACCAGTGTTGTTAATGGTGTTAGTGCAGATTGTTTTTTCTGTGGTTAATGTGCTCGGCAAGAATGAGTGTTAGGGTTGCGATTGCCCACCGTCTCATTTTCGCGACTTCTTTCACCGTTCCGGTCTCTCTTATTTTGGAATTGTAAATCTTCTGTAAATTCTTTGTGGTGGCTTCTATTTATCTTTATCTGCTCCAAAAGCACTAGGAAACTATAACTGGTTTTCCTTTTTGTTGTTTTTATAGGAAGGAGAAGAACAGATCAAAGATAACTTGGAGGGTACTTGTTATGGCATTTCTCTGTGGTTTGTTTGGGTATGTTTATGTATAAATTAAATTCTTTACCCTTTCTCTAATATATTAATTTCTTGGTCTAGGATGTTGTAAATTGAACCTTATGTAATATAATAACAAACAAAGGTTGTAAAATGATTATCCACAAATATAATATTGAGCATAACATCATTGTTGCGAATAGTACGATGACTATAATTTTTTGAAATTTTATTTCACAAGAATTTTTTTTTTTTTTTGTATTTATCCTCTATTTTACTAATTACAGTAATAAAACCACAACAAAGATTAGAATCATATAACAAACTAATTATGATAGTTTGCAATACTTACAGGGGAAGTTTGTTTCTAAACCTGTTCTTTGAAGCTTCGGCTCTAACTTGAGCAACAATTGTTTCTGCAATTTACAATCTCATTCCAGCGATTACGTACCTTCATCCTGGCCATATCGTGCGGGTATGTCACGACAATCAACTTTATTTTCCGTTTAAATTATTCGTTTATTGCTTAATCATTTTGATTAGTTTATTTGATAATGGAACTTGCTTTTGAAAAAGTTGTTTGAATCTTTAAACAAAGACTAATAGTTTATGCATTGCTTGGCCTAACGTAAGTTTTGTTTGATTCGATGTCATATAGTTTGCAAAGGTTGAATCTGGGAACAGCAGCAGGGAAAGCCAAAGTAATAGGAACTATGCTTGGAATTTGCGGGGCAATGCTTCTGACCTTTTTCAAAGGAGTGGAAATTAACATTTGGCCCTTCCACCACACCAGCCTTTTGCATCCACACAATGGCCAAGTAGCAGTTTTCCATAATGACTCTGGTCGTAGATTGTTGGGCGTTTTTTGTGCCATCTTAAGCTGCTTTTCCTATGCTTTTTGGCTTATCATTCAGGTAAGCATATTTCACCCCTAATTGGAGCGGTTCTCTAATCTCATTAAACTTAGGGTTAAGTTTTTCTGGCCAGATAGGGTTATGATTTGGTATACCCTAAAAAAAGTCCTGTGTTCATGTAGCTTTTTCATGCGAAGTTATAATTTTTGCATAAAATTTTGCAACTTTCTCGCAAAAAATTAAAATCTTTTAAGTATAACTTTGAATTATGGAGTTATATTTTTTTATATATTTGTTACATAACACACTTGTAATTTTTTATAAGAATATTGCAAATTTTATGGCTTTTATATTAAACTTCTACGAAAACGTATAACTTTTATTAATGATATATTGCAGCCAAGCCCTCAAACAAATGCTAATTACACATGGAAATCTGATAAGTTTATATTAGTTTTATTTATATTTTTCAGGTTAGATTCACAACTCTACGTATATATTACGATAAAATACTCTCACATCTCTTAAAATACGAATTGATTATACATAATTTCCCTTGTGTTTTAAAAATATACATACTTATCCCTTATTTAAATTTTTATACAACAGTCTTTCCCTTATGTTATTTATCTGTCAAAATTTTCTGCTAAGCTATGACATCATTATTAATATAAATAATTTTATACCAAAACTATCCTTCAAATATGATTACTCTGTTTAATATTTTACTAAATTTCTTATCTTTTTTTATTATTTCTTAAATTTATTCCGTTCCATAATTATCGATGATAATTTACAGTGTACAATGAACTAGGATCGCAAATACTTGGGTATTAAGAAGCGGACCCTATGAATGATTGCTAGTTTTCAAAACTTTATTCCAAATACTTTTTTTAATTTTTTCCCATTTTCCTCAAATTATATTTCATCTTCTTCCTGTATTGGCGAAGCCAAACAAGTAGCACACTCCATATTCAAGAAAACTCTTCCTAGAACAACTCAAAGCATAACAATTTCTTAAAAAATGAGAAAAAATACTTTAAAAACGGGGACCAAAAAGCTAAAATTTTAGTTGAAAAAAAAAGGGAAAAAGCTCGTATTAAGAAAATTTATTTGCAAAATTATAAAACAAGCCCATAAACGCACTGTGAATATCTCACAATGAGTAGTGGGAAAAAAATAAGGGATGAACAAGAAGCGGAAAAAAATAAAATAGAGAAAAACTCTTTATGGCAAAATTAGGAGAAAACAACCTTCTCCATCTTTGGGAAAATTAGGGGAAGTATTTCATAATTAAAGTTGTTGATCAGCATCATCTTCAACCAAAAAAAAAAATCCGTTGTAGATACAGTTGCAAAATGTACGCACCACACATAGCCTCAATCAAGCAGTCATCAAGCACAATTCACATGAATTCTTTCACCAGTACCATCTGCCACAAGCCATTAGCGCCAACATCAACGATTCCAACAAAAGCTCACTAAAATCAACCTCTCTTGTGATGTTTTAGTAGTAAAAGATGAGATTTTATATCAGAGTTTAAAGTTAGAGAACAAAGACTATAAATAAAGCAAAAAATAGAAAAAAAAATTATCCTTCTTTCAACACAGGTTAATTGATATTTCAAGTCTAGAGAGATAAAAAAAATGAGGAAGATGAAAAGTTTGGATTGTAAAACTGAATGAAGGCAACTCTGTCCAATAATACGTAGTTGATCTTCGTTTGCCAGGTTTTGGTCAAAAAATGCAATATAAGGAGAAGGGAGTGTATTTATCCCAAATTTCAAGAACAATGAGAGTATTTTACCCTATATATTATCCTAGTTTAAAGTGCATTCAACAACCGTAATCTACTGTAATTTTATTAAGCAAGAATATTAATTTATATTTTTTCATAATTACAATTGTTGCAACGTGACTTAAATTTAAATTAATTTGTGGAGTAACACGTGATATAATCTGACTTAAATACGAAATATGTGAGTTAAACTTGTTGTAAATTTACGATGCAATAACCAAAACTTGTAAAGAAGCTCCCAATTATAAGTATCCAAGAACAGTGAATTCCACAAGAGTGGTGGGACCAAAAAGGAATATTCTTTTTTTTTTTTTTTTGGTAAATAAAAAGGAATATTCATATTTGTAGGGTACTTGTTCATAAACTTCCATTATACAGCCACATATCACTATTCCTTGATTTGTCCTTGTATAAGATAAGATAAGAAGATGTCCCTTCACTCTCGATTTACCTTCATCGTTGACTGTCACATACATGGCACGCAGGCAAAGATGAGCAAAGAATATCAAAACCATCAGTCAGGCACAGCCCTATTGTCTTTAATGGGAGCAATCCAATCCACTGCTTTTGCTCTTTGCGTTGAGAAGGATTGGAACCAGTGGAAGTTGGGCTGGAATATTAGACTTCTTGCCGTTGCTTTCCCGGTACATGTACTTATTTATAATTATTTTTGAACCGCTACTTTTTCTAACATATTCATAGATTGATTCAAAGCACGTTTTAATATACATGCTGGGAATAGTAGCATCTGGAATAAATGTCATTGTGATTGCTTGGTGCGTACGTATGAGAGGTCCATTGTGTGCATCCATTTTCAACCCTCTAATGCTTGTTCTTGTAGCTATTGCCGGTTCTTTGACATTGAATGAGCAGCTATACTTAGGAAGGCATACATATTGGCACATACTATCATATTACTTGCAATATTACTATTGCCAATTGCTTCATAATCGAAATTTTTCATCATTTTAATAGGTAATATTTATATTTTTTTCACATTTATCTATATATTTTGCTGACTATAATACAATCCATATGTTGCAATTATAATTTTAAACTTGTAATCATAAATATGAAAAATATTTTTCTTTTCTACGTAAACCAAAAAAGATTTATAAATGAATATATGTTTATAGACGGGTAACTTACAACTTATATTATGGTGTTGATAATTTGGGTTTGTTATTTTGTTTGATAGTGTGCTGGGATCAGTGCTGATTGTGGGTGGGTTGTACACGGTGCTATGGGGGAAGGGAGAAGAGACGAAAAGGATGAGCCAACTAATGCCATCAGAAATCACTCAAGAATCTGAAGCCATTGAGATCTTTGTCACATCCAAGCCAGTGGATGATAAAAGCGGCCACAACAACATCAATGTCGTAAAGGATAAGGAAGATTCCTGCAAGATTAATGGACCTCGTGAATTGCATGATAAACACAAAAAGGAGCAAGAGAGACAGATCTCTTAAGGAAACTTTAAACATGAGATCCCAAATTGCGAGATTTGTTAGATTTGTTCTCAGTCATAAATCAAAGGCCGAAAGTGGAGGGAAGCTAGAGATGTACTTTTATTTTCTATAATGACAATTAATCAACCTGTGCAAATAAGAGAAGGGAGAATAACAAGGCATGTCATCTTAACCTAAACCCTCCGATATGGATTTGTGGGACCCTGAAATATGTCCTTCTCAATCAACGTATTTTAAAGGTACAATCAGCTGTAAAGGTGTGATCAACGTATGTTGACCTTTGTCATCATCATCAAATAGTAGGGGGCTCTGTGTGTCTCTGCAGCACCTTGTTTTTTGTTCAGGTGACTTTCTTCACTGTCCTCCGTTGAATTTGAAACCAAAAGCAGCATCATGCTTTCAGATCCATGCTAATTTTAATTAGAAAAGAAAAAAAGTTAGCTTTTTCCGTAGTTAGAACTCACTTATCCACATAATTCACTTTCCCTCACAACCGACAGGATTCCGACCACTACGAGAGAGAGAGAGAGTGAGATTGACATTTTTTTTCTTTTAATAGAAGGCAAAAGTGTACAAGAAATACCATTGCAGCACTTTGATTTGATGTCCGTAGTGGCAGCAGTCCAATCTGTTGCTTGGCCCTTCTCGTTGAGAGAGATTAACACTTGAGACTCGAGAGGCCCATTGTGTGACTCAATTTAATTTCTTCCCTTCGGACCTCACTCGCAGGATCTTTTCTGTTGCAAGTTTCATCCACGCAGGTATACATATGGCCACCTGAGAGCGTGTCCCAATGACAATGGCTGTTCCTATCTCAAGAGGTGTTATTTATAAGCCTGGGTTGACACAACATTATAATCTACCAGGAATTTATTCAAATATGGATTAATACAATAATTCGTGTAAAAATTTATATTAAATTTTTAAAATTTTTATTTCATAAATAATTAATAACTTAATTATGAATAAGTATATATAATAAAAATAAAAAATTATTTTAATAATTTTTATTTTAATAAAATGATAATAAAATTTTAAAATAATATATTATTAGAAATTAAAATTATTTTTATAAAATTAATAAATAATTAAATTTAATAAATAATTTATAATATAAAATTTATTAATTAAAATTATCAAACAAATTAAATAAATGATTCATTTTAATATATTTAATAAATAAATTAATTTAAATAATACAAATTACCACTCTTATCTTAAGAGATAAAGATTAATCCTTGTCCTCTCCCCATCCCTTCCTAAAAATATAGACAAAAACAACAGAGTTATGGATAAGATGTAGTGGTGACAAAAGTGAATTACATGGATCATAAATTCCAATTTTACGTAACTTAAAATTTCTTTTCTTGTTGGCTTTCAAGGGGAGAAAGCACACATCGACAAGCACTAGCACTTGATCACGAATGATATTTAACGCAATTAACTTCCTAGAGCGGAAAATGTTATAAGAAAATTTATGATTATTTAAATAAATATGTTAAAAAAAAAAAAGTACTACATACTCTCATAAAACCAGCTTTTCCTATCCAGGCCTTTGCACATCATCAAGCCACAGATTATTTGGCTTCAGCTATCTTTTGTATAAAAAGGTTCCTCTGAAAGACTACCAGCAAAGGCATATATACACAGTGAAGCCCTTAATTTCACAGTTAACAAATCTTTGTATATGTCCGGACTGCTTAATCAGTACTAATCGATTTTCATCAAATGGATTTTGTACCCATTGAATACCAACTATCTTTTACTTTCATATTCTTACCACTAGGTTTTCATCTGTATGATATTTATGTATTATATGTAATTATCATAAAGTTGGAAATAAGTATAATGTATATACCAACTATCTTAATTAATTATATATAATTCACATATTTAATTTGAATTTTATGGTAAATTAAAAATAGGAAATTTTAAGTTCAAGAAAATTATGATAAAAAGAGAAATTGTTGACTAGAAACATGATTAAAGAGAGAGAGAATATGTGGCAATTAAATTCATTGAGAATTTTAACTTTTTATTATTAAATTTTAAAAGATATATTAATTATTTTAATAATACTTAAAAAGTGTCAATTTTTCGCTCTCAAATAAATAATTTTTAGCATTTTTTAGGAAATTTGTGAAAGAATTTAGTTCTTATATCTTTCTCCAAAAACTTATTTTTTGTGACAACCAACGATTCCTCATAATATATTTGTTACAATATGAAATATTTAACTATATATAGTTCTATTTGTTAAATTTACAATTATGAAACAAGGGACAATGTATTTCTACTGATAGTTTTAGTGATGAATTTTTAATTTGACACCCAATTTAAAATGAAGTAGAAGAGTTTAATCATAAATCTTTGTCTTAAAATGGTCATATACCATAAAATAAATATTGATTTTCATAAATCATATTTCTCTGTTCTATATCTTAATAGACTCTAAATCTCCTTATATTATCAATAAATAAACACCTCTTTTTCCTTCTTTTTTTTATATAACTCAGGAATTTATTGTCTCTTCAACTATTCTCTTATGATCCGTTTTTGACATGTACGAATCAAACAAAAATTAATCCTAAATTTAAATTTAAAAATAGGTTATAATTATCCATCTTCTCATTTGTAATTATTCTGGTTATATTCTAGTAATTATGCTTTGTATGTGACTCCAGCCTCGAGGGTACATTTAAGGACCCGATCGCACATGCATGCATATGTAACAATTAATGGTGCACAAGAGTCCCTTTAATTTGAACGGAAAAAAAAAAAAGCAACTATTCTTTATTGTTAATTTAATTCATTTTAATTATTTGCATTATTTTATTTATGTGACTAAAATGCATGCAGCGCAGCATCGTCACAAAACCTTTACTTGTAAACCATGCCTTAATTTTCACTTTTTTTACCCAAGTAAATACTCCTTTACGGGTTACACACCTCCGCAATGTAATTGCCTCTCCCTCTCGTTTATATTGCAATAGAAAATTTGAAAAAGAAAAAGATGAGGGATATATTTATTGAGTCAGGGGCTGATGTAACTTCGCCATAGCCCATAGGGTGGGCAAGTGCCCACCCTTTGTTTTGAAAATTTTGTGAAATAGCAGCTGTTAAATTAAATTTGCACGGACCCTCATAAATAAAAATGGTTATAGAGCACTCATAGATAGGGTTAGCAATTCCACCATACTCAATATTTATTTTTAATTTTTACACGTTCAAGTACAGATATGAAGTTTTAAAATCAACATGAGTACGGATAAAAAATTTGGAAAGAATTTTATTGCATGTAAGTATAAATATGGAAATTATACTATCCAATTTTTTCCGGGCCCATATTATATATTATATAATTATATAATATAAATAATATATATTTATATATAAATTTAATTATATAATAAGAATTATATATATAATTTGGTAATTTAAATATAAAAAAATTTAATAATCAACTTTTACAAAATAAGTCATATTATTCTTTATTATATTAGTATTATCAAAAATTTCAAATAACTACTATTTTATTAAAAAATAATGAGATATAAATAAATATGGTAAATATAATAAAATATAAATAAATTATAAGTAGATATTTTTAATTTTATTAAAAATTATAATAAAATATAAATAAATATATATTATTTAAATAAAATGGGAATCAATGTGGAGACTCGAATATTAGACAAAAATAAAGATGAGTATTGAAAATTTTACCTATATAAATAAGAGAATGAGAAAAGATAGAATATTTTAAAATGTAAATGGAAACAAAAATGTTAATTCTCTTCTCATTACTATTCTCACTCCCAAATAAGGAAAAAACTTTTAGATCCACCGACATGCAATTAATGTTTTAAAGGCAATGAACTAAGAGGTTGTTTGCTTTGCCTTAACAGTATAAGTAGTTTTATTTCCTGATAAATAAAAAAGGGGTGTGTTGTTTAATTAACAATTATCTAGTAAATTACAGGAAATAGAACATCCTAAGAAGTCCTATTTCCCATAAAATATAAAAAGTTATTTATCCACTTTTCTTTAAGTAAATTTAATTTCCTGTGTTATTTATTGGTATAATAACAAAATCATCACTATTAAATTTAATTAATAATAATTAAAATTTATTAATTTATGTTATAATAATATTAAGGATATAATAGTTATTTTATTAATACTTCCTACTATATTTAAAATTGAACTAAATAAAATATAAAAAGTTATTTCATAGAAAGTATTACTTCATATGCATTAACCAAATAATTTTATGTACTTTCTAGAAAATTCATATAAGAAGTTATTTTTTTTTTAAAGTTCTATTTAATTAAAAGTTATTTTTTAAAAAAGATAGAATATTTTAAAATAAAAATAGATACAAAAATGTTAATTCTCTTCTCATTACTATTCTCACTCCCAAATTTATGTACTTTCTAAAAAATTCATATAAGAAGTTATTTTTTTTAAAAGTTCTATTTAATTAAAAGTTATTTTTTAAAAAAGATAGAATATTTTAAATTATAAATAGATACAAAAATGTTAATTCTCTTCTCATCACTATTCTCACTCCCAAAAAAGAAAAAAACTTTTGGATCCACAGGCATGCAATTAATGTTTTAAAGGCAATGAACTCAGAGGTCATCTGTCGTTTGCTTCACTTTAATGGCATAAAGAGTTTTATTTCCTAGGAAATAAAATATGGGTATATTGTTTGATTAACCATTATCTAATAAATTATAGGAAATAGAACATCCAAAGAAATTTTATTTTTCACAAAATATGAAAAGTTACTTACCCACTTCCCTTTTAGGTAAATTATATTTTTTATATTATTTATGGGTATAATAACAAAATTATCATTATTAAATTTAATTAATAATAACTAAAATTTATTAATTTATATTATAATAATATTGAAGATATAATAGTTATTTTATTAATGCTTCCTACTATATTTAAAATTGAACTAAATAAAATATAAAAAATTACTTCATAAAAAAATTACTTCCTATGCATCAACCAAATAATTTTATATACTTCTTAAGAAATTCATATATGAAGTTATTTTTTAAAAAGTTCTATTTAATTAAAAGTTATTTTTTAAAAAGATAGAATATTTAAAATATAAATGGATACAAAAATGTTATTCTCTTCTCATTACTATTCCCACTCCCAAAAAAAGAAAAAAACTTTGGGATCTGCCGGCATGCAATTAATGTTTTAAAGGCAACAATCTAAGAGGTTATTTGCTTCATCTCAATGGCATAAAAAGTTTTATTTCTTAGGTAATAAAAAAAAAGATGTATTGTTTAGCAAATTACAGGAAATAAAACGTCTTAAAAAGTTTTACTTTTCATAAAATATGAAAAGTTACTTACCCACTTTCTTTTAGTTAAATTCTATTTCTTGTGTTATTTATAAGTATAATAATAAAATTATTATCATTAAATTTAATTAATGAAAACTAAAATTTATTAATTTATATTATAATAATATTAAGAATATAATAATTATTTTATTAACACTTTCTACTATATTCAAAATTGAATTAAACAAAATATACAAGGCATTACTTCATAGAAAGTATTACTTCTTAGGTGTCAACCAAATAATTTTACATACTTCCTAGATAATTTATATAAAAAGTTATTTTTTAAAAATTTCTATTAGAAGTTACTTCATGTTGTAACCAAGCAACTACTGGAGAGAAATCAACTAAATAATTTTACGTACTTCCTAAAAAATTTATATAAAAAATTATTACTTCATGTTATAACCAAGCGACTCCTTAAAATGGGACTACTCGAGAGAAATCAAAATGACGGTTATAACGATCGTCGGCAAAGTCCAGAACGAACAGCCATCACTCAGACTAGCAATGAGCTCTGCTGAAGGAGATCTGGTGGTGCAGCAGATTACGGAAGAATCATCGCCGCCAATGATGAGTGATGCTCCACCACCAATGTCAGCAACACTGCACTCACCAGTAGCACAGCCGCTAGCGACGACGGTGAAGCCGGTCTTATTAATGGTGGTGGTACAGATAGCATATGCTGCGGTGAATATGCTCTACAAAATTACCCTGATCGATGGCATGAATTTAAGGGTGGTTGCGGCTTTCCGGCTTCTTGTCGCGGCTGCTTTCATGGTCCCACTAGCTCTCATTGTTGAAAGGTTAATTCACCGTTTCTTCTCTGCGTGCCTTCTATTTCATACATAAACCATTCTGGATTCTATATTTTTCTTTATTTGATGGCTTAGTTCTATTCATCGAATTTCGATTTTTTTTTTTGAATATTTATGATTATGATTATAGCATATTTTCTTAACTATTATGGTTAGAAGCCTTGTTAAAATCAATCATGACAGGCAAATATATTTTAAAGAGGACTTTTTTATTTTCGTTTTTCAAAAACAAATACAATTTATATAAAAAAATAAGTGCAATTGATGCATGCAACAAGATACCCATCTTACTTTTTTTTTTAATTTACTATAGTTTGAACTGTTATTATCACAATCACAATATTGCGATGGTATGATACATGCAATGTAGTCCAGTGGAAATGATTATTTTGGTTCTATGCAGTTGGTCGCGGGTTTTTCTGTTGATTCCCTGAATATGCAACTCTGAAGGATTTGATAATGTTTTCCATTTCGGTACTAATTAAGAGATTTCAAGAAGCAATATCAATAGTATAACTAAAATCCCACTACTAAAAAAAATAATAATATTTTGAACTACGGAGGGGAAATGGAAATGGAAGCTGATTGTAAATATATTAATTAAAGGGAGGTTCTTGCGGGGGAAATGGTTAATTGAGGCATTCAGCCACTCAAAAAGGGACATGTGGTAATTAATGAAATTATAATCTGTCAGAGGCAGTCAGAAGTGGAAAATTTTGGGCTTCGCAGACATGCCTTTGGAGAGTTATATTTTTCAGTTTGCAAGCTGACTATTAATTAAATTATGTAATTATAAATGCTATTTTTTAATAAAGATATTTAAAAGTTGAAATTAAATTTATTTGTCAAATGACTAAAAATTTATTTTAATTCTTGTAAAATGAAATGTTTATCAATCATGTTTCTAATTAAAAGTTTATATTAATTTAATTTTTATGAATATTTCATCTTATGTATGAAAAAAGTAAAATTTGAAAATTTTTAATCTTATAATAATTAAATTAATATAACTTTTAATCAATGATGAAATTGATTACAATTTAATTTTATAAGAATGAAAATAGATTTGTAATCTATTACAAGTTTTTTTTTCCACGCATATTGTTTACAATTCAAACATGATCCATTAGTATAGATATAATACAATATATTTCTTTTATCATAAAAATTTAAATAAGTTAGAGATTTCTTATTTAATTGAATTAATTTACTCTATATTATATTTTTTTAATTCTTATTACTTTACATTTTATATACTATTTCTCCTTTACTATTTGATTTATTACATATTTTTATTTTTTATTTTATATTTACTCCTATTGTTTATAAATCGAGCACTAATACCATTAAGTTATATAAATATTATATAATATATTTTTCAGAAAAATAGTTTAAATAAGTTAAAAAGTATAAATTGAATGAATTAATGATATATTTTATTGTTAAAAAACTGAAAAATAAATTTAAATTTATTTATTTAAAATTTATCAATATTGATATCAATTTAGGAGTGCATGTTGTATTTCAAATTATTAAATATAAACTAATTGAATTTTTGTTACAATTTTATAATTCATTCATTATTTCTCTTCCTTTTATATATCCATTACAGGTTTTTTTTTCTCCTATCCACTTATTTTATTTATAATTCAAAAATCACCGAGTAGTATATAGATATAATATAATATATTTTATTTTTATTATGAAAATATGTTAAATAAATTAAGGGTTTTATATAATTTAATTGATTTATTATTTATTATATTTTTATTATAAAATATTTTAAATAAGTTAACACTTTAATATATAATGTTTTAATTAAATTAATTATATATTCCAATTTTAGCATAAATATTTAAATATTTAAAATTAAAATTATTTATTTAATTTTTGTCAATTATTTTATGATATGAATTTTTAAATACTATCTTTCAAATCAAATATATGTCAATTAAGATTTTTTTAAGACTTTACGATTTATACATCATTTCTTTTCTTTTTATTTTGTTTCCTATTTATCTGATTATTTATGACTTAAATACTAATATCATCAAGTAACATAAATATAACACAATATAATTTTTCTTATAAAAATATTTTAAAAAATGTAAACATTTAATTTAATTGGATCAACTGAGTATATATGTTATTTTTAACAAATATATTTGAAATATAAAATATAATTTATTTATTCCTTAATATTTTTAATATAAAATTTCAAATGTAATATTTGAAATTAATTAGGAACTTATCAAAAATTTAATTGATCTATCTTACATATAAAATTAAATATAATTCTTCTAATAAATGTATTCTAAAATTGAGATCAAATTTTATTTTCTTCGATGTGTAGATATTTTAAATATATCAGAGTTCATATATAATAAATGTTTCCTTTTTTATCTTTCAAAGCTCAAGTGCAAAATTTTTAAGGAAAATTTTAAAGCAAAATTTCTGAAGAAAACTTTACTTTTTATGTTGAACAGTTAACATGCACACTTTGTCTCTTTTATTAGTATTGTTACTATTTAGAATTTTTTTAATCACTTACCATTAAGATTTTGACTTTTATTATATCTATATTCGTAACTTCAACTTCCTTGTTTTTAATTTTGTTTATGTGACATATTATACCTATAATATTATTATATTTAAATATAAATCATACTGGATTAGATTATACCTATAATATTATTATATTTAAATAAGAATATAAATCATACTGGATTAGATTATAGTTGCTCATGGGAAAATATTATATTTAAAATTTTCAATTAATCAATTAAGAACTTAAAAAAAATATTTAAAAATTTTAATGAGTTTGAATTTGATTTTCCAATCAAATCTTTATAAAACAATTTTCTTATAAGGCTAAATATTTCTCTTCTTAAATATGATTTAGGTGGTTTAAAATTATAAAAAATTTCAATCATATAATTTTTTTATGATGAAGAATTTGTTAAAATCATATATATAAATATTATATGTTATCTTTTTACATTCAATTTGAAAGAAAACCCTTTATATTAAATTCTTATACAAGCATGATTCATATATAATAGATGAATTAGTAAAACTAAGTTACAAGATTCCTCGTTTGTTTAATTTCTTTTTGCTTCATGTTACGATTACATTTGATTTGCAGAATTTTTCTTACATTTCTGGAAATATTTTAAGAAAATATGAAATTCTCATATTTCTGGAATCTTTCTTTTATGTTACATTTTTTAAAATATTTTAAAGAAATATGAGATTCTTGTATTCAGTTTAAGTTTTTAAAAAATATTCTCATGAATATTTTTAGTCTAATATTTCTTAAAATATTCTTATAACCTATGAGAAGGTAGATATTCTACATTCCATAATATGAAAATTTTTAATTAATATAAAAAAATTATTTTGCCTATCCTACTACTCATCATGATTAACCATCATCCACCATCACATAACAATGGTGTTTCCCTTCTACTACCACCTATCATTAGTCACCATTCATTTTCGGTGATTATTGTCAATCATCACCTACCGTTAATAACTATCATTTGCTACCATCCACTACCGACTACCACCTATTATCAGTAACCATTATCAATCACTATCTATTATTAATAATTATTATCCATTATTGATGACTATTATTTACTACTCCTTACTACTGATTACAATTATTTACTACAATTTATTATTGGTGATCATAATCAATCATCATCCATCATCGATAATTACCACTAATCACCACCCATCACTAATGACTATCACTAGTTATTACTATCCCTAGTTAGAGCCCATTGCCTAATCCTAATGATTATTCATCGTCGATGATCATCGTCCACTACTATTGTCACCATTACTTATCATTAGTGATCACCATCAATCATTATATACTATCCTAACTATTCAATTTTTAATAATGATATTTTTAATAATCAAACAATATTTTAAAAATATCTAAAATAATTAAAATATAATATTATATATTTTTAATTGAATCAAATATAGAATTATCATATTCCCACAAATTAAATTCTTAAGAATTACATTTTCGAAAATATTAAGATCTTTAAGAATATTTAATTTCACAAAATGCCACCTATGTTTAAATTGGTTGAAGGTTTTCATTTAGTCATGAATTCAAATTATAGATTGCTTATACTTGGCCAAAAAATTTGCTAATTTTGCATACTTTCATTCAATAGAAAATAATGCATATATGTTAAAGGCTTGTAAGTTACAAGCCTAATTATAATTGCGAAATAAATATAAAAAGCTATAACTCAAAATTTTTTATTTTATAATATAATATTTATTTATATAAATAAGCCTTCAATTTATATAAAAGTTAACTTTTAACCCATGGATCGCGCAAACTTACAATCTAGTATTATTAATTGATGTTATTGAAATAATAGATGGATGGATTGTATTTACAAATGAAAAGTTAAGCTAATTACTTTGTTGTTATTGTTATCATATTAAAAGTGAGAAAATATATATAATAGCAATATTTGATGCTCTTAGTTTAAAAACTTTATATGAAATAATTTATAATTATAATTATAATTATATACTGTTTTTGGTAAATTTATAATTAATTAGTTATATATTATAAATATCTGTAAATCTATTAAGAAACTATCCAAGAATTTTTGTTGCAGCGCCGGATTTGTGCCCGTGTAAAGAAAAATCTTATTGATAATTTATGTAAATTTATTTATATATTTTTCAATTTTTTCTTTTGACGAAAAAATACCAGAATGCCAAATCCGCATTCAGTATTACTAGGTGAGATAAAGATTAAAAAGACTTAATTGCCAATGAAGACTCTTAACTGGAATAATCATTCCTCGTGCGACCACCAAATGAGTTGGTGAGAAAATCAATCCAATCCAACGGCAACCCTTACTTCATAGCGCATCAGCGGCTCCAACTGTGCCACGAGATGCAACAGTAGAAGTTGCCTAATTAAAGATTAAGGTTAAAAGACATGTTAAAAGAAATTTTAATATACCACTTATAAATTTAATTTATTTTATATAATATTATATAAATATAAATAAATAAAGTTTAATAATTTAAATTAATAATACATTAATAAAATGGATACATTGTAATCTTCAACAATCAGTGATCATATAATTGAAATATGAAATACGTTTTGTGGAAAAGCAGGAAGAAGAGGCCAAAAATGACATGGACAGTACTCTTCCAGGGATTTCTCTGTGGATTATTTGGGTACGTTAAGTTTACAAGAAAATTAAAAAATAAATAATTAAATTTTTTTAAAAAAACTAATTATTTATTATTTATTAAATTGTAAGCTGTTAATTTTTTTTAATCAATGACCGCTGTTACAGTTTACTCCTTGCCGTTAGCGAATATGTATTAAGCATTTCGTTTACTTTTATATTTGTTGATATCTTTTAAGTTTGATGCAATTTCTCACTTCCTGAAATTAACAAGTCTGTTCTTTTTGATAACTTTTTTTCTCTTCAATCACTTATTTTAAACTTTGAATTTTGCTCTTACATAATTTTTTGTTAAAGCATTTAATATTTTCAATAATTATAAATGTAATTCAATAGTAATTACAAATAATACTTTAAATTAAATTAAAAGCTCCTTTAATTTAATTAAAGATTATAAAATGGGAAACATTAAAAATTGTGTTCATATTAACTCTATATTTCTTTATATTTGTTTTCCTTGTCCCCATTTGAAAATTAATAACAAAACTCTTAAACATCTTCCGTTTTATTGTATTTTTAGTATGTAGACTGCCTCTTCTGGATTTTCTTTTTCCAGTTTCCAATATATAGATGACTATGATTTATTTATAGGAAGGAATACAATGCCCTAATACTATTTATAGGGCAAACCAGGTATTTGATAAAAAGCTTTTTACATAACTTTTAGCTAATTTAATGGTATTTAATTGTTTAACTAAGTCAATTAGTTAATTTAACTACTTGAAAAATAGTTTATTCAATTAGTTAATTAATTCTCAATTAACTAATTTGAGGGTTAATCCACTAATTTAAAAAAGTTAGTAAATCACTTGAAATTGTTGGAATGAATGGCTTAAGAAAATTATCTCAGCCTTGGTTCTCTATATAGCAAAATTACAATCAATACATTTTAATGCTAGAGAATAAAATCCCTAAAATTATGCCTAAACATTTCCTTATTTATTCTAATTACTAAGTAATTACAACATAGTCAACTAATACATATCAATTACATTTATTACTATTTAACACTCCCCCTCAAGCTGAAACATATATGTCATATGCACCAAGCTTGTCACATATGTAACTTATTCTTGGGCCTCGTAGGGACTTTGTGAGCATATCGGCCAATTGGTCATTCGAGTTCATAAAATTTGTGATAATTTCCTTTGCAACAACTTTCTCTCTTACGAAGTGGCAGTCAATTTCAATATGTTTAGTTCTTTCATGAAAAACAGGATTAGAAGCAATATGCAATGCTGCTTGATTGTCACATATAAGCTCCATAGGACCAGGTGTATAAAGTTTTAACTCATGTAACAATTGTTTTAACCATACGAGTTCACAAGTAACTAATGCCATAACTCGATACTCTACTTCTGCACTTGATCTTGCCACAGCACTTTGCTTCTTGCTTTTCCAAGAAATTAAATTTCCTCCAAAAAGAACACAATAACCTGAAGTAGAGCGACGATCATCTGGAGAACCTGCCCAATCAGCATCTGAGTAACCAACAATTCGTGTGTGCCCTTTATTCTCATACAACAAACCTTTGCCTAGATTTCCTTTTACGTAGCGACGAAGAATTCGAACAACTGCATCCCAATGAATATCACATGGTGAGTTGAGAAATTGACTCACCACACTCACTGCAAATGAAATATCTGGTCGAGTAATTGTGAGATAGTTTAATTTTCCAACAAGCCTGCGATATCTTCCCGGATCTGATAACAGTTTACCTTAATTAAGTAGTAGTTTAATATTTGGATCCATAGGAGTATCTATAGGTTTAGAATTTATTAGTCCTGTCTCATCTAAAATATCAAGAGCATATTTGCGTTGAGAGATAGAAATGCCACAACAGGATTGAGCCACTTCAATGCCAAGAAAATACCGAAGTTTTCCCAAATCTTTTGTTTGAAAATGATGGAAAATATGTTGCTTGAGTCAATCTATACCATCCCGATCACTTCCTGTAATAACTATATCATCAACATAAACTATGAGATATATAGATTGAGAGGTAGATGAATGGTGATAAAAAACAGAATGATCTGCTTCACTTTGACACATGCCAAAATCTCGAATAACTTTAGTAAACCTCCCAAACCAAGCTCGAGGGCACTGCTTAAGACCATATAGAGATTTCTTCAAACGACAAACAAGACCAGGCTCCCCCTGAGCAACAAACCCTGGAGGTTGCTCCATATAGACTTCTTCTTCGAGGTCCCCATGTAAAAATGCATTTTTGATATCCAGTTGATGTAGAGACCAATGATTAATGGCTACAAGAGATAAAAACAAGCGAACAGATGCAATTTTGGCAACAGGAGAAAAAGTATCACCATAGTCTAAGCCAAAATTTTGAGTATATCCTTTAGCAACCAATCTAGCTTTTAATCGGTCTATTTTTCCATCCGAGCCAACCTTGACAGTATACACCCAACGACATCCAACAGTAGATTTGTTAGATGGTAAAGAAACCAAATCCCATGTGCCACTAACTTCTAATACTGCCATCTCATCAAGCATCGCTTGGCGCCATCCTGGGTGAGAGAGAGCTTCCTGTATAGTTTTAGGAATAGAAACCGAGGACAAGGCAGAATGGGGGGTAGATAAACGATAATAACTCAAAAAATTATAAATATGATAAGGGTTACGAGTAGAACGAGTACCTTTACGAAGGACAATAGGAAGATCAGCAGGTGGATCTGAAGGTGGACCTGAGGTAGGAGATTCTTCGAGACCAGATAGTGAGTCAACAGGTAGATTATCATCATCAATTACTTGAGGTGCATTTGGACGAGGGCGTCATTGATAAGTGATAAGAGGCCAATCTTGTGGTGAATTTGAAGGGATTGAATTAAAAAATGGTAGGGGTAAAACCTCAGATATGGAAATAGATTCTCCAGAAGAAGAAAAGAAATAAGAAGTTTCAAAAAAGGTAACATCAGCAGATATAAAATATTTCTTTAAAGTTGGAGAATAACACCTGTACCCTTTTTGCAGTCTTGAGTAGCCCACAAAAACACATTTTATCGAACGAGCTGATAATTTATCTTTGCCTGGAGTAAGATCGTGAACAAAACAAGTGGACCCAAAAACACGAGGAGAAAGCTTATACAAAGATTCATTAGGGTACACTAAAGAATAAGGAATTATATTTTCTAAAACAGATGAAGGCATGCAATTAATTAAATAACAAGCTGTTAAAATAGCATCACCCCAAAAATAAAATGGAACATTAGCATGTAATAATAGAGTTCGTGCAGTTTCAACTAAATGACGATTTTTTCTTTCAGCAATTCCATTTTGTTGTGGAGTGTGGGGATATGTTGATTAATGAATAATGCCTTGTGATAACATGAAAGAAGTAAAAGATGCAGAAAAATATTCACAAGCATTGTCACTACGAAGTATTTGTATAGGTATTCCAAATTGGGTATGAATCTCAAAAACAAAGGATTTAAAAATTGAAAATAATTCAGAACGATCTTTCATCAAATATAACCAAGTACATCGAGAATAATCATCAATAAAAGTTACAAAATACCGAAAACCTAAAGTAGTACTGACACAACTAGGACCCCATACATCTGAATGAATTAAAGAAAATAAAGACTTAGCTCGACTAGTAGTTTTACGGACATGTTTACCGAGTTAGCATGACTCACAATCTAAAGACTTCAATTTTGAAAGATTTGGAACTATTCTCTGTAATTTTGAAAGACTCGGATGACCCAAACGGCAATGAATTAATTCTGGAGACTCTGCAGCAATACAAGTAATTAATGATGTTAGTTGAATGTAATATAGGCCTCTTGACTCACGTCCGGTACCAATCGTCTTCCCCGTACCCCGATCCTGTATTAAAAAGGAATCAGAAAAAAATGTTACAGAACAATTAAGAGTTCGGGTAAGTTGACTGATAGAAATTAGGTTGAAGGGAAAATTAGGCATGTAAAGAACAGATTGTAAATTTAGTGAAGAGATAGGTTGAGCTTGACCAATACCATAAGCGAGTGTTTTAGAACCATTAGCTAATCTAATTGAAGGAAGCGATTTAGTAGTGCAATCAAGATGGGTAAAAAGAAATTCATTACCAGATATGTGATCAAAAGCTCCTGAGTCAAGAATCCAACGGTCATGAGATGCAGAATGAGATAAGCAAGCAATAGAATTACCCGTGTCTACAAGGGATGCAGAATGCGTCTGTTCTTGTTTGGACGCCTTGTATTGAAGAAATTGTTATTTCAAGAATTCTTGATATTCTGGATCAGAAAAGAGAGAAGATTGATCAGTTGATTCAGAACTAGATTGAACTACATTGGTAGAACCAGATTGAATCACATTAGTTGATCGAGGAGGTCGGCCATGTAAAGCAAAACATCTGTCTCGGGTATGTCCTGGCTTATGACAATAAGTGCATTGAAGTCGATTACCTCGACCACCACCATTACGTCCTCCTCTATTATTGCGTCCACCACCCCGTCCCCTTCCATGATCACCAGCATGTGTCACGAAGGTAAAATTTTCAATATTAGTATTAGGAGTGGTTGAAGTAGTCGAAGTGGGTAATCGTAACAGACGGTTGATTAACATTTCTGTTGTAGGGACCTCTGCATTGCCCAATGTCTGTTGACGGAAGGTGTCAAGATCAGAGTTTAAACCAGCAAGAATAAAAACCATAAGGAACTTATCTTGTTGTTTTTCTTGCTCTTTAATATCAGTAGTGACAAGCAAAAGTTTCTTGTATTGAGCTATTGTTGTTTTGGCAATGGTAACATAAGAAAATAAATCTGACTCTTGTTTTAAATCCTTCAATCTGGTCACAACTTCAGACAGTTGTTGAATATCATTGGAGTAGAGATTCTTGGCCTGCTCCCAAAACATGTAACAAGTGTCATATGGTTGAAAAATAGGCAGTAAGTTAGGATCAACAGATTGCCACAGTATCGCACATAACCCACAGATCCCAGATCTGATTGCTTCGATTCACGGGGCAGCACTTCAATTTTTCCAAAACCACCACAAGAATCAGCATCGCCGGCAAATTTCCGACCACCGTAGAGTGCAAAAGCAAAGTCCCTCAATGTGAGGGCTCTGATACCAACTTGAAATTATTGGAATGAATGGCTTAAGAAAATTATCTCAGCCTTGGTTCTTTATATAGCAAAATTACAATCAATACATTTTAATGCTAGAGAATAAAATCCCTAGAATTATGCCTAAATATTTCCTTATTTATTCTAATTACTAAGTAATTACAACATAGTCAACTAATACATATCAATTACATTTATTACTATTTAACAAAATTCAATATTTTTAATTAATTTATTGATAATGAACTTATGAAAATATAAAATTATTCTTAAATAATATACTTATTTTCATTTATATCCTTACTAAAAACCCTCAACATCTAATTTTCATTGTAGTAGCTTATTTATTTCTTAAAAAGGGATCAAATAAATTTAATAAAAATAATTATTAATTTTTATAAAGTATTTATGAAATATAATAAGTAATAAATTACAATAACATATTTTTTAGAAGAAAAATTAATCTAATAAGTTATATGAAAAATCTAAAATATTATTAAAGTAAAAAATAATTAAACAAATCATAAAATATACAAACATTTTATATATCATTTTATATTTAAATAACTAATAAAAAAGAATTAATTTTATCAAATATCTTTATTTAAATAGCTAATATTATTAACTGATCAAATCAGTTAATACAATCAATTATTAGTAAATAGATAATTAAATCAACAAATAAATAATTGAATCAATTAACAATTAATTAAATTAATTAATTGTCAAACATGGTTTTACTTTGTTGATTGCTTACCCATCATTGGATGGAGATAAAAATGTAAAAAGAGGTAGTTAATGGTTATGATGTAATGACCTAAAACTTATGAATTAGTTTCTTTAAAAGACTGTACAACCATCTGCAAATTGACACCAAATGAAAACATAATTGTAGAAATACTCTACTTAATTGAATTATCACTCTTCTTGATTTGAGTTTTTGATAAATTTTCTTTTACCTACTTTTAATTTATACAATTTAATTATTACACTAGAAATAATAGATGAGATTTAATAGACATAATTTAATTAATATATTATAATTTAGTTCATTTTCACTATATTAAAATTAATTTATATGATATTTTTAACAAAAATAAATCATAAAAATTAAGATAAAATATTCTAACTTCCTTTAAAGTTTAAGAAAATTACATCTTGATATTTTTAAACCTACATGAACCTCCTATTTAACATAAAAAAAAATGCTATGTTTATACTTCAATTGAGTTTTTAATTAATGAGATGATGAGAAAAGATTACTACAAAATTTGAATCAAATAACATCTGATGTTCTAAATATTTCAACTAAAGATATGTTTTAATTAATTCAAACATCACTTATATTAAAACATAACTTTTTCATTAGTTATAATTTATCCATTTTCAATATAATAAAATGTATTAGACTCCTCTAAAGTGTATATTACACTTTAAAGGGTAAAGTGCAGTATCAAACTATTAATAAAATAATCAATGGTTCATAATTTTATAAATAATAATAAATAAATAAATAATTATTAAATTTATGATTATTCACTCCTTTAATTTTTTTATTAATGGTTTTGATGATACATTTTATTCTCTAAAGTGCAAGATGCACTTTAGAGGAATCAAATCCAATAAAAACATATATTTAATGATATATTTTGAATATTTCATTTTATTGATTTTGAATTTCATGATCATTATTTTATGTATAAACTAGGTTTGAATGGTTTTTTAAATTAAAGTACAGTTTGTATAACTTTGTTTTATTATGAGAAAGATGAAAGTGTCTTTTTTTAAAAATTAATTTACACTACAAATTCACCAACTTAATTAGTTTACAATATAAAATTAATTTATTAATTTATTTAATTCATGAATATAATATAATTTTGAGAAAATTAAGATAAAAGTAATTTTATCTCAGCCAAATTTCAATGCCGTGAACTTATAATTGTTAGTAATTTTTTTGGGGTACTTTTAATTTAAATAACATTTAATAATTTGCATGTAAACTAGTAAAGCAATGTGAGTATAAAAAGTAATCAAATAAATGAAAAAAATTAAATTAATTACAAATCTAATCTTGTAATATACAAATTACAAATTCAGATAATCTGCAATTTCATAATAATCATTTTGAATATTAAATAAACAAATTATTGTTTATGTTTTGTTTAAATATTTATATTTCAATTAAATAAAATTGCTTTACTTAATTAAATTAAAATTAATGGTATTGTATTCAAAATATTTATCTTAATAAATCAATTTTTATGGAAAAAGCATAAATGAAATTTCATAAGTATTTATTGTAAAGTTTCCAATCAAAATTTTACATGTGTATTATTTTCTAACTCAGGACTGGTAATTATAACTTAATAAATATAATTAATTTTTTATTAAAAACAAAATAAATATATATATAATTTTTATTGAGAACTTCACAACAAATGTTTATGAAATTTCATCTAATTTTTTATTTATTTTTGATAATATAATAATAACAATTTTGAATAATAAATAAATAAATTATTATCTATATTTATTTTAAACACTTAAAATATCATTATTTCAATTACTAAATAATTATTTATTTCACATCTAATTTACTTTTAATATTATGACAATATATTTATTTAATACTCTATATTTATCACGGAGAAAACTATCAAATCAATATCTAAAACATTTTATGATATTAAATTAGTACTAAAATTTCTTTTTTACATTAATTTAATATCCAAGTTCAAAACTTTTGATATTAATTTAAGGGTCATTAGAAATATTGTAATATTAAATTAATATAAAAAAATATTTCAATACCCATTTTTAGTGAAATTTTTAATATTAATCAAATTAATATATTAAAATATTTCAATATTAATTTAATATTTATCAAGTCTTTCAATTAGTAATTCAGTAGCTTCCTTTTTATCATATTAGTTATCTAATTTATATTAAATGTAAATTTTATAATTTAAAATTTAAATCTTATGCTCTTTAATATATTTAATTTATGAGAATTATATATATATTTTAAATTTAATTTGTCTTGTACTCTTGCTCGTTATGAGGCCAAACAAAAAGAATTCCTACTTTTTTAATTTTTCCAGAACTTTCCCTATGAGCCCCCCACCTCCCCCTCCTAACATATTACTTCAATTTTGGACAAAAAGTGTCCACCCAACTGCCATCACGTCGTTTTTGCTTCCTTCCTTCTCACCAACAGTTTGCACCTCCTCACTGCCACCGCTCCTTCCCATTCGTTGTTGTTCTGATTTGGGTGATCAGTGAATCAAGCTAGAGAATATTGTCAAACTAGGCCGCCAGGCCCGCCACCATCTCGCTTCACCCGTCATTTGCTGTCACATCTTGTTTCCGACGCCATTTGCCACCGCCTTTTACTGCTGTGGCGGCTGGATTTTTCTTAACGGCTTGAAGCTGACTGTGAAGACATGGACAACACCGCTAGTGATTTATTTTATATATTTAAAAGATTTATTTAAAGAACGAGTGAGAATGACGTATATATCAGCTTGATTAGTATTCTTTATTGTTTAACTTAATTAATTTTATGTGATGAAAATGCATGCAGAGCGGCATTGCAACAAAACCTTATCTCGGAAGCCTTGTCATTAACATCAGCAACTTACACATCAGCCGTGTACAACCTCCTTCCTGGTTTCACCTTTATCATGGCCGTCGCGCTTGGGTAACTCCTATACTTGTTCCAACTTTTCTTTCTCTCTCTTTCTTCTCTTTATATCATTATCTCAAAACTTGGCCAGATACTATTTTATCTGCCTTTTTAAAGCCTTCAGATTTTTTTTGGGTCTACAAGCAATAATGCATAACAGCCTGCCCAGAAGGAGGACAACAACCCCTTCAAGACATAGAAACACAAATCCCAAGGCTGAAACCTCCAAACAAAGACCCAAAAAAAAAAAAATGAAGCACATACAAGCATGAACTATCTACAAGCAAAAAAGGATATACTAAGCCTGGCAACAAAAACTAAAATTTTAAACACACAAGCACTAAATAATCAGCCTTGTTGCAAATCAATATCAGCCTTCAGCAACTCTTCCCAACTTGGGAGGATGCACACATGTCCATAAGCTACGGAGACTTCCTTTGAGACAAGCCTTACCCACTCAGTTAGCTACCTCATTAGCTTTCCTTCCGATCAATCTAAAAGAGCAATTGGGATAAGTATTTTATATCTTGTACTAAACCACTAATCATCCAATTCACCGTCCCACCTTGACAGCCTTTTACTAACACTTGATTATCTGATTCTAAAATAACATTCTGCAAATTAAGCATTTGTATTAAAACTATAGCATCCTTCATGACCTTTGTTTCTGCCATCAAAGGAGAGTTGGCAATGATAATAATCCTTGCCTGTCCTGCAATCAAGCTCCCTTTATGATCTCTTACAATCACCGATGTAGCCCCCCTACTCAATCCCTCCTCAAAAGCAGCATCAGTATTCACTTTTACAAATGAAGGAGGAGGATAATTCCAATATGTTAGATTATGACTCCTAATATTGTCACCACTTTCACTGGTCAAACCTGAATTGGCCAACAAATACTCCTTGTCCCTTGGGTTAGCATTTTCCAACAACATAACTGGGTTCAGAAAGATTTGATCAAATACCATCCTATTCCTGGTTTTCCATATTGCCCAACACAAACTGAACAGTAAAGCATGAGCATCCTTCCAATTTGGAACAGATTGTTTTATTAAATATGCTCTACAGTTTCATCCTCTTTGCCACAAATTGGACAAATAGATTCATTGACCAACCCCCGCTTCTTTAGACTCATTTTAGTAGGAAAAAATTATTTCTGCAAGCATGCCAAATGAAATTCTTAACTCTTGGTGCAATATTAGAATTCCAAGTAAACTTCCACAAATGATGAGAAATTTGGAAAGACGAAGATGCTCCATTACTCTTTCCATGGAATAATTTCTTTTTTGCAACATGGTAGCCACTTTTCACTGAGTATTCCCCATCAGCTGTAAATGGTCAAGTTTTCTTATCCTCAGCACCAAACTCACTAAGAGATAATAAAAGAATCCCCTTAGTTGTTTCCAAATCAAACAATCGTGAGTTCGCCTGCTCATCCCATTGCCCCATAAGGTCAGCAACCTTCAAATCATCTGGGACGTGCAACAAATTTAATCTAGAATCCCACTCAATCCATCTATCCCTCTTCACATTGATAGATTTTCCATCCCCTACCCTCCATCTATAATTCTCATTTAGAAATTGAACCCCTTGCCATATATTATTTCATAAACATGATGCTCCTCTTGCCTTTTTAGCTTCCCACACATTAGTTGAATGGAAGTACAACCCTTAAGCACTCTTACCCACAATGCATCTGGGTTAGAAAACAGTCTCCATGCATGATTTTCTAAATAAGCCAAATTTTAACTCTCCATCTCTAAAACCATACCTCTAAATAACTTGCTCATACACAAATCATTCCATTTAATCCAACATATGCTTATTTTTCCTTTGTATTTAACCCACCAAAATTTAGCAACCAAAGAACCAAGTTGATGGCAGAAACTACTCAGAAATTTAATAATGACCATAGCATAAGATGGAATAGCTTGAATAATAGACTTTATCAACACTTCTCTGCCAGCTTGATTTAGTAACTTTTCTCTTTATCCATCTAATTTCTGCATAACTCACTCCTTAATCCATGCAAGAGCATGACATTTGGCTAATCCCCATTGTTCAGGCAACCCCAGATATTTGCTAGGAGTTTCCATTCCAGAAAATCAAGAATTCTGCCAATCTCCTGCCTTTTTTTTAAAATGAGTGTTCTTGCTAAAAATTAAGCCTGATTTGACCCTATTGGCACATTGTCCTGAAGCTACAACATATGCATTAAGGTGTCAAAGCCACTCGTACACTTCTTGGCTAGTGGCATTTCAGAAGAGGATTGCATCATCTACAAAAAGGAGATGGGTTAACATACGGCAATGGTTAGACAAAGATAGTCCCTTAAGAGATCCTTCCTGCACAACTTTTTGAATTAACAAGGAAAAAGTTTCAGCAACAATGATAAAGATGTAAGGAGATAAAGGATCCCTCTGCCTCAATCCTCTCTGAGGATAAAATTTATTACCAACAACACTATTCAATTTAATTCTATATGATATGTACCTGGCACACAAGCCATGATTAGTTTTATTCAATGAGGATGAAAACCAAAAGCCAACAGCACCTCTCTCAAATAGTCCCATTCAACTCTATCATATGCTATATTCATATCAAGTTTCAAATCAAAAGTGTTACCATTACTGGCAGACTTCTTTCTTAAAAAATGAAATACCTCTTGGCCTATGATGATACTATCTCAAATTTGCCAGCCCTTTTAAAGAGCACTTTGATCATAAGATATTATATTTTGCATCACATTCTTCAGCATGCCAACAATGATTTTAGTTGTCACTTTATATAAGAAATTACAACAACTTATGGGTCTGAAATGATTCATTTCCTCAGGATATTGAATTTTCAGAACTAGAACAATGTGTGTCTCCGCCTTATCTTGATGCATAGTCCCAGTTTGAAAGAACCCCTCTACCATTGCCTTAACATCTCAAAAATTTTACGAAGTACATATTTAAAAGAAAGAGCAAACAATCTACCCACCTTAATCAGGCTTTCTAGAGTTCAATTCTTCCAGCAGTGAAAATCCAACAAGTGAGTTCCCATCTAAAATTGAACAATTATGACATTCAAGCAACCCTAACCATCTCTCAAATTCCCTTAACTATTAATCTTATTCTATATTGAAAATGGTGGAACAAAGTTTAGAAATTCTCAAATTCGGTTATTAGGGAGGGCACATACCTAAGGCTTTTGGATTGAGCTAACATTGTCATAAAATTCCTCTTGGCTTGAGTTAGATTCACGAATAGTAGCGGTTCATCATCATAAGATTTCAGAGTTACATAAATTGGGGTTAAGGTTTGTGGGTAGCCTTCAAAGAAAAAATTAGGAAATCTATAGTATAGGAAGAAAATGAGGCTATGGGGACTCTTACCTCCTTCTAGGAAGAAGCTCCGCAACCCATTTGAGTTGTCTCAATGCGCTGGCGTCAACTACCGAACAGAGCAGTGCCAAAGACGCTAGCTCGTCCGTGACTGGGCGTTCCGCATCCCATTTGGCCGAGCTGCAAGCAGCTTTGCTTGACCAATTCGCTGCTGCCATCACCGGAAATGGCGGGGGGAAGGGCTGGGTGGCGGCCGGTGTAGAAAGGCTATGCGTGCCGTTGCAATTGACGATGACGATCCCTTCGAAAAATTGTGGTGCTGCTGATTTAAGAAGCACCAGCACCATACTGTGCGTTTAGGTGAATAAGGGGAGGTTCAATTTTTGTGCTGTGTACATTACTCTTCCACTTGTGCCCTATGGCCTGTTTGGAACAGGCGAAACCCCGCCCCCCCGGAGGGGGGGGGGGAGGACAGGTAACGGGGAGTTTGAACCCGTTTGGAGATCAGGTGAATTTTTTTTTTGGGAGGTGAGTAAAATAAGTTAAAAAATTATGTGGGCTTCAGTAAAATTAGAACCACTCCTAAAGTGGGGTGAAAATGTAAGGGAAACGTATGTTTTTGCGTTGTTTCCATTTCCTAACCTTCGAGAAATTGCCGCCGACAAGTTGTTTCGTTTGTCCTGCAACTCTGATCACTTTTGCCAATAATGCCTCCATGCCGTCGTCAGCAACTAAATAGATAAGTAAACTCCCTGCTTTTGGCCAGTATTGTGGATCTGCCGTTTGTCTGCTTGAAATAGGAACAGAACTTCGGAATCGGAGGAGAAGGCATGGGGAGAAGAATCTTATGCAATCAAGTCTAGACCGTTGCTCGCCGGATTTTGCTGCTCCTCATCCACGGCGATCTGCTCCAGATCGGACGCGAGAAATTAGAAAATATATTTAATATTTTATTAAAAATATAAAATAAAAAATCAAATTTTATTTAAAATACGGCAAATAAAAAAATTGAAAGAAATATAAAATAACAAATTTTCATATTTATCATAATTTACAAATTGAAATATAAGCAAACGTACATCATTAAAATTTCAATATTTAAAAATATTTGAATTCAACAATATGTAATATTAATATTAGAAGTAAGTGGAAAAATAAAAATCACTATCATTATTTAAAATTATTTTAAAAAATTACCTATTATTAAATATATAATATTTTATCGGTGTATTATAAATCTTTCAATTGAGTTTGTTAAATTAATATTATAATAAAAATTAATAATATATTATGAAAGTATTATAGTAATTTGACTGAATCTTATTTTTTCTCCCGCCCTAATTTTCACCAATTCTAAACAAAAAATTAATTTCACTTTTATTTTCTCCCCTTTCCATTTTCACTCATTTCAAACAAATTAGATAAAAAGTCTTTCATCTCTAATTACTTCCTCCTTCATTTCCTTTCACCTCCATTTCTTTCCCCTTCTATTTTCATCTCCATCCAAATAAAGCATTAGGCTTTGTTTGGCTAGAGGTGTAAACGGAGCGAAAGGAATTAGAGGTGAAAAGAAATAAAGGAGAAAGTAAATGGAGGTGAAAAGATTTTCACTAGATTTATTTAGAATGGGTAAAAATAGAAGTGAAAATGAATGGGAATGAAATTGATTTTACTTGTTTGGAATGAGTAAAAATTAGAGGGGAAGGAAATAGAATTAAATCAAATTATCATATTATCCTTGTTTAATAGAAATGTAAATATTTGATAATAATAATTTCATTTGATAAATTTAACTATATTTAATTTATTTTATTATTGATTACATTAGTTAGTAATTAATTATACATAATTTTTTTATGAATGAAATTATTAAGTTTTTATATAAAATTAATTAGTAAAAAACATATAATTACCAAAAAATTACCATTTATACTAATTTTGCTAATTTGATTATTTGTAAAAAAAGAAATATATCATATTAATTAACTATTGCAGTACACAAACACATACACATACATATATAAGTAATAATTCACTTAATATAAATATATAAACTTCTGGATTTAAATTCAAAATAAAAGTACAATTCCTAAAATAATATTCAATATAACTATTGTTCGACAATAAACACTACCTTCTTGCATACACCATACATATGTTGTACTGCTCCATTATTTGTAAACACAACAAAGACCATTCACATAAGGTAAAATATTGGTTTCCCATGTTCAAATCATTAATCTTAATGATACCATTTCTAAATTTTACATAGACATAATATAATAGAACTACTTAAAGTTTAATCTTGTCTTCAGTTCCAATTTCTACTTATTATACGCACGCACACAATACATCACACTATATGGTGTGCCCAATCACATGTTCTTGCGAATAACAATACAATGAAAACAATTACATCCAAGAACTAACTCCAACCCTACAATTACCAGTAATAGTCTAATGTAGTCAACATATCTAGATTAGGCACATTTTCATAAATTGGTGGAGCTAAAGTACCTACAATTCATAAAAATACATAATTACAAAACCTAATTATGACATGATATCATTACAAAAACAATCATCATAGTTACAATGTGCATGAATATATATCTATGCAAAGTCAATGCAAATGTCAGGACACAAATCTATACAAGTTGTTTGATAACTGACAATCTCATAACACAACAATAAATGCTCACATTACCATAAATATTTCTCCAAGAAGGCATTGTATCGTTCCATCCCAAGCAACTTATCATCTCCTTTATTCACCATTAGTTGGTACAATAATTGTATACATACATGAGGCAGGACACAAAAAAATTTATTCCTGACCTTTTCATTATCACACAAGAAGTTATAACGCTTTAATTAGAAATCTTATGGTACTCCTATGTTCTGCAACTCCCCCTACAATTCTGCCTTGCTATAATAACGAGATCTACTATTTTAAAAGTTAACTAGACTTTTTTTTAACTATTTGGGTGTGTTTGTCTGCCACCTCTCTCATTACATCTATCAACTTGTCCATTCCTATGTCTAGTTTTTCATACCCTCTTTCAATGACATCAACCATAGGCGTCTTTCTTTTAGAACCCCTTAAAGATGAAGTTCCTTGTGATTGAATAGAGAGATTTAAAGGTGTATACTTTTGAGAGTGGTTAGAAAGAGCACCCTCAAGACTAAATACATCAGCATGCTGTGTGAAATTGAAGGCCTCATTTCTCCATTGAACATCTGGATCAGACATAAATTCAAAGCTATCATTGAAGTCCAAGCCTTCTCTCTCCTATCTACAAACTTTGTCCCTTGATGTTTCGGCATGTACACCCATAGTCTTATCTCTAGCAAAGAGCTCTGACAACTTATCATAGTTATGGATAGGAGTCCGTTTTCATTTCTGAGCTTCTGGCTTCTCTTGTAAAATGTACCCTTCATTAGATAAACATTCAATATGAATAAATAACATACAACACCCTTCTACAATTAATAGTAAATGATATTGTTATCATAAACTATGTTGCATACACATTTCTAGTTTTAATCTGCAAGCTTTCAAAATGGCATACACCGCTTCATTTGTCTGTATGGTATATCAAAACATGTGCCTTTCTATGAAACATTATAAGTAAAAGCATGACATTTGATTCTTTATGCCACAACATCTAATATACCACAATAATTTTCATAAATTTTATTCACATATCTTGACATTCATGTTGTGTACACCATCATTTACGTATGTCATATAAGCCATTGATGAAACTTTGGCCAATTTGTAATAACATAAATATTTATTGGGTGTCTAAGTTACTTGAATCATTATTGCATAAATCTCATTCCAAACTTCCGGCTCATATTTACATATTCTCGTAATTGGATTCCAAGCAACTTCGCTTCGCCTATGAAATAAGTCATAACATTCGTTAAAGTGCTCTTTCAATGTTCTCATTCTGTTTTTGACGTAGTACTTTTGGAAGAATGAACCAATGGATTACTTTAACTTTGCTACTATGGTGGTATACTCCACTGTAGTGAAAGTTCCATCGAGTCAGTTGCCCTTGTGCATTTCCTTCAGTAATATATTAAGCAACATTGCATCCATCTCAAGTGTCCACCATAGTGTGTTCCTTGATAAACCCTTTTCCTTGCTGTCGATTTCCTGTTCCTCAGCATTCTCTATTTGTAAAGCATCAGACAAACAATTAGTATCAATTAATATAAACAACCTATAATTGTATATGACTATGGGATAGTAAATGAGTCAATTGACAAATTACACAAATCTTGCCTGACAAACACAAGTGTAGCTCCTAACAACACTTATCACACACTGATCATATCCATCAATGTATAAGGTACATAACCAAATTGATTAGATTAATATTTAACACATTCATAGAAGTAAATTACAAACCACCATTAACTCATTCAATGTTAACATAAATAAAACAACCTACTGGTTAAATTGTCATATAAGGATCAAGGAAATGTCATGCTTACATACAACACAACTCTTCCAATACAAATATAAAATAGTTAGATAATCTCCCGTTTATGTCACAAGAATTATCCCCATCACACCAAAAGTTACAAAAGGATCCAAAATACGAAAAACTCTATCTACCACAAGCTGTATTTATAGTCATTCCACATTTGGATGGCTATGTGTCCCCTTAGGAGGTATCCTTCTTGGTAGTCTTCCTCAGTATTTCGTGCTTTACGATCCCCAAAATCTTCTATGTCATTGTGCAATAGTTCACGATCCATTTCATCCATCAATTGTGGATCAGGATTAACTCTATTAGAAAGTTATGTAGTACACAACATGCAGTGGTGATACCTATCATAGCAGTGAGAGAATAATATGGTTCTATCCCATTAGTTATAATAGGAAATTTCTTTTTAAGCACCCTGAATGCTCATTCAATCACATTTCTGAGCGAAGCATGTCGATGGTTAAATATTTCTTTTGCATTTTGTGAACCACGTGTTGTGTATTCCTTCAAGTGATAACATACCCCTAGGGCTATAAAACGGACGAACCGGTCCGTTTTAGCCCGATCCGTTTTACCCGTTAAAAAAATGGAGTAAATGTAAAAAGTTCGTATTCGGTCCGTATCCTTAAGGATACGGACCGGTCCGCGAATTTTAACTGTAAGTCCGCGGATCGATCCGTATCCGCCCGGTCTGTGCGGATTTTAGTCTACCCGGACTAGTCCGTATTACCCGTAAAAAAAATAGACCAAATTTTAGGTGGTCCAAGTCCGTAAAAATCCGTAAAATTCGCGAACCGGTCCGCGGACTTTGATCCGTTTTACACCCCTACATACCCCTCTATATGATGTTAGAAGAACACTTTTCAGAGCGTAACCTATATCACCTAGGTACAATTTGCTTAGGATATATTACAATCATACAAATATACATTACTATCTTCATCTCAATCTTTGAAGAACCTTCTAGGAATCAAAGTTATCCTATTATTTAAATGTATGATATTTTAGAATTTATCTTACCTTTAGGAATTTTCAACCTATTCCCTCTTTTAGTCAATGCATGTTTAAGAACTTTGGAATCGGATATAGTTCCTTCCCATTCAGATAAAACATATGTGAATTTAATATAAAAATCATAAACTGCTAACACATTTTGTTTTGAGTAATCCTTTCTACCTCAAAACCAAGGAACATCTTCTCTTGATACCTTAACTCATATATGAGTCTCATCAAAAGCTCCAATACAATCATGTATTATATTAATTATTCAAATTTTGAATTAAATGAAGAATACAATATTAACTACACACATGAATAAAGTATTTTAGCATATTTAACTAATTGCATTACCTTGAAATAAGGATAAAACTTACTATTATTGAATATTTGTTAAGGAACCTCTAATCCTAAAGGTTACATTAGATATTCATCCCTAAAAAGAACAATAGTTCGTAAAATATTATAAAAGTGATGACTAATTGTCTCGTCAGATCAATGGAAAAAGAAATACATAGTCCTATTATTTATATTATAAGCCCACATGTGCAAAAATTGAGCAACCTGTTCCTTTATTATTGAATATTTAGAATCTTTCACTCTACTTATTACTCTTAACTTTTGACATAGCTGATGGAAAGCATGGGGACTTATGTGCACGAGATTATGGCACTTATCAACCTTTAATAAGTTTTGTAGGAGTTATTGATGCATTTGATCTCTTCAACCACTAAACCGATCAACATGTTTTTACAAAGAACACGCTTGCAATTGTAACAAATGCATTGACTGAATAGTATATGATACCATTTGGATAAGAAACATCTACTGTGTTTACATTAATGAATTTGTATAGATCCATCCACTCTTCCAATGTGTCATCCATGTTATCTTCCATGACAACTTGCAAAATACTACCAATGTGTAACTATAAATGGACAAAATTAACATGTTATCATGACATGGAAGATTCATAACTATGATTTAAGTGAATATAAATAGAAAACAGGCCACATGAGATTCAAATATAGGTTACAATCATGTAATGCAACTATTTAGAAACAACAGTCAATCACCCATTTAGCAATTTAAGTCAGAGTATATGCCATAAATATGAATCTATCTTATGTAATAAGGAGGCAAGACTATCAATTCTTTATTAATTGCCTCAACGAAGGTCCTTCCTTTCCACTCCATGATCTATGTGTGAGACCGCCACATAAGAAACTTTTTAAAAATGAACATATACATATAACAAGGTTGTACATAAAATAATAATTATTATAGAACTTAAATAAAATAAATACACATATATGACAAATTCAATCACACAAATTCTATCTGATTCTTTATACCATTGTATTTATAATGTGAATTAAATTAATATAATTGTAGGAATTAAAATTATTAAAGAGTAATATAAGGAAAAGAATTTATTAAATTGGAGTCTACCTCAAGAATTTTTTTTTAAAATTGATATAAAAACCCTTTATGTGTGAGTGTGATATATATACATATATATATGTATACAGTGATTTATGCGAAATAAAAATATATCAATTTACACCAAAGAACTCCTCTATTGATAATGTTTATATGATCTCCGTCTTTTGGTTGAAGAAGATTATCTATACATACACTATATAAGAATTCAAGTCAAGAATATTATCTACTTAGCTCCCAAGGCATTAATAAGGAGTTTGTGCTAATGTTTATATTCTCTTATTGCATACATTTTGTAATGTAAATGAAAATATTTAATAAATGTAGTATAATTAACGAGTTCTTTTTTGAGCCAGATAAAAAAAAACCCTACAATTGCTACTATAAGAAGTGTACGAATTTATAGAAAAAACAACATGTTATACATAATTTAAAATATCACAAAATTTGTACAAATTTAAAAGATAATGTACCTCCATCAAGGATGTTATTAATTTTGTTAGAGATTTTAATTAATTTTATATAAAAATTATACACATTTGAGACATTAATTTATATAATAGAATAGTTATATTTTGATCATCAGAGACAAATGAATTAATATAAGATGTATTTTTAATTTACTCTTATTTATTATGATGATTTTCAATAAGTAAAATTTTTGTTTTAAAAGTCAATAAGAAATCTAACAATAAGATAAAATTTATTACCACCTTTTATTAATTTTTTTTATTAATAGTAACCTTCCCATGAAAAATGCCATCATACTATATAGAGATTGTTATTTTTAAAACAATCATAATTCTTCAAAATTGGACTTGTAAATGAATCTACCAATTTCACATTAAAGAGTATGTAATATAAGATTTACTATTTTTATAATAAAAAGATAGTAATTTATTTAATTGTAAATGTAATATACCGTCAATATATGATTTTTTATCATAAAAATATAATTTAATATAATGTACTAACAAATCATTTTTTAAATTTTTTATGAAGTTGGTAGTGATTTACATATTAAAAAAATTAAAATTAAAATAATGGTGATATATACAATATTTCCAAGAATCAAATTACCATCCTGTTTATTGATAAAATTATGTATTTACATCCTAAAATTTTGGTTAATTATTAACAATATGCACAATACAGTATTTCCACAAACTTGGATATATTCCTTTTAATTCGATTTAAAGCAATATGAAAAGAAAAAATAGACAAAAAAGAATTGTGCATTTACATCCTATTACAAAATCCAAATTCTCGACATTAGATGTCTGTTATTAACTGTACATTTACCATATGGGAGGTTTCTATGGTACAAAATCTATTTTTTTTGTATCCTATACGACAAACATTATTAATAGTGTTGCATGGTTGACACGTATGCTATTTCCATTTTATAAAACCAAAGAAGCCGGCTAACAACAGAAGGAAAAAATTTTAAAAGGCGGTCCCTGAAAAATATGGTTATTACAGGAAATTGTAAATGAAATGAGAAGGGCAAGAACATTGAAAATTTGAAATAATTTCCGAGCCCTTCCATATTTTCAATGTTTTGCTTTCTCAGAAGTGAACTTGATCGGTTGAAATTAAAAATAAATTTCTGTATGAGGTTGGATTTATTAAGCAAAAAATAACTTTTCAAAAATTATTTAAAATTATTTAATTGATATTAAAGAATTAAAACTTTCTAAAAATTAATTTCTTATATTTTATTTAATTTAACTCTGAACTTCCTAATAAATTTTATTAAAATAACTAATATATTCTTTAAAATTGTAATAATAAGAAATATTGATAAATTTTAATTATCTCTAATTTTCTTTTTTTAAACCATATTTCTCATATCTCTGTCTATCATAATTTTGTTAAATTGATAACTTTTTTATTTTTCAAATTTAGTAAAAAATTAAAATAGGGTTATATAAAAATTAAGATATCTTATATATATTAATTATCCTAATATAATTATAATATGATATAATTTGAATGAAGAAAATATTAGTTAAACAATTAATACAATAAATAATTAATTCCATTAAATTTATATGAAATAGATAAGAAATAAATAATTTTTTATTTTAATAATTTAATATTAAAATAATAAATATTATAAATATAAAATAATTTAATAGATATATAATAAAATAATTTTATTAAATACTTTAATTTATATATTATAACTAATAAATTATATTTATTATAATTTTCAAATAGTGAGAATAAAAAATTAATTAAAGTTGTCATTAGTTAAATTAAATAGGAGTAATTTTATATTTTTATGTATAAAAAAATATTGAATGTTCATCTTTTCAAATGATAATATAAGTAAGTAACTTTTGATAATTTGTAAGAAATAGATCTTCTCAAAAAAATTCTACTTCTTTCATTTTGATAGTTAGTGACTAACCAAATTAAAGAATTCCTAATTCCTAAAAAAATATACTTCCATGCAATTTTAGAATTCATTAAAATTATAAAGAGCACCAAATTAATTTGACCTTTATAAAATTAAGATGAGCTATCTATATACTTTTATAATATAAAAGGTTATATGTATGATACAAATAATTAAGAAATTTTTTATAATTTATAAGGAATAAAATTTACTTCTCATTATTGGAATATTTCAAAATGACACCACCTTATTTAAAATTTAAAATTTTTGTCTGTAAACAATTATACCATAAAATATGTCATTATTTTATTGGATACCCAACATTTTTTTATTCTAGAAAATGCAACGGAAAGGTTTTTGAATGGGGCAAAAATTGGATAAAATTTAACTAAAACTTTTGGTGTGTTTGCCATAAAAATTTTTATTTAAATTTGAAATATGTATTAATTATTATTAGTAATATTAATTTAATGATTATAATAATTATTAATATCATAATTATTATTTAAATAGAATAATTAATACACATATTATAATTTTCAAGCAAATACTTAAGGAATTTTATCTAAGACTTTATTTAGTACGTCATATAATATAATATAAGGACTATTGGATAGTATAATATATTATTATAGAGAATAAATTGATACATTATACACTGTTTGATTTATAATTTATAATAGTATAAGATAAAGATAAAGATATAAATTTTTCTTTAACATATTACAGGGATAAATTTTATTTTTCTAATAAACAAGTGAGATAAGGATATAAATGATTTTTTATTATAAAAATTTAATATTTATTTTAATATTATATCATTAACCCTTATCCTTTTTGTTGAGGAATGAATAACCTTATATGAAACTAAATGTATAAGAGGAGATTTTAGAATAAGTTACACAATTCATCTAAAACTATCCAAACATTGTATAAGTTTTGATTATCTAATTTATCATATATTATCAGATCTTATATGATGTACTAAACGAGTCCTAAATTTTATTTTTTAAAAACAATTAAGCCACAAATTTTATTTTGTCATAATTATAACTTTTTTTATTAATTTATTTACTCAGATATCAAATTAAAAATTAAATATTTCTACTTTGAATTTCCTATTTTTTAATTTTGAATAAAAAATAAAGAGTAAAAGTCAATATTTTTAATACTGTAATAGTATTTGATATTATCTTAAGGGTCTTATTTCTCTTATGCTATAGATTTAAATCATTAATTTGACGAGTATATTACTAAATAAACATATTAATCGTCGACCTTAGGTTCGAATCCTGTTGTCATGTGTCTTAATACGCACTGTGAAGAGCATATTAGTAAATAAAAAAGAGAAAATGATTACAGTGTTTGTAGAGTTTTTTAAACTTTAGGTATGTGATATAATTTCATCAATTGAATAAGATTATCAAAAATTTAGGTAATTACTAAAAATTTAGGAAATCTCATTTAATAAATAAAATTATACCACATCACTCCAAGTTTAGAAACTTGGGATACCTTAGAATTTTCTTAAAAAAGAATGTCTAAGTAAACTAACAAAAGGATAGAAAACTTGACCCATAGGTTTCAAGTCTCCTACAACCAAGGGCTTGAATTTCGTGTGTAATATGCAGATCTTTTGTTGGTTGGCGTGCAACAAAAAGTGATATTTGTACACTAGAATTCTCCATTAAATTTTGTGCAGTTTAGAAAGATTGAATTGGGAAAGAGCGTCCGGCAAGGCAAAAAAATTTGGAACGTTAAGCGGGATTGAAGGGGCAATGCTATTTTCATTTTACAAAGGACCGCGGCTGGGCTTTTTGTCAACCAACGTAAATCTCTTACGCCACCAGCGTGACCACATGGCATCATCACATCCTATCTCTGAAAGGAATACTTCGTTGGGTGATATAGTCTTGTTTGGCAAACAGTTGATAGGTATAGCGATTAGCTGATTTAATTAATTATTAATTGATAACTGATTGTATTAGCTAATTTGACTAATTGATTATATTAACTGTTTGAATAAGAGTGTTTGGTAAAATTAACTGTTTATATTAACTATTTGTATGTAAAATGACATATAAGGGTATTAGTATATTTTATAAATTATTTAATTATTTTTTATTTTAATATTTTTAAATTTTATATATTAGTTAATATATTAAATTTTTTTATAAATAATATATTATTATAATTTATTATTAAATTATTAAATATTTTTTAAATTAAATAGTTTTTATAAGTAATATTATATATTTATTCTATTAAATAACTTTTAAAATTATTATAATTTATTATTAATTTATTAGATATATTATAAATAATATATTATTATATATTAAATATTTTTTAAAATTAAATTAATCTACTTTTTATAATTATTAAATTTTTTAAGAATTTTTAGAAAGTACAAAATGAAAAATATGAAAATTTATTTAGGATAATTTAATCATTTTCAGATAAGTTAATTGAAAAAGCTACTCCCCTTAACTTTTTTATTTTCAACTTTTTAGGGGTAATTAGTTGATTACCAAACATCAAAATCAATTTATTGTCAAGTCAACCAATTGATTTTAGTCAAACCAACTAACAGCTAATAAAAAAGCTGTTTCCCAAACATCTCCTGTACTCTTGGGACTTGGGAGTGTGGTCTCCAATACTCTCTGGTTAATCATTCGGGTTAGTGGATTTTACAAGAAATCAATTTTATTTATACATATAATTTTCTATTATTTTTGGCAAACAAAAGTTTGAGAATAATATTAGTTATTGTTTTTTTCAGGGTGAGGATAAGTCATAAATTCCTTTACGACGGTTTATATTTATGTATAAATTATAAATCGTTTAAATTTTTTAGATTGTTGAGAGTGGAACTTAAACATGAAATATAAATGATATTAATTATTCATGAATTTCGTTTAATTTTAATCATAATTTAAGATTTATCTATTTATTTTGTCTTCGTAATGAGTTGAGAATTGATGACCACAGGCTAAGATGAATGAAAGATATCCAAGTCATTACTCAAGCACATCAATAATGTGTGTTGGAGCCCTGCTATCTGCTACGTATGCTATTTGCCTTGAGAGAGACTGGAATCAATGGAAGTTGGATTGGAATATTAGGCTTGTAACCGTGGTTTATACGGTACATACATTTTAGCTATTATTAATATCTTCAAATTCGAGGCTTGATGGATATAAAAAAATTGATATATAGATTTTCACGCAGGGAATAGTAGCATCTGGAATAATTGTTACTGTGATTGCTTGGTGTGTACAAATGAGAGGCCCATTGTTTGTATCTGCTTTCAACCCTCTGATGCTGGTTCTTTGACACTGAACGAGCAGCTATACTTAGGAAGGTATGTATATGTATATATACACATATATAGTCATGTAATTTACAACTTGTACAAGCATACATTGAGATGCTTGCCATGATATTTCATGCATTTCAAAATTTAGAGTAGCATGATAAATTTTAAAATTATTTAATTATAATTTTTTTTTTAACAAATATGATTAAATAATTTTAATTTAATAATTTTTAAATTTGAGATTTTAAAATCCTGGTGTAGTCGAAGAATTCTTCGTATTGATAATTTGTTTTAATTTGAGTTCTGTTATTTTGTTTGACAGTGTGCTGGGATCAGTTCTGATTGTGTGGATTGTACACGGTGCCGTGGGGGAAGGGAAAAGAGATGACTCAGACGGGAAAGATACGGCAGCCATCAGAAATCCATGATTGCATCTAAGCCGAGGGATGATAAAAGTGGCCACAACAACATTAATTGAGGATATACCGGCGGGCGGCGACCTCTTTTCTTTTGTTGGGCGGGGAAATTAATTGTTTTGCCTTTCGTGCCTTTCAAAACTGCAATCTACTCCTTTTCCTTTTAATTCCCATGAAAACACCTTTTCAATGGTTGCTTCGTGAGAAAAAAAATAAATTGGATGTGAATTGTCACTCCTTTTAAATCAAAATAAATTTGAATTTTTTTATATAGAAAATGTGAGTAAGAGAATAAAAATAAAAGAATAATATTATTGTATTGTGAGAGGTAAGTCACCGTAACCCTCAACCTGAATTTGTGAATGTATTTTTTTACAAGTAATAATTTTTTATATAATATGATAATTTAATACGAAAATAATACATTTATATAAATTTGAATTCATACATCAATTTGTTTAAAAAATTATATTAATTTTTTGAGAAAATATTTAAAAATAGTTAATAATTAAATTATAAATAAATATATATAATAAAAATATAAAATTTATATTTTAATAAAATAATAAAAAATTAAAATAGTTATTAAAAATGTTTTTATAAAAATAATTAATAATTAAATTTATTAAATTAATTAAAATTACTAGATAAATTAAATTTATTTTAATACGTTTAATCGAATATGATGGCACAGACAGTAACCTCTTTTCTCAATCAACATTTTATAGAGGTGCCGTCGGTCATAATTGTGGGATCAACGCACATTGACCTTTTGCATCACCATACGTGGCATCATCAAATGTTAGGTGGCTCTGTGTGCCGCTGCAGCACTTTGTTATTTGTTCAGGTGCAATCCTTCACCGTCCTCCGTTAAATTTGAAACCACAAGTTGCATGATGCTTTCAAACCCATAAGAATTTTAATTTTTTAAAATGTTAACTTTTCTGTAGTTAGAACGCACTTATCCACATTGGTCACTTTCTCTTACACTATCTCGAGAGGGAATGAGATTTACATCTTTTATAAAGGCATCCACTGCTTTGATGTCCGGTGGCATCGGTATAGTCTGTTGCTTGCCCTTTCTCGTTGAGTCAGACTGGAGATTGGGTTTACTGCGTGACTCAATTTTCATCTCGCTGGACGTCATACTTGTGGCATACTGGCATCTGCAGGTTGTTCTCGGCATTTTTACCGTAATGCTGCCTTTAAAAAATTAAATTACTAAAATTCTGCGCCGTTTTTTTTATTTACTGCAATAGTTAAAATAATTTTTTATATTTAAAAAATAGCTAATAACGGGTCAAAGGATCCCGTGATCAGAGCTCTAATCATGTTAAGCTTGAGGTGTCAACCCATGTGATCAATGGTCTAATCACGCTGTTCCGTGGCCCGTCATCAATGCTCATCTACATGCGCGCCACATGGCGAGTTGCGGTGATCCAGCACATGACAAGCTTCTCCCGTGCTACCACGTGTCTATTTGTTGTGCTCCCGTGATGACCTCTCCCCTTGCATGTGCATCACGTGACGAGTTACTATGATACGGGCACATGATGCACCTCCCTTGCTTGCCACGTGTCTTTTTCCTATGTGCCCGTGACACACTTTTCTCCTATAAAAATCCCTCCCTCCCTCCCAGCACTTCTCTTCACACACTCACGCAACAATTCTGCTCCTCAGCACCCCAGCAGTCGTTTTCTAAAAAAATCCTTCTACTCCCCAGCACCCAGCAGCCATTTTCTAAAAAAAAAAACTTTCTTTCCCAACAAATATCCTTTCCATCAGCAATCCAAATTTTGATCTTCAGCGGTAGTTACATTATTCAAGGAGCGTTATAAAAATAAGATTATTTAAGAAATTTAAATCTATTAATTTAATTTTCTTCTATGTTTGTATTAATTAATTAATTTAATTTAATTTTTATGGTATTTATACTACTTTAATTTACTTTTATTATTATATTTGTGTGTATTATTTTCATATGCTATTATTATTTAATTTTCTTCTATTATTTTGATATTTAAATATATTATTATATTTCTAATCTGAATAGATTGTGCCTGTTGTGCAAATTATTACGATTTTAATTATTAGGCTTGTGGGTTGGACATTATTAAAATAGAAAATAAGAAATCCAAATAGTTATAAATGTTTGAAAGAAATAGTAAGAATTATTTACAATAATAGATTTTTATACTTTAAGAAATATTATTAAAAAATATTAGTTAAAGGATGTTATAGTATGAGATTTTTAAAATATTTTTACATACCATAAATCTTAATTTAATCAATAATAGATATTAAAATATGTGTGATTTTATTTTGATTAAGAATAAATAATTGTATAATTAAAATAAATACTACACAAATAAGTTAAAGTAACTTTGAAATAACCGAAATAATGTTAGCTGATAGCTTAGAAGTAAGAAAGAAATTATTGAAAGAACACAATATTATCCTTAGCTATTGACCTCTAAAATAATAATAAAACACACCAAATGTTATAGTAATCTTTATTTTAATATGCTTATGTTATTTATATTATTTTTTAGTATTATGATACATGAGTATGGTACTAATTTTTATTTATGATAAGACTAAATTTTATATCTGAGTAAATTAAAATAATACAAATAAAGCTTAACTTATAATTGTTGTTGAAGTAGTTAGGGGCCTTTTGGTTAGGAGTAATCAAGAAAGGGAAATGAAATTGTAGGGTTTCATTCCTTTTATGTTTATTTAGTTTAGAAAAAATTTATTCCCTTTTTCAATTTTCTCTTAATGCAATTACCCTAATTAAGGGAATGGTGAATCCATCCTAATCCTTAGGGAATTACATTCCATTTCCCTATCTTCAATATGACAATTAATATAATAAAAATAATAAAATATTTAATAATAAAAAAGCTAATAATATTAATAAAATAATAATAAATAAAAAATATAATTATTATATATTCAACAATAATTATAATATAATTAAATAATATTTAAGTAATAAGTAATAATAATTATATATTAATAATATTATTAATATTTATTTAATAAATAAATAATATTCATAAATATTAAATAAATAATGAATATTATAATATTATCCAAATATTTTAATAATATTATAATATTTTTAATAATTATTATTTAGAATATTATAATTATATTAATTATTAATAATATTAATAAAATAAATAAGCATTAAAATTATTAATATTAATAATTAAAAAAATAGTAAATGTATATTTAATAATAAATGATAGATAATAAAATAATATTTAAATAATTATTAAATAATAACAATATATTAAAATATTATTAATATTTAGTTAATAAATAAAAAATATTCTAAAATATTAATTATATAATAAATATTATAATAGTATTTAATTATGTTAAGAATATTAAAATATCTTTAATAATTATTATTTTGAATATTATAATATGTTTAAGTTATTAATAATATTATTAAAATAATAATAAATATTAGAAACAATAATATTAATAAAATATTAATAATTAAATAAATAATAATTGTACTTTTAATAATAATTATAATATAATTAGATAATAAATAATAATATATTAAAATATTATTAATATTTAGTTAATAAATAAATAATATTCTTAAATATCAAATAAATAATAAATATTATAGTATTTATTAATTATATTAATAATATTATAATAATTTTAATACTTATTATTGTTCATATTAATATTTTTAAATTATTAATAATTAATAATATTAATAAAATAAAAATAAATATTGTAAATAATAATTAATATTAATATTATTGTATTACTAAGATATTAATAATAATTGAAATAATATGAATAACAATAAAAATAATAGTAATAAGATATTAATAATTTATATTAAATTATTATTAAAATTATTTTTTAGTATAATAATTAATAATAAAATAAATTAAAGATATTTAATTCCTTTTCCTATTTGAACTAAACAAATTAGATAATCAGGAGTCATTTGTACATCTTTCTCCCTAAATCCCTTTCCTGATTCTATTCCTTGTTTCTACTTTAAACCAAACGGCCCCTTATTAAATTGTTCATCTTAGTAATATTATTTTATCCAGCAATAGCATAATTTTTATAATTATTTAATAGTAATTAGTATTGTGACATTGATATTTAAATAAAAATGATGTACTTAATTTGTAATAATATTTACTTGATATTAACGATAGTAATTAAAAAAAATGGTCACATGTTAAAAAAAAGTAAAAATTATTTAATAACGATAGTAATATAGTTGAACATAAATTATTAATATTACTAAACATTAAAGAATAAAAAATATTATAAAATTAAAAATAACAAATTAAAAATAAATATAAAGTCATCGATATAAAAATTTTTTTTGTAGTATTTGAAACATATTTAATAGTATTAGTAAGATATAATTAAAATTCTTTTAGTATTTAAATATTATTTAACTATATAATAATCTCCACTAAAAATGAGATAATTTTAAGCTAATTATTACTAATTGTATTTTCCATCTTATTGATTTTACAATAACAATATTTTTGATAAATATTTGTTATTAATATAATTAATTTTTTTTGGTTTGTTGAACACTGCATATTTACTAACATTATTAACTTAATAATGAAATTTAATTGCGTATGATTTTGCCTATTATCTTTTGTAACAACAATTATTAGATTTCTCTTATGAATATTTATTATAATGGTGAAATCTATGGTTTTCGAAATAAAATTTTGAAAGTAAGCAAGTTACTAATTAGTTTATTATCTTAATTATGATAGGTATTACAGTGGTTTTTTGTTTTAACGTAATCACCTACATTGTAAGCTATTATATTTGGATGTGTTCTTTTATACTTGTATGAATATCTTTGGAGAATGAACCATTATTATAATTACTAACATTAAATAGAAAAATACAAATGAAAAAACCTAAGCTATCTATAATCAGGTATATTTAAATTTATCTCTTCCTAATACCTAGAAATAACTAATTTTTTGGCTGCATAAAAAACGTATGAAAGCGAAGAAATTGAAAGGTATTAGTTTGTGAATGGACAATAATTATTTAATTACGAGTAATTATGTAGTAACAATTTAGGATAGTTATCTTTGTAATTATGATACATATTTTAATAATTAAGAAATTTATCATTGGAGATGACTCTTAAAACTAACTACTGTATGAATCAGAATAAGTTCTAGGGATGAAAATATTTGTATTTATGCGAATGGAGAAATTTATGAATCAAATAAAGGCAATACGTTTAAGTGCCCCCGTGTCAAAGTAATAAAGATCAAATCAGACATTATCCTGGATGAGCTAAAAAATATAGTTAGGTGAAAGTTACGACTTGATGAAAATCAAGTCATAACCAAGTTGATATACAGACATCCACTTTCATTGAATCCGACTCGGTATAAGGTGTGTGAGTTAAAAGATGATGATGACATTTAACAGATGTGGGAAGTGAATGCGAGGTTTCCTACTCAATTATCATGTCCGGAAGTGTATGCATATGTCGCAACAATGGGGTTTGATTTAAATGTAGCAAGTCAGTCAATTGGTGCGAGTGCTCCATATATGCTACCGTCTACCAACTAATATAACGATGCCAATGAAGGACCCTCGTGTTATAACCCGTACATGGGCAGCGTAGAACTAATGAATAGGCAAATTAATTATGATCAACAGATTCACAGCCCTATTGTTGATTACGTTCTAGAGCTATATTTTTCTCAGCGGAGCTACAACTTATCTCACTCTTCCTTGTTCTCGGAGGAAATAGAAGATATTATGGACAAATTTGAAGAGGAAGATGCACATGACGACGTTCTTGAAGGGTTTAAGGGTGATGATGATGGTTACAATGACGATGATGACGAAGAAGATGTCACTAAGACACTTCCAATAAAACCTGAAAGCCAGTATATGGAATCGGCTGCTGCCTTTTTTTCACGACTAAATGTAGATGCTGCTGTTAGTCATGATTACTTTAGAGCCATAAATGACACAAATATAAATGACAATCAGGAGCCATATGTGGGTATGTGGTATATGAACTAGAAAATGTTTCGTTACATAATGAAGATATACTCAGTTCGAACTCACCACACATTTTACGTGCACTACTCCTCAGCCAAGTATGAAGAATATCAATGTCCTCACTACGGTATACATTGTAACTGGAGAGTTAGAGTATGCCATAAGTCAAGAGAGGATCACTGGCAGATATCAAAATATCATGGGCCTCACACATGTGTATCTGCATCTCTTTCTCGAGATCATCCAAACTTAGATGCAGATGTCATTTCATCATACATTGTGGCCATGGTGATCGAAAACTCAAGTGTGGCCATCCGAGAAGTGGTTTAGCGAATCCACGGTAAATTTGGATACTCAATATCTTATAAGAAAGCGTGGAAAGACAAACAGTGAGCCATCACTCTTGTATTTGGGAATTGGGAGAAATCATATTGTATATTACCTCAGTGGTTGGCAGCAATGTGTCAGTTCAATCCTGGGTCTTATTATGAGCTTGTTACCAAGGAATGCCCACCAAGCAATTCTGTAGATAGGCCGATTGCATTGTTCCATTGAGTATTTTGGACTTTTAAGCCATGCATCGAGTTATTTACCTATTTGAAATCGATAGTCCAAGTAGATGATACCTTTTTGTATGGAAAGTATAAAAGGCTTTTGCTAATGGTAACATCACAAGATGGCGATAGAAAGGTTTTCCCTCTTGCATTTGCTGTTGTGGAAAGAGAAACATTCGAGACGTGGGTTTGGTTCCTGTCAAATGTTTGATGACGTGTTGTTAAAAATAGACAAGATATTTGCTTGATATCAGATAGGCATCCAGGAATACTGGCCGCCGTCGTAAACCTACACGTAGAGTGGCAATCCCCTTATGGTTATCATGTGTTCTGTCTTCGACACATTACTAACAATCTCAACTCGTCTTTTAGGATGACGTGACTAAAGAAGATGTCTACTAGCATTAGTGTGTATTAATAACATTGGCATCCATAATCGTGCATTGTGCCTGCCATGATTATTGTTTACTCAATGATAGCATCTTTGGTACAGGTTATCAATATGAGAGTCATGTTGTAGATAACAAGTTGGATGAACTGTGCTGATTGCAATCAAAAGCTGCTGATTAGATCAATAATATCCTAAAGAGTCAATGGAGTCGTGCTTATGATGCAGGAAGTTGGCGGTAGGGGCACATGACAACAAATCTGACCGAGTGTATTAATAGTGTATTTAAAAGGGTTAGATATTTACTAATCATCGAACTGGTGAAAGCTACATTATATCGAATAAATGCATACTTTGTAAATAGAGCAGAGACCATCGCAACATAATTATAAGCAAAAGAGGTGTTTAGCGAAAATGTGCAAAAAAAGATTCACGATTGCACTTGAAAAGCATCTGCCTATCATGTCTATCGCTTTGACTGCCTAGGGTTAACTTTTGAGGTGGAAGAGTCGTATGACCCGACATAAAAATAGTTTAGTAGAACATGCAAGGTTAGCTTGGGCCAGCGAATATGTGACTGTATCGAATTCCAATTAGAGCATTGGCCCTGCCAACATATGTTTGTAGCGTGTGTGAAAGTTGCGTTGGATCCATTACAGTTCATTGATCCTGTGTTCCGGCGGAGATAATGCTGAAGGCCTATAGCCATGAATTTCAACCAATTAGCAGTATGGAGCATTGGCTTCCATTGAATGGGCCAATGCTTGTACCGAATCCTACGTAGATGTGTCCTGGTGGTCGTCCTCGTTTCATACGTATAAGAAACGAAATAGATTGGAGGGAAAGTACAACAGAGCCGTACAGGTACAGGTTATGCCGACAAATTGGGCATAATCGCGTAATTTATCCGTCCAGCCAATGAAACATCGGGTGACATCCCTAGTCCTATGGATTGCACCATAAAGCCTTTCCTCTAGAATATTACTATTCACTACTTCGAACTAAGCTTAGTTTATAGACATATTGGCCTAAGTTAAATAACATGTTGTAAATAATAGTATATTATGCTTATTTTATTGTATTAAGTTAAAAAAAAATTTTTGCTCTGTTATGGAAAACTTGCATAAATTTAGATCATATGCAATTGAATGAATTCATGTAGTTTGATATAGTTTATAGCTCTTGATTGCCATGGCTAGTCAGCGTCGTATTGTGACCCCTAGCCTCGATGATGAATCTTTGTTATACTTATAGTCCCGACATATCTCGTAGGTTGTGTGGCAAGATTAGGTAATTCCATTCCCTTAATAGAAATTGCTTAATTGTGAACATCCTAATAATTTTCTTGCTGGTTGGCAAAAGGCAAATCGAATCTTGAAGTTATGATGTGTCGCCCATACAGATTGGCTATTTGATCCGCTAGTTGCAATTATGTCTTATCTACAACAGGCAAGCTTCTATGGCGCCAGCCGGCTTGGACATTTTGATTTCAATGCAGTTATGGTGTCTGCCCTAGTTGAACGATGATGCCCTAAAATACACACTTTCTACACCATCATTGGGGAGTGTACCATTATACTACGGATGTTTCCATCCAGTTAGGTCTGCCTTGTGAAGGCGTCCTCATAACTGGTAGAACTGGACTTTATTGGCTAACGGTGTGCGAATACTTACTTGGAGTGAGACCACTTAATGAATATTTGTAAGGCCAGCACCTGAGCATCACTTAGTTAGCAACTACCTTTACACACTTACTAGATGATGCCAATGATGAACAAACGTAGTGCTTTGCACGTGCCTACATCATGCGACTTATTAGCGGTTGCCTTATGCTTGACACTTCAGGACATAGGGTGCTACTGATGTATCTGCCACTATTAGAAAACTTTACAAATGTCGGTCAGTACAGTTGGGGATCAGCGATTCTGATATGCTTATATAGAAAGTTATGCACTACCACAAAATATGATAAGATTAATATTGGCGGATGTCTGCACCTTCTACATCTATAGGCACGAGATTAATTTCCCACTCTAGCACCAGTAAGACCACCGTATCCTGATCCTTGATTAGATATTTACCTCTTGGTTCTACCATTAGGCTTCAAGTTTGGATCATACACGATTTACATATTGTATCTATTACAACTGCTCAAAGTACTCAAACATTTAATCTGTAATATGTATTTATCATAGGTGGAAGAAAATTGGCCTACCTTCTCGACTGTCATTGATGGCTATTCGTAAATATAGAGTATTATTTGATCAGATGAGAGACGATGAGATTAGGAGCATTACTTTTTTAAAGTAAAATGCCATTGCTAGATCTAATGATATGCTTATTTATTATGTATTTCCCTGTAATTCAGATTATTTGGCATCCCTATGATATTCCCAGTGTACATCCGCTCATACCAGTGTATTGCTTGACATCACTTGATATATAGCTGGCATCAGTCCCTATCATTTACTTCCACATTGTGGAATGGCACCACGTTGACCATGTACTCGGACAATTTGGAAGGAGGGAACTAATCCTACAGCCGCCATTTGACCTCGGTTCTTGTCATACCTTGTAGCTTCAGGGCAAAACATCGAAAAACTGGCAGGATGAGCATATTCATTAGTACCTGGAATGCATGGTGCAATACGTTTTCCTTAATCGAGATTGAGATATATGCTTTTCACTGCGACTCGAGATACATGACATGGTATTGGAGGCATATTAGACGATGGATCCATCCATCTAGCAGTGGTCCAGGATTTGTGGTAAGTAACGAATTTCACACTTTTTTTCATAGTTTCTTCAAGATATAATATTTATTAACCATATCAAATGCACTTCTTTGTAAGCTGATATAGCTGAGAGACTCCACAAGCTTAGTGTCGAGGATTCCCCTTCACAACCGTACAGTCAATTTAGGAAGACCATCGATCGAGAATGTTGCCTCATGCTACGTGCATTAGGGGAGCATCGAGACATGTCTGCTACCTAGCCTGCTTACCCTACTGATGAGTTACCAAGACCACCTATACCCGAGCATAGGCGTGGTAGGAAAGCGCATAGCTTCATATATTTTAGGGATCCCATTTTTCCTGAGGAAGGGGATGATGATGAAAGTATGTCTTATGCTCATCCACCAATGACATAAGCAAGTGTCCCTAACCCATTTACCCCCTCATTGATGCATGTTGATGTAGGAGTTGTAGGACTATTAACTTATAATGCAGCATCACAATTCTTCACAGGTGGAGATGCTGGCCCATCTCACAGCATGCAATTACCCCCATAGCACCCCTATGATGCTTCGCAATCATCGTTTTTCACCTCATCACCACTACAATCAGCTCAGCACATTTGTGATTCTCTAATGGTATTATTTGATAACCTATTTGCATTCAGTGCTAAGTACATTGGTGGATCTATGAGGCAGCAACATCAAGGATTTTTCATGCCGAGAAACCCTATTCCACCATTTTAATCCTCTCTTTGGGACTTGAACTCTTTACCCTCTAAGGGTCAGACCTACCTGACTCATGTAGAAGACAATGAGAAAAATGATGGAGAAGAACAACATCAACCTCTAGCTCAATGACCGTAACGAGTAAGGCGACACTCTTAATGTGGGACGGGGAGCCATTATTTTGATGATTAAGTGTTTTATTATTGAAATATAGTGTTTTATTTAATTTTTTATTTAATTAATTCATAACATTCTTACTTTAGATTTATTAATTTCTCATAATACATTAACTATATTATCCACTTTTGTAGATAAGTTATACAATTTGATAATTATATATTTCACTCTTCTTCATTAACTTAAATTTCATTATTCAATTCATTCCATTCATTATATTGTTACTTATAAATTCAATGAAGTATTTTAAAATATCGATGATCATGGTATAATTTCAAATATATGCTTATATGTAATTATGAGATACGGTGCTAATTACACATCTAGAGGTGACTATGGTAAATCACATTATTAAATTTAGCACCATTTAACTTTACGAATTTGAGATCACTTATTTAATTTTACTAAACTACTACTTAATATTCTGCTATTTGAATTAATTAATTATTTCATCAAGTAATGTGTTTTTTTGTTATTTCTACATGTGAATTACAACATTGTAATTTATAAAGGTCAGCTTTTTTTATCACAGGGCTTATCTTAGGAAAACAAATTTCCCCTATACTACATAGTAACAAAAACTTTCCTTATACCAATTTTATTATATTACATTATTATAAAATATAATGACGGATAACAGTATAGTTGATTATTATTTAAAACTTTGAATAATTAGTATAAAAAGTTCAGAATTACAAAAAATTATTCAAATACATGTTTAATGAATATTAAATATAAACTAAAAAAAGGGAACAATTTAAAAATGAGTTTATATTCTTTAAAATTTTTAGGTCTAAATAAGTCAAATAAAGCACAAAATGTATAAATTAAAATAATTGGCTAAGGTTAAATAAATTAAAAAACTTCATATTTTGATTATGGGAGCCCGCATGCCCAATTGATCATAGAGTTCCCTTTCATCACATTATTTTCATATGATTAATTTTTTCTAAATTTAATTGTATCACATTATGGACTTATGGACTAACATGATTTCCTAATAAAATATTTATTTTCATGATGCAAGTTATATTCTAACTTCATGTTTAGTTAAATATTTTTTTAGATATACACATCACATTATGATAAAATATAATATAATTTTTAATTTTATAATTTCAATCTTTAATCTAGTATGTTTCCAACAGAAAAAAAAGTCTGGTATTTACTAAAATTTTAATTATATATTACAATATTATGAAAATTAATACAATTATTAGTTAATATCTAAAATCTTGAATGATTACAATCAAAGCAATATTCAAATTGTATAATATTAAATTAAATATAATTTAAGTCAAAATTACAAATAAACAATATTTATGAAAATATATTATTAATAAGAAAAGCTAAAACAATAATTAGTTTCGTCTTTGCATAGAATATGTATATATATATCATTAAAATTTTCATGCCCTCCAACAAATTTGATTTTAATTTAAATTATTTTATTGCGGAGCTATGCCTTGGATTTTTCTTTATTCACACATATAATCAAATATTTTGGGACATAATTTGGCTACTCTAAGTATAAAATAGAATTTAGGAGTTAAGGTGAATTGTCGTGAAATAACAAATCATATATTTTGAAGTTTATGAATAATAAGTGATTAAGAATGGAATGATTTTTTAAAGTAATATTATTAATTCTTTTAATTTTTTATTTAAAATTTTATTTTCTAACTTACATATATCAAATAATAAGTTTATAAAAGAAAATGTAAGTGTTTGTATTTATTGAAATCATAATTATCCCACCAATCTTACCACACTTATTATTTTATTACATTATATATACTGTACAATTTTATGAAAGTTAAAAATATTATTGATTATTATTTAGAATATTGATTAATTAATATAAGATAAATATTTAAATTTTAATAAACTAAATAAAATCAAAGTTAGGTTAAAATTATAAATAAAAAAATAAAAGGATCACAAATTAAAAATTATTACAAAATTTTAAGAAAAATTAAATCCAATTTGAAATAAAATAAATTTAATGCATATAAAGTAAAAATAGCCAAAAATATTTTAATCAGAAAAAAACATATTGATAAAAAAAACTTACCAAATAAAAAAAAATAAACTGATCTCTAAAAAAATAAATTAGTCAAAAAAATTTAACAAGCGAAGAAAAATTAAAAACTGGTGAAAAAATGAAAAAAATTTGAAAGAAACGCAAGAAATAAAAAACTGATTTAGGGGGGAGCAGGCAGTACTGATCATGGACTCCCCTCGCTTGTCATCAGTGATTTTTTTTAAAAAAATATTTCAAATATCCTGATAAATAAAAATTTCAATACAGCATTTGGGCTAATAATTTTTCAAAACATAGGAAAACGGTAAAAAAGCCGGTCGTTCTCTGTTACAACTTTCATCCCCAACGTTATCCATACGTAAGAGCCCGTCCAAATGACAACGACGGTTCCTATCGATTTTTAAGGGATAAAGATCGATTTTTGTCCTCTTCCCATCCCCTCCCCAAAAATATAGACAAAAACAACAGAGACTTGGATAAGATGTAATGGTGACAAAATTGAATTACATGGATCATAAATTCCAATCTTACCTGGGAATTTAAATCAAAATTTCTTTCTCGTTGGCTTTCAAAGTGGGAAGCAAACATCGACAAGCACTAGCACTTGCTCACGAATAATATTTAACGCAGTTAATTTTTTAGAAATGTTATAAGAAAACTTATGATTATTTAAATAAAAATACCTTGCAAGACATTAAAAAAAAAATTACTACATATTCTCCTGAGACCTACTTTTCCTATCAAGGCCTCCGCACATTATCAAGCCACAAATTAATTGGCTTCAGCTATCTTCTTTATACAATGGTTCCTCGGGATGATCCTGAAAGACCACCAGCAAAGGCATATATAAACACCAAGGCCTTTCCACTTCTTTTCATATATCTAAAACTACCTTTCTCCATCTCATCACTATCTACACCAACCCTTAAAAATCCATGGTGTTGTTGATGACGAGCTACAGACTACATCACCATTGCACTGAATTCACTCTCCGAAGCATAGGTCGTGGTCTACGCATTTCCACAACTGGAATGATGCATTTCATCAACTGCAACCAATAGGTAAACGAGGCAGGGGTTAATTTCACAGTTAGCAAATTAATTTCACAGTTAGCAAACCTTTGTATAGGTCCGGACTACATCAGTACTTGCCAATTTTTCATCAAATGGATTTTTGTACCCATTGAATACCAAGAAAAGTTGATTCCATTATATCACTCAAACTAACAGAACCAACATGATTTTTGGCAATCCAATTCCTAGTTTTGAATTTCATAAAAGTAATTAAATATGTGCCCTCGACTCAAGTGATGCAATCATGGCAGAATGGTCTCCAAACTTCCAGTGAGATCCAATAAACTACACTGCTAAAGTAAAAGTTCAACTCAGTTGCCATATATTGATGTGAATCAAGAGTAAATAAAGCCAAACCCAAGTGAAGCAGAAAAATAAATTAGCTGTAGTTGTTTCACATCAGACTGGGCAACTCGAAAGAGAAGCAGCAAGGAAGAGTGACTTTAAAGGAAACTAATGGAATCAAACGCAATGCATGTATTTTCGTTATGTAGAAATTGATTTTGAAAATCCAGACTTAGTTACATGTATGATACAAGGCAAAGATCTGACTAGTAGATATGGTTTACTCCAAATAATATATTTGACTACTTCATTCGAGTTTTCCCATTTTTTCCCCCTATATTGAAGCTGTGACATAAATAGGTTACACTACAAGATTGCAAATACAATCTAAGTTCATCCAACTAGATTTTGAATTAAGTCATCATGTACCACTTTTCAACCATACTAGAGTGAAATGATAGATGAGTCCTATTTGATACACGGATAATCACATCAAAGAGCACATCAAATCAATTACACACTAGTTGCATGAATACAAATTTCATGCCAGTAGCAGGCAACAGTCTCAGACTTAGGTTCATGCGTATATAAGAGTAAGCAGATGTTCTACATACCTGTTTCAACCTCTGCTTGGTCATCTCAGCCTGCATTAACGTCCCAGATTCAGAAGTTACTAAATCAATCAGATTTTAGGCATAACACAAAAATAAATCGGAAAAAAAAAAATCAACTAGTAATAAGTTATGGTGCAAGCCGTGATTGTCATTAAATACAATTAACAACCCATCATACGAAGGTTCAAACGTCAAACTAATAAAAGACAGAAACAGTAAAAGCGCAAATTTTATTGAAAGTTGAATCAAAGACTTATGACTGTATCTGGAATACATCGTAGCAATGATTAATCATTGATGCAGACACCTCCAACAAAAACCAAACACTGAATTATTAAGACCAAAATAGCATTTACAACATCGTCTATAAAAAACTTTGATCTTTAACCGCAGAAAGGACACTGGAACATGTCCAAATCCCAAATTACAAAAGAATACCTCTTCACTCAAGAATCTTGCATTCTCTTCCTCCAGCTGTGTTACCAGAGACTCCAGCTCAACTGTGTAAGCCTGTAACGAGCATTAGAATCATTAAATTTAGAAGGAAAAATTAAATTAAAATTTCAATGCAGGGGAAAACGGAAAAAGTTCATAGGCGTTGAGAGCGAAATCATGAAAGATCCCAACTTTAATTCTGCTTCCTCTAATGAACAAAATTGCTCTTCGACAATTCATGACTTGCCAAAGAAGAATTTCCCGTTTCCCCGTCATCTTATCAACATTTAAAAGAAAAAAAAGGGGGAAAAAAAAAAAGGTAACCACTCTCTTTTCTCGTTTAACTTCACTAAAGACAAAATGGAAACAAGTATCAACTATCAAGACAGACAGAACCAATCGCTTAAAAAAATATTTTATTCAAATAATTAAAAATAAACAATTAAACAAGTAACCTGCTTGCGTTCCCTAGACCTTGCAGCAGACTCTCTGTTTTTTATCATCCTTCTCTGCTTCTGAAGCGAGGCTTTATCCACAGGTTCCTCTATAACTCTTCTCTTTCCCCTTCCTGCGCCACCAACAACTACCCCATCGCCATTCCCCAAAACTTCCACAGATGACCCTTCCATCGTCTGCTCCGCCATCGGAAACTGAGTTCCACCATTCATGATGGCGGCGTCCACCCGGTAACTTCCTGGATCCGCAACCACAGTAGTAAGCCCTCTAACATCCTCCTCTCTAACAGCCCCAGCTTTTGTCAGAAAATCCTCCAAGCTCATCCCCTCCAGAGGACCAGCACCATCCTCCCCTGCGCCCGCTCGCCTCTGATCACTCCCTCCCTCCACGATTTCCTTCCAAACCTCATCCACCGTCTTGACTCCCATTTCCTTGGGAAGCGACAAGCTGCCCTGTCGTGAGATGGACGCGCCGCCTCCATCGGCGTGAAAATTCGGGTCATGGTTGGGGTTGGTTTCAGAGGAATATATGGATTTAAGGAGCTCGTCCATGCTCATCGAACCCAAGGTTTTAGAAAGGTCGTTATGATCGGCGATGTTGGCAGAGGTGGGACATATAGAGGACTGGTGTGGCAGATCCGCATTCGTCGTGACCACCTTCGACGACGCCATGCCGGAATTCTTGGGCTGCTGAGATTTTCTCTCTCAGTTTCTCTCACTTTCTCGGGGTACGAAGGATGAACGAAAGTGAGTTTTGCCGGTATTTTAGGATGGGGGTAGAATCAGAACGAGTTCAGTACAGAAAACGACAAAACGGTGCCAGAGAGAAAGGAGAAATAGATAACCTTGATTCTGTTTCTCTGTGTTTTGTGTTTTTGGTTTTTGAAAACAGTTTTATAAAATGGGTTTTTTTAAAAATAATTAAAATAAAAATGCATTTAATAAATTATTTTAAAAATAATATTATTAATAAAAGTATGTTTTAAAAAAATAAAAATAATTTAAAATTATTTATTTTTTATTTTTAAAAATAAACAGAAAATATTTAAATAAATAAATTTTTTCGTTGTTTTGTTTTTAAAAATAAAAAATAAAAACCAAACAGATTGTTTTCTTGTGAGGTGGATAATATGTACCTTGCGTACTGGCTCGAATATTTCCGTAAGTAATAATAATATTATTATAATTATTGTTATCAATTATAATATTTATCTTAGCTATTAAATTTATTAAATCGATCCAATTATTAAAATTACATGTGTAAACTTTATTCCCCCCCCCCCCCCGGAAGTAATGGACGGTCACGTGAAGCAACTACTTTAAAGACTAATGCATTAAAAATTTCTTTTCTTCCGATAAAAACCGTTTTCAAAATTCAACTCTTTTTTATTAGTAAATAAAATTCATCTAAAATCAGAACATGAAATTATAAGAACAAAGGACTCCATTTTCCCCTAAATATTTTTAGTTTTTGATAATTTAAGCATTTTTATTTTTCTAAGTTGTGCAATTCTTAAGATGAAAGCATTCCTCGAATGAAAATGGAATATAAGAATGAGAAACAATAGTCGATGACTATTTGCTCCATATATAATAATATTTAAAAGTGAAAAATTTCCCCTCATTTGTATAAAAAAAATTCAGTGAATTTTCTTCATCATTCTTGATATATTAATAGTAATGATTATTTTATTGATACGACAATTACGTTTGAATTTATAAGATTTTTAAATTATATAAAGTTATAATTTTTTAAATAATAATTTTATAATATTAATAATTTCATCCTTGAATTATTATTTAAAAAGATAAAATTATTTATATAAATTATTATTTAAAAAATTATAATTTCATGTAATTTAAAGTTTATTTTATCTGCACTTTATAATTTTAGGATTAATTTATTCATTTTATCTTTTATTTATAACTACAAAAGCTACTATAACGACAATACATCAATTTTAAAATAAAATAAAACTTCCAGGTACGGAAACGTTGAGTTTGTTTTAATCAGAGCTTGATCCTAATAACTGATATAATTACAGGGTCATGGCCCATGATGGCTACCGAACACATTTCCTTCACATAGTCCATGAATATGACCAGAAAAAAAAAAAAAGAAAGGAATAAACCCATGGAGTGTCATTTTCGTAATACAATACAAATGTTGTAACCATTTCCGTCATTATGACGCTCTTCAAACAGAAAGTCGCGCCTAAAGTTAGCAACCATCTTCTTCCTCAGAATCATCCTCGTTAATCTTGATGAAATCTTGAAGCTCTCACCTTCACCACCGTCAATGGCGTCCAATTTCAGTTCAATCTCCATCACCGCAGCCCTACTCCTTGCTGTCCTCTTCCTCTCCGACGTTAACGCCGGCACAGCCATCCTTGCTAGAGAGTTTGATTCCATGCTTGACGCCCTCCGAGTTCGCGGGTACGAGCTCTTCAGCAATGCCATCGTCACTTCGGATCTGCTATTCGACGTTACGATCTACGAGAACGAAGATGTCAGTACAAACAACGCCTCCTTACAATCCTTCACCTTCTTCGCTCCCACCGATTCTTCGCTCTTTGCTCTCGACATGACCCAATCGGCGTCGTTTTACACCGACACCCTCCGCTACCATGTTATCCCTCTCCGCCTCTCCATCACCGAGCTCCGCCTTCTCTCCGTTGGATATTCCATCCGAACTCTTCTTCCTGGATGTTATCTAGACGTCACGCGCGTCCCTGGCTCTGACGCCATTGCTGTTGGCGGCGTCGATATTGCTTTTCCTGGTTTGTTTTATGGACGTGATGTTGCTGTTCATGGCCTCGCTGGGATTATAAATCTCCGATCGAACACTCCGCCGGCGGCGGATGTTCCCGTCCGTTCCTCCGGTCAACAAGTCTTTCCTCCAAGAAGTGGCACAATTTCGTCGAATACTCCTCCCGTTGTTTCTCTGCCGCTAAATGGAACGATTCTGACTCCAGCACCGGAACCTACGGCAGTTAATAGCCGTTCGCCGGCCGTTTCTTCCGTGGTTACTGGTAATTCTCCCGCTAGTTGGACTGAGCCTCCGGTGCATAGTCATATTTCTGCCCCAGCAGGCCCCACGGCTTTAATTCCAACCCCTGTATCATTGGAATATCGTCATTCTGCCGTATATTTGCCGCCGACTGAACCCCCGGTGCATAGTCACATCTCCGCCTCATTGTCTTCCATGGATTCAACTCCAACCTCTGCGTCACCGGATTATACGGCCCCATATTTGCCGCCGATTGAACCTCCAGTGCATAGTTATATTTCCGGCCCAGCAACGCCTACTGCTTTATCTCCAACCCCTGTGTTACCGGAATATCGTCATTCTGTCGTACATCTGCCGCCGATCGAAGCCCCGGTCCATAGTCACATTTCTGCCCCAATGTTTCCCATGGGTTTAGTACCGACCTCTGGGTCATCGGAATATTATTCGGCCCTATATGCGCCACCGACCAAACCCCCCGTACATAGTTATATCTCCGCCCCGGCGGCTTCCACGGCTTTAACTCCAACCCCTGTGTCACCGGAAAATCGTTATTCTGCTCCATCTTCGCCGCCGATCGATGTTCCGTCGCCTTTGGGCCCGAATGTAAGACAGCCGATGAACGACAGAGTTTCACTCATGGAAACCTTCCCAGGTGGCTACGAAGGAGAGATTCGGACGGTGCGTTTTGCTGATGAAGTACCAGAAACGCCATCCCCACTAGCGGAGAAGAAAAAAGTGGCGGAGGAATCTGAACCGTTTGAAGGCATCGTTGGCTGCGCCACTCCAGATGCAGTGCGTGGATTTGCTGACTCCACTTTCCGGGATCGTTTTCAGCTATTGCAATGCCATTATGCTCAGGCACCTTTGATAACTGGATGATTTAAACATTTGCAGCCTACTTTAGTTTCGTTCTCAGAAGTTTGCAAAGGAAAATGGGAGCTCTGGAAGCAAAACTGTATGGATTTGAGTTTTTCTTTATGAATTTCTTACGCAGAAATATGAGGAGCCAAACATTGCTTTCTGTGGTTTTTTATGGCTAGAAGCCTAAATTTTTTTGTAGGATTTGATTTTGCAATTATAAATGAGATTTGGCAAATTAGAATCCCTTTTTATTGCAACTCCAGAAAATCTGGACAACTGCTTTGGGAAAATGTTCACTTTTCCCCTTGGGTTTTCTCATGATCCAATATTGGAATTTAGAGGCGTTAATATGAGCTGATTTGAGAGCCTAACAAATCAAAACTTTGACTCAGTATTTTTCGTATCGGCTTCAAGCATGGTTTCATTCTGATGTGGATTATTACTCACCGAATTTAAAATTTTCATTTCAGTCATGCAAGAACCCTGACAAGAGTGGAGGAGGAGTAGAGATAAACGCTGTGGTTATCTTGGCAGTTTAATATGCCAAAATGGATATTGATTGTAATGTGATGAAAAAGTTTCTGTTATCAGTTTTTTATCCACGAATCACTTCCAGATGGCTGGGTCTTGGTTTTCCTGATTTTGGCCTTCCAAATGGTTGCCTTCAAGAGTGCATATGCTCGAACAACACAAATTTCCACTCCTCAACTTGCAAGAAGGCTTCCTTTCAAGATGGACAGAGACAAATCATGAACCTTTAGTTTTTATATGTACAGTTTCTATGCAAAGTTAAGAAATGCTGGAGACAGGTACAACACTAGCTTGAAGTTGATCAAAACTGCTACCATGATAACACAACATGTTACTACCAACGGGGGTGGATGCGTTTTTATGCTTTTGTTAATCAATTCAATTTCTGTTCCAATTTCAAACAATGCGTAAATTATAATTTTTCACCACTTCCATTAAAAGAAACTGGATTGGCCAAGAAGGCAAAATATTTGATTTGGGAAGAACCAAGTAACACCAATCTTCTAAATGATTTATCTGGCTAAAAGGGAGCCTAATCATCATCAGAATCTGCATTGTCCATATCTGCATCGCCATCTTCATAGGCACCTGCAGCATGAAATCATTAACTTGGTCGTCATGATAAACCAGAATGATTATACGATAAGGAATGTCTGGTGTTAAAAAAACATGAGAAATCTTACAGAGCATACAAATTTACTTGTTAAGCCTAATGAATTCAATTACTTCAGAAGATACCCTTGTTCCAGTCTAGCACCGTCAAAATGAAGTTCTGATCGGACTTGTCCTTTTTTAAGTCCTGAAGGGTGAAAGACAATAACAGTAACAAATAAATATAAATACACATTAGTTCGATCAGGTAAATAATTAAACTATCTTCAAAGAAAAAAAATCGAAACTACAAGATAGCAACAATTATAGTCTTCAGTAGCGCTAACTTCAAGTCAAATAGATAAATCTCAGTTGATACAGAACACTAACGACATCTGAAATATATAAATGCATCTTCTAGAATTGTAAAAGATCGGCCTCAATTTCATCAGGAGATTCAATAAAATGACATCCATATGCTTCACTGCAACTTTCTAGTTCAATTGGGTAACTGCAATTTCCAATTACCTAGCATAAAGGCAATGATATTTTCATCATATTCCAAATAATGAAAATTAATACTTCAGTTGACATATATATCATTCTCCCTCATGGAACTTTGAAGATAATGCAAAAAGACAGAAGCTTTGTTTTCTCCCTCGTTTGGATGCAGATCATAAAATGCACGAAAACCTTATCTCTGTCTTTTACAGCCCAAAGTAAATCATAACAGGAAAAAATTAAAATAAACACACACAAAGACCTCTAATACAGTGTCATTCACATATCGATTCACTGTTAACAACTTGTCCAGTTGAAATATTCAAAAGATGCAAATTTTTTCCTCCATATCCATAAAATTTTGGAAAATTAAGCAGATGATAGGCAAAGTAACAACTAATAAATGTACCCTCTTTGTCCCATTTTTCCTTTTGCTTCTTCAAAAATTACCGTTTCATCAACGTCTTTGTATGTAGTCTTCACTTCTACTAGGGTCGATGGAGGTCCATCGCCTCTGTTTTCCAGACTTTGAAAATCCCAAATGTCATAGCTTTGATGAATTACGATTCATAATGATAGGTAAAGGCTAAAGAAACAGTTAGAGGGACAGACAGATAAATACCCTGAGAATTTGAGGAGACGAAAGTAGTCCCAACCGAGAATCATATGGTGTAAGCAGCCGCCGACTTATAACGCTTAAGAGTCTGAAACGTTTCAGAGGGAATAACTTGAATTGAAACCCCCCACCATAGGTATGTTTCGCATAATAAATAAATCAATTAAGAAGTTATAAATTAATTTATAAAAATATTTGATATATTGATTGATACTAATTTATAAGCTATGATCTTATAAGTTATGATATCATAAACTACTTTACTCAAAGTAGTTACTCAAGGTAGTTTTAACTTATAACCAATAATTGTTCATTTTTTTTAAATTTATCCCTTTATTTTTAATTAAATAACATCTATATTCTAACTTTATAATCCTGCATTCTTTGATTCTTCTTTTAGAATGCTATCTGCGACCTAACTTTCTTGTTTAGCAAATTCTTTGAAGCATTATTGAAAATAAAATAATACTATTTTAGCATTAAAGGTATGCAATCAATATTACTTTGAGAAATTGTTTTTGTTTAATTTTGAGTACAGATTTTTGACCTTTAGCATCGAAGGTATGCAATCAACGTTATTTTCTTTTATTCTTTGACTAGTGATTTGGTTACATTAGTTTTACGAAGATATATTGATTAAATAAAAAATAAAATAAATATATAATATTATAAAATATAATTAATTAAATTTTAAATAATTATATTCTTATTTTAAATATCTTAATTTTACTAATATAACTCAGCCTTCAAACAAAAATGAATTGATTTATTTTGTATATCTATTTATACAAATATGTCTTTATTATTTTACATTTTTCATTTACTTTAATGATTAATCTTACCAAACACTTTTAATACAATAGTTAATTTATTAATTATCAATTACTAATTATTAGTTAACTTATCAATATTAGTTAATTTATCAGTTAATTATAGCAAATAAAATCATAAACAAGCAAGTAATCCAGAGATACAGCTACCCACTGTAAGGCTTGGAGATAGATTTTTATATGATATTCTAATTCTAATATTTTTCTACATTTTTTCAAAGCACCTATTTTTTTTACCCTTGTTTGTGAAGTACGACAACTTTTATCTCATTAGCGATAAATAATAATGATAATTTATATATGAAGAGTGAATGTGAAAATTTTAGAACATATAATTAATAAACAATGGCTTGTATAATATTTATACGGGTTTCAAATCCATACTAAAGGTGGTTAAATGAGAGCCATTGAATGAACTATAAATATTTCTGTCATTTTAATTTCTTTCGATGGTTATTATTTGACCACATTCTTATAGGTTTCAAAATACCGGAGTATTTACTAACAAAATGGTGCATCTATGCACCCCGACGTCTACAGACATGATTTACTGCCCCTTTTTAAGTGGTATATGGGGAATGGTAACGAGTAGGGAGGGAGAAATTTTGTGCAATGACCGTTAAATGTTATTATCCTATGTATTTGACAAAAAATTGAAATATCCGATTTGAAAAAGAATAAGTCAAAGCTTCTTGCAACAAGAAAAATTGTTAAATATAATCGATTTTGTCATATGGCCATACAACCCTTCCGAAAAAACTAGAAACCGAAGTTCAAAGGGTTTTTATTCCCTTGAGTCCGAAGCTTTGAAGCTTCTTTCTCTTTCTCTCTCTCTCTGAAACAATGGAAGCGCTTTTTTCTTCTTCTTCTTCTTAGATAACATAACAAATATGGAACTTGAAAACAACATCATCCTGATGGACACTCGCGCCAACGCTGCTGACCCAACTTCCGATGCCATCTTCTATTACGATGAAGCCGTATAAAACGCGTTCCAGAAAGAAAACCTATGGGCGAACGACCCCCACTATTTCAAAGCATGTTAAAATCTCTACACTCGCTCAGTTGAAGATGGTTGTTCACGCTCGCTCCGGTGGCACCATTGAAGTCATAGGTCTCATGCAAGGCAAAATTGACGGTGATGCCATCATAGTTATGGATGCTTTTGCTTGGCCTGTTTAAGGCACTGAGTTCTTTGTTCACAATTGGCACTACTGGCTGGCATCCTCCTTTGTTAGCCGTTGATCCTCTCTTGCTAACCGTTGTTATCGTCAACAACGCCCCACTGGTCCTCTTCCGACTTCCCTTATGGAATGCGATACTCTTTTAGTAATTGATGTATGATAGAGCGAAACACCTAATGTAGTTCAATACCACACTAAACTTTTTGAATTTAAGAGTATTAGAGGCAATTACACAATTTTCCTTATTATAGTCATCAAATGCTCAAGGTTAGCTGACGACCAAGCATGAAGTAATGTGCGCCATTGATGAGATGAGGCAGCGCCGTCCGCTTTCACTGCAAGAATGTATCCTATTTGGGGCGGAAATTCCCACGGATTATGCCAGCCCAAATTATTCGCTGGAGCCCCGACCATGCACCGTGGGAAATAATTTGTTACAGTTGCGGCGTGCTGCTCGAGATGGAAAAGAAGGAGCACTGACATGCCAGCTTTGAGTCGGCATATTGGTTATGTACATTCAGTTGTTGGTTATGAATTAATACAATCCATTTAAATTAGTTTTCACCCAAAGAAATATCTCAGGGGTCTATTACTAGCATATTGGTCATGTACATTCAGTTGTTGATATATTTCATAGTAATTATAATGCCTTGACTAGTCATTTGTATTAAATGTGCTCACACTACAAGAAAAAGAAGCAGTAACGATGACACTTTTAACGATGATAAAATTTTGGTTGTTGCTAAAGGTTTTTTCGATGACAATGTCATCGATGAAGTGTAAAAAAAATTCGGTAGGAAAACAAAGGCATTAGTAACGATAAATGTCGTCGTTAAAGAGCTAAAAATTTTTTTTGCAGGAATTCTCGATCTTCAACAACAACAATGTCGTTGCTAAAAGGTAAATCCTTCACCAACGACAATTATCATCGCTGAAGGTCCGTCTCGAAAATAGCAGAAGACCTTTATTGACTACAAATGTTGTTGCTGTAGGGCAAACCCTTCACCGACGATATTGTCATTGTTGAAGGTCTGCCTCAAAAATTACAGAAGACCTTTAGCGGTGACAAATGTGTCGTCGGTGTAGGGTTTGCCCTACAGGGATGACATTTGTCGTCGCTCAAGGTCTTCTGCAATTTTTGAGGTAGACCTTCAGCGACGACAATGTCGTCGATGAAGGGTTTGCCCTACAGCAACAACTCTTCACTAACGGTCGAATTTTTTGTCATCGCTAAAGAGTATGCCTATATATTGATCCGCGCCTCCTCACCTTTCATTCATGCGATTACAAAAGAAAAGCTGGACCTGAGGTAAATTTCTCTTATAATTTTTTCTCTAATTTAGTGTATTTATTTTTTATATACACTGATATGTAATAATTTTTTATATTTGATATTTTAATTTGTTAGTTATTATTAGCATTCATCATTGTTCGTGGGGAGTATTTAGACTACATTTGATCAGTAGATTTTGCCGTTAAGGTATGTGAATTAAAATTTATAGTATTTTTATTGTACAATATTATTTGTGAGATTAATAGTTTGCAATGAATTAATAGAATTAATAATATATTCAATTTAATATGAAATTTTGTATTATTTTGTTTTGCATATTGTAAATATTAAATTTATTTACATAAATTCATCTTAGCATAAAATTTGTAAATATAAATTTTGTTATTATTATGTATTCCTTAAATTATAACTTTATATTATATGATATATGTGTAGATTAAATTATTAGACTAATGTAAAATAGAGTTGTTATGATATTTTATCTATAAAATTTAAAATTTAGGTTGTAATTTAAGAAATTTTAAAATTATTAGTTTTGTTGAAATAATATAACATAGAAAATTAGAATAAGTATATAAAGATAGCTTAAACTAAGAGATTATAACAATATAATCTCTTTCTTTATTAAAATTGAGATTGAAACTTACCAATCTAAATTATACTATTTACACCACATAATAAGAAAAATTTAATGGTACTTTAGACCACATGAAAATCGAACTTAACAATCCAAATTATACTATCTACACTACATAGAAAGAAAAATTCAACTAAACTTGAGGTCACATGAAAATTATCCCATTTATGGATAAATTAAAATTACTTTTTATTTTTAAAAATAGTAATATTTATAATTGATCAATTTTCAAGATTTATTTGTTAAAACTATTTTTTAAAGCTAAACCCTACACACAATCAAAATAAATTATATTTTTATATTATTTGAAGAAGATTATATTTTGTTAATTTCAATGTCAAATTTGTGACTAAGTGAATTATTTTTACAATTAACAATTTCAACCGTTATGTAATATGATTTTTTTCTTGGATTAAATATTAATTTTCAAATTAAGGAATATAATTTTTTAAAATTATGAAATATTTCTCAATACTATTTTGAGAAATTATATGTTATGTACTTAATTCTAATAGCTAAAATTACAATAACATTACATTAATGAATAACTTATGAAATTAACAATAACAGTATGATGAAAAAAATTTTAAGCCAAATCTACTAATACTATAATCTCTTGGATATTAATTCGGTGTTATTTATTTTAAAGCTTCTTAGAATTTGCTTAAATTTAAATGAAAAGAATAGAATTATAAAATATTAAAATGATAAAAATTATTTAATTTGTTTACTATTAGATTAAAAGAAATATTAAAAAATAATAATTTTCTATTTTGTGAGTAAAAACTTACTTTCTTTTAATGTTGTAATGATAAATGTTATTATTTAGTTACAATAACTTGTGACATATTACCCTTGTATAATTGTTATATATAGTATTGGAAGTGAAAAGACTTCCTGGCAAAACCATCAAAACGACCTTATAATAATAGAAATCGAAAAATTTCTCTCGTATGATAATTTATAAGCATGATGATTTAAATAATCTATATGGTTCCCAAAAGTTATACCTTATAATTTAATTTTTTTTTATTGTGGATTCTCCATTAATGACTTGTATAATGTGTATTATTTCAGTTATGGCGGATGTCGAGGCACGACACCATGGAGGTGATGCTGGAGGCGACCCACTGCAGCGTCCCACCCACATTCCATCATAGTGTGAGGGCTCAGGTATCTGTTCTTAATTGTACATACTTGAGATTGATTAAATATCTTATTAATGGTATTGATATTTTTCTTTATCTATTGAAGTGATAGCTATAAGAAAGAGGGATCCGAATAGGTCCCTCAGGCTGCATAAGAAGATAGGCTGGGGTGGGGGGAGATCGGTGCCTGTACAGTTCGATATGACTGATACATGGCATGTAGTTAGAGAGAATGTTAGCCATCTCCCTCATGATATTAGTAGCTGTTAGGAATTCGGATTATCATATGCAGCGAAAATTTAAAATTTGATCCGAATTCTACTTAGGATCCATGCAAAAAAAAACATAAATAAATGATTAGGGTTTTACCTATTGGGTACTCGTGTTTCTACTGATCAAAACTTGAGAGCGGATGAATCAAATGCTGGTCGGAAGGTACAGCATCTCTACGATATTCACACGGAGTGAACAACGACCTCTCACCCTCCACGAATCTGCTAGGATACGTTTTTCTCTCTAGGAATTAGGATTGAATGTTTTCTGAGTGATTTAGGGTTTGTATGGAAGCTTTGAGCATGTTTTTAAAGTGCTGCCCTCAAGTCCCTTTTTATAAAACTTAGGCAAGCCATAATCCTAGTCCAACTAGGATAATACTTCTAAAATCCTAATCACACTTAACAGCTCATCTTATCCTTATCCTAGAGATAATTGAGAGAGATGGGACTTATCTATTAATTATCTAATATTAGATAATAATATTATCTCATAATATAAATATCTTAATATTAGATAATTGCATATAGTTATCAAATATCAAAATAATATTATCTTATAATATATTTATCTAATATCTGATAAGATAATTATTTGATATTATTTTAATATCAAATAATATCATGTAATATATATATATATTACGTGAATTTATTATTCTTAATAATATATATATGCATGAAAATAAGTTCAATTAATTGGATATTAATATAATTAAAGTCCAATTAATTATTGTCTTATTCCTACTCCTTTTGTGTGACCCTGTAGGTTCTTACGATGTTAACAATGACTTATTATTGAGCCATAGATAGTAAGCGGTATCTAGCAATACATCACTACCACTCAAGTAGTAAGAATGCCTGTGATTCGACATCCACCTAATACATGATCAATGTTTTGAATCATAACCCTTTTGTAATAATATCCAAATTGAACAAGAGGCATGGAATGTGTCATCCTCATCAATGTTCAATTTATATTTCTTGATACTGAGTAGACTTAAAATAAATGATTAATATCACATATTAATTCAATTGAGCATGGCCATGCATTTCTAAGTCTCACTCGATCAAGGGGCCCAAGGATATTTCTCTTTTATACAAGAGTAACAAAATTCCATCTACATCACTTACTTCTCTCTGCATGATTTATGACATACTCAATCAATGCCATACTTATCATCCTGATTAAAGGTGACATAGGACAATATTAAAGTGAGTTATTCCTCATGTAGGGAACCATAGTGACTTCAGGTCAAAGGTTTATGTGTATTTGTAATCATATGAGAATAACTTATGACATGTCTATCCATGCAATATTCTCATAGTGGGTCAGTCCAGTACATTATTCACTAGCAATATACTTATGTATTGACTTGATATCACATATCCATGATTCGTAATCATTAGTCACTATACATGCTAGTCTCGATGTATTATTACTATCCTTTTCGTAATAATACTTGATTAAGGGCATTTTAGGAATAGTAAAATTATTTCAAGGATAATTATTATATTAAGTTATAAATTGCACATAATAATAATAAAATTATAAAAATAAAATATAATAATTAAATTACCTAAAATAAAACATAATACATTGTGTATAACTTCAATCATCTATATGATTGGTTCTAGGACACACACCAACAATAGCATGATCCAAGCTCATGTCCCGCTTTATTATAAGTCATGGTAGGTTGTACTTCAGGAGATCCGAGATAGAGTTGTGCAGGAGGTTTGCGTAAGTATCCATCTCCTCCATTTGGTGAATTAATCTTTCTGAGATTAAAATTCCTAAATACAAAACTCACAAATTTGTTAAATGTCTTCTATTACAATCCCACTTCGAGTTTCAGGGCATCTTCGAGGGTGATCGGGATAGAGCAATTTTTGATTTAATGCGGTCTGCTGCAGACCTGTACAGAGATTGGAAGTATAGGTTGAATAAGCATTTCTTAGAGCATGGGGGTGATCAAGACCAGGATTATGATCTGGATCGTGCTAGACGCTATGTGCCTAATCTGTTACACCTGAGACATGACAGAGGTGCGTGAACTTTTTTTACAGTGACGCCTATAGGGTAAGTATGACATTCAATAGGATTACCTTTTTTTTTCACATATCTTAATTATAAATAAAAAAAATTAAATACTATTTTTTTTTAATTTACAGTAGTTGTTTAGCAAGAATGCAAATAATAGAGCGTAAAAGGTTGTGAATGATCAACATGGTTCAAAGTCTATTGCTGCACATCGATTTGATAAGGTAAATTAACCTTTTACATTATTTTTTTAAATGCACATTTTGCTAGATAGCTTTTTGTTCATTATTTATTTATTTCCATCATTTATTTATTTTCATCATTTTTTTCATCCTACAAAAAATGAACAGAGGAATAGAGATACTGGTGAATTGCAGTCAATTTTTGAGAATTTTAGGGACTAGCACACTTATAGGTCAAGGGAGTGGTGCATCTGATCCCTCAGGGATAATATGTGAGTTAGTTAATTTATATTTTAAATATAATTCTACGAATATATGTGATAAGAATTATTATCCTAACTTAGAGTTTTGGTAATTTAAGGCGAGGATGACTGAGCTCGTAACTCAGCATGCACAATCTAGTGTATCATCCACTAGTTAGCCTGCGACTCCTGTACAGATTGATGAGGCTGCCATCATCGACGAAGTGCTTGGCACTTGTCAAGGGCACAGGAGGGCTATTGGGCGTGTGTTGGCTGGTCAGTTCTATTAGTCAACAGGGACTTCTAGTGTTACAGCAAGCTTACAGTCCGTGTCTCAAGTCGCTGAGTTACAGGAGGAGCTACAACAGACTCGAGAGCAGTATCAGCATAGCTAGCGGTTGATTCTAGAGCAGCAACAACAACAACTAGATCATCAGCAACAGTAGATTACGCATTAGGAGTAGATGCATGAGCAGATGGAGCAATAGATTTAGACTTACCTTACCAAGATGAGTTCCATTCTTAGACAGTAGGGTATTGTCTTACCGCTGCTGCCATTTGTTGCTACTGTTATACCGCCTAGGCCGAGCAGATTTGCAAGGGCACCTGCTGCTCAGCCACTTGGTCCTTCTCAGCCATCACTATCGTTTTATTGTCCTCATTACCAAAATAATGATGATGATGATGATGATGCATCGGCATATTTTTATTTCCTTTCTCTGTAGTATCTTATGTATATGTATATTTGTATTTCTCATATGTAGACATTCACATGGATTATGTATATTTAATTTATTCATATAAATATTATATTTATAATTATTTTATGAGTATTCATTTTTTTATGTTAGATCAAATTGTTAGACATTATTATTAGTATTATTGATGTATTATAGTTGTATAATTTCAATTAAATTAAATTAAAAAAATATAAATATGATCCAAATGAATTCAAACAAAAAATATTTTAAATTATGTTGTTAAATATAATATATTATTTGAAATACATTTAATTATAATGGTAATTTCAATTTAAAATTTAGAAAAAATTTAAAAAAGGCATTAGCGGCGACATTGTCGTCGCTATAAGTTAACTTTTATCAACGACAAGTCAATTTTCAGCGACGACAGGTAGAATTTACAACGACGACAATGTCGTAATTGAAACTAGACTTACAGCGATGATAATTGTTATCGCTAAAGATCGAATTTACAATGATGATAATTGTCATCGCAAAATATGTCTATAGCGACAACATTATTGTCGTTATAATCACTTTTAGCGATGACAATATCGTCGCTGAAATTTAAATTTTAAATTTTTTTGAATTTTAAAATTATTTTCTATGACGACATAGTTGTCGCTGAAGGTTGTACTTTTAACGACGACAAATTGTCATCGGTGTTGGTTGTTTCAGCTACAAAACTATTTCGACAATATTTTCAACGATGACTTTTGCATTTACTGACGATTATGAACTTTTTATCGATGACAATTATCGTCGCTAAAGGTCTTTTTTGTTGTAGTGTCATTCAAGTTGTTGTATGATTGCATAAGATAGAAATGGAAAATGAAGTTCAATAGGAAGTGGCAAATAGAGTTATTGCATTGAAAGTTAAGTGGCAAAGTTAATTAAGTCAATATAAGTTAGTACTAAAGTCTTTATGTAATCGCACCGAATTAACTTTATCTACTTCTGTCCTTCTACCATCTTTCCATAGTCCAACCAATCTCACACAGTAGCAAGGAGGACAGCAAGAACATGGTATTTAGCATCACCATGATACAGATGATAATTTTGAAGAAGACATTTACTAGTAGTTTCATTTTAAGGATATTATTTTTTTATGAATGATTTGATATTTAAATTTGATATTAAATTTATGTAGGATCTATTATTATTTAGATTTTAATGAAATACAAAATTTCGAATGTCAAGCATTTAATCATAGAAATAGCTTATGAATTCTAACTTTAATGGTTTTTAATTTTTTTTGTAAAATTAAGAATTTCCCACGGTTCTCATACGGTTAAAATCATGGGAAAATGATCAGAACCATCGTGTAGTCATAAATATTTCCCATGATTTACGTGTGGATAATTTTTACATTTAATTTTTTTAAAAATATTATATTAATTATCGTGAGAAAAAATTGCTGGAAATTCAAATTCATATCCGGGGGAAATATCCATGGGCAACTATGTTTAGAATTCGTGGGAAATCATCGTGGGAAAATTTGCATGAAATCCATGTCAAATTGTCATGGGAAAGCATTTCTTACGCCTCCGATTCCTAAGGATTCGTAATCTGTAGTAAATCCGTGGGAAAGGTGAAAAATTGTGGTAAATTCATGTGAACTCTGTGGGAAATCCATAGGAAAAACTGCTGCAAATGACATTCATTCTTGTAGTGTTTGTCATTGGAGTGTGGAAAATGCTCCCTTCTTTAAAAATCTATAATTCTTTTACTTAAGTTTTATTTTAGCATGTAATTAGTTTGATATTTAATCATTTCATTAGAAATTAATTGAATTGTTTAAAAAAAGATTTCCTTTTTGTTAAGCTAAAGAAGACTATTTTTAGTAAGTGTGGGTGTGGGTATTATTTAATCTTTAACTTCAGAGAGTTTAATATTATTATATTTGAAAGTTAGGAAAAGAAGTAAACAAAAGCTAATAAGGAAGAATGGAAAGATAAGAGCGATGATGAACTTCTATAAATTTGTTCTTTAACATTGTTATATTTCATTGGTTAAAGTGAAATTTAAGATATTATATATATATATATATATATATATATATATATATATATATAAAGGCACACCATGTTGATTATAATAATAAACTAATATTACAAATTCTTATTTTCTAACGACAAATGAAGGGTTTCACATAAAAAAACTTAAAAGGAAGATCTTAATTTACAATGAACATCTATTAATATTTACACGTTGATTTTTAAATACCTATCATTTATAGTAATACCAAATGTTGAATATGTAAAATATTAAATATTGGTTGTACATTAAACCAACGTCTAAAGGCTTGTAATCTTTTTATTTACAATGTTGTTGAAAATTGTAAAGAATATTGGTTCTTCATATGTTAATTGCATGTGAAAATCAAATTCTAAAGGTTATCTATAGCTAATTAATATTTATATTTATAGTATTATTAGAAACTATAAAGATTATATGTAGTTTAAAGTTTTACTTATTTAAAATGCACTATCACTTATAATATCTGTCTTTATAAAAAACTAACATTAAAATTGATGTTACTTTACCTATAAATTTCACATGTACTCTTTTTTTATGTTTATGATGAATTTGAGTATAACTTACTAATTTTTTGAAAATGTTTTGAGTGTATTAGAAGCACCCTGATGCGCATCATTTTGCACTAAAAATTAAAATTAAATTTACTCTAACATATATATAGGATGAGTTTAGGTTAGATCTATTGGAATAGAAGTTAATCAGTGAAAATAGAATATAAAAATAGGAAATTTTTAAATGTAATTTAAATAAAATAATAAAAATAAAATTAAAATAGAGTATAATAGAATAAAAAGATCAATCCAATGAATTTTATATTCTAATATATAGATTTATCATCAACTCCCTAATAGAATTTACAATTAATTCAACTACTTAATCAAAAATTATCCCAACGCTAGTAATAATCATGAAAAGTTCTTAGTGATGACTAGTCTAGAACAAGTGTTTAAATTAATTTTCTATTATTGATTTTAATTCAAGACACATACTAATATTTAATTAGTAATAGCATTAAATATCAAAAGTAAAGTTAAAATCAAATTAATAACTTTACACATGAAATTTTTTAGTTCATTTTCTATTTTTCTTAAATAACTAATGATTCATCTAAGCATCAAATCATTAAAGTTTAATTGCTATTAATTACAATTAATCACAATTAATTTACAAGTGAGAATTAATTACAATTAATTATTTAATTATAAACTATAATAAATAATTAACTAATTGATCATAATTAGCAAATTAAAAAAAAATTCATTTCTTAAATATTACAACATAACTTTTTTCTTTTTGAATATTTATATACTTTAAATATAATATATATTCTTAATCTCGTATAGGGTGGAATTTAATCAAGTTAAATCCTAATTTAATTGAATATGATAAACAAAAAATTATAGGAATTCAAGCCCCGTTTATAATAGAAAAATTTTACCATGTTTGGTTTAATTTGAAATAGTAAAGCTCGATGATTAACTCCATAATGATAAAAAAATTTGTCAACTTGAAAACAAGTTCCATGCTCAATTCAAGCTTAATTGATTAGTAAATTAGTCATTTAGTATAAAATTTAATTTTATAATAAATATAAAAAATTAAAATATAAATTAATTAAAAATCAAACCAAAATCTTATCAATACTTATAAACTAGTTAAAAATAAAGTCATAATTCTATTAACATTAATACTTAACAAAAAGTAAAAGTAGATTGTTGGTGTTTTCCTAATATATATTTAAAAAACTACTTATATATATAAATGAGTTACTCATAAGTTAAAATAGTTAAGTTGGAATAAATTTTATTTGACTCAAATTATTGAACAAACTAAATTTTTTGCTCAAGTAAGATGAAAACAAGTTATGAGTTGAGCTCATCAATAAGGGTGGAAATATGTTAAGTTGGGTTAGACTTTATATTAGATTGTTCAAATATATTTTATAAATTATTAGCCTAAATTAAGCTTATTAGCCTATATAAGAACAAAATTTAGGATCGACCTAATCTGTTAGCTTATTAACAGCTTAGTTATATAAGTAAACCTTGTAAGTTAATAAAAAATGGCTTTGAAGGCAAAAAATAAACCATTAATTAAACTAAGTCCATATTTATAATTGTACATATTAAAATTATGTTAAAATCATATAAATATGTATATTTTGCAAATGGGAAATTACATTTTCACCCTCATGTGATTTGGTTAATTTTTCACTTTACTCACATATGTTTTCAAATGTTATATTTATGTGACACTTTGCCCACTTAAACTTTTTTCCATTCAATTTTTAATGAAATATTTGATAATAAATAAGTCAAATGAACTTTGAAAAAGTCAATTGGGAGTAGATTATAATTTTTTTATATTTTTATGAATTGATGTTTAATATTTTTAATTAGGACTAAAAAGATATATTAGTCATGTCTCCTTAATTTGAGTCTACAAACTATATGTTATTGTTATATACTAAACAATACTAATATATTTGAGCCCTCCTTAAAATTCTTGATATCAATTTACATAAATATAGAAAAATTACATTTTATTCATATGTGGTGTTGCCTAATTTTACTTAACTTACCCATTATAAAATTTTTAATTGAAAATTGGATGGAATAAAGTTTTGATAGGTAAAGTGTGTTAACAATAGAAAGTACATGTGAATAAATTGTAATGTTTGAAAATACAATGAATTAAGTAAAATTGATGAAATCACATGTGAATAAAATATAATTTTTCTTTTATAAATATATATATTATATGATGTTATATTATATTTCTATTATATATAAGCATATTAATTGTTAAATAAGTTGATGGGTTTTTAAGTTGAACTTGCAATAAATAAACCTAACATGTTTATTTAAAGAAGTCTATTCATTAGTTTTAGTTGGACCTATTTCTAAACTAAACTAGGCCCAAAGTAAGTTAAGTAGTAAACTCCTAATAGACGCCTTGATCTATTTCATCTTCAACTAATCAAATAGCTTAATTCAAGGGTCATCCTCTTGTATAATAATTTCAAAACTAGCATTTCAACCTATACGTTGCACAAGTATATAATTACTTTTTACATAAAAATAGTGTGTATAAATGAAGTTAAAAATTAAAAATACTAAAATTTAATTTTTATATTATTTTATGATTATATATTTAAGTTTGCAAGTAATAATTTTTTGAAATTTAATATAAGAATTAAAAATAAAATATAAGTAGTTCAATTCAATTATATTTTTAATTTATTTGAAATAATTTTATAATAAAAATATTTGGTATCATATTTTTACTACTTAATGATGTCAGTGTCTAAATTGAAAAAATTAGAAGTGAAAAAAATTAAAAAAATGCAACAAAATAAATAAAAAGGATAGAAAACGTATGTAAAATGTAAAGTTTAAACACATTTTCAATAAAATATTTAAAAATTTTAATAGATAATTTTAATTTTAATTTGTAAATATTTTTATTAAAAATAAAATATGCAATTATATTATGTTAAGTAATATAGGGGTTAGTGACAAAATATATAATTACATATTTTATTTTTCAATAAAAAAATTATAAATTAAAATCATATTTATTTATTAAAATTTTTAAATATTTTAATGAAAATTTGTTTAAACTTTACATTTTATATGCTGTTTCTATTCCTCTTATCTATTTCATTGCACTTTTTTAATTTTTTTTACTTCTATTTTTTACAATTTGGACACTAACATCATTAAGTAGTAAAAATACAATAAAAATATTTTTTATTATAAAATTATTCTAAATAATTAAAAATATATTTGTATTGAATTAATTAATTATATATTTTAAATAAGAAAAGAATGGGATGAAATAAATAAAAAAAGATAGTAAAGTAATAAAAAAGATAAAAATAGAATATATAATATAGTAATTCAATTAAATTAAAATTTTATTTATTTAAAGTATTTTATAATAAAAATAAAATATATTGTATTATATTTATACTATTTAGATATATTAGTGTATGAATTGTAAATATTAGGGATGAGTATAAAAAGATAAAATAAATAAAAAATAAATCATACATATATGTATATAATGTAAAAGAATAATATAGTAAATAAAAATAAGAAAATTTTTATAAAAGAAAATAAATATGTTCATGAATGAAAAAATAAAAAATAAAAGCTTCGGATGAGAAAATGAAAGTTGTAAAGGCAGAAAAAAATGACATGTGCTAATTTATTGGAGAAATAAATCTCTATTTTAGTTGTTTAATAATGATCAACTAATAATAATAAAAAATTAAACAAAAGTATAGAAATTAGTGAATTTCAAAAAATGAAAGCCAGAGCCCTAAACAATTAAAATGAAAATATAAAAAAGCAATGGGTTTTGAAGGAAGCCCAAAACGTCTAATAATAAAAATTTTAAATTTTAAATGAAAAAAATAAAAAAATAGGGTGATAATAGAATATACATGATTGTGACTCACAATAGGAGAAGAACGTGTGAATTGTTTGGACGAGTTGAAGTAACGGACCTTCATAAGATAATGAACAAAAAAACTTAATTTAAATGAGTTGGCAAGTGATAGAAATGCAAAGAGTACATTAAAAGGGTCGTTGTTCGACCTGTAATAATGCTACAGTAAATATATAATTAGAGGATTAAATAATACAATTTCTCTCTATACATAAAACTGCTATTTTTTATTTGATGAACGTAAATATATATATTTTAATCGGAATATAAGTTTTTCTTTTAATCAATTCCCTGTCATCCCCATTCTGTATCTCGTTATGTCTATTGACCGATGATGATCAAGCTTGATAATGAATTGATACTCGCTTTATATTTCCCCCTCCTCCATGGCTCCATCAATCATTTTTTTAATTTTATGTTAAAATAAAAATAAATTATAAAAAGATTCTCTTTGTCGTCATATAAATCCTTAGAGAGTAAGGATTAGGATGAAGACCCAGCCCAGACCATAAGAAGCAGCGTATAAAACAAAACAATAATAAAAAGGAAAGAAGCACATAATCGCTAGTAAATCGTCGTTGGCTCGTTAAAGGAGCTATCACAAGAAAAAGGGAAAACCAAAAAACTGTTAGAAGTCAGAAGACTTCTTTGGATGACTTGCTCAACGATATTTGCAACCCCAACACGTTAGCGTGCACGTCCCATATAGCAAATATTATTAACCGACTAATATATAAAATCAGAAAAAATCTAAACACATAAATCAGAAAAAGTAAAAGCAATTTCTTAACCGACTTACGGTTTCCAACGATATATAGGAAGGTCTCAATCCCTCCCTATTTCATTCACCCTCCCTCAAACGATCAAACACACAAAAAAATGGCTAAAATCCGGAATCGCACCAAGTTCTCAGAACGGGAAATCGACGCAGCGCGCCAACTCATACAACTCAGCAGCGGCGGAGACAGCGAAGAAGGTGGCTGCAGCAGCTGCAGCGATAACAACAGCTACAGCGTGCAACAAAGCAGCAGCAATGTTAATGGAAGCGGATCGGATGCAGTAACTTCCATCGAAGCAGCAGCAGATGATGAAGAAGGCCTTGGCCTTGGAAGAAGAAGAAATAAGAGGTATCGCTACGTGATAGATCTATACAATGTTACGCAGCCTCTGCCTCTTGAAGATCTTAAACAAATCAAGAGGAAGAAGTGTATATAGGAAGTGATCGATGTTATGACCATCTCGATGACTTGTGGTGGAAGCCAACTTGGGATGGTGTGCTGTACTTTACTGTTTGCATATCCATCTGTCTGTAAGTGTATGTACATTTTGTTGCCTGTAACGTAAGCTCTAGAATGCTCTGGAGAGTTGTAGAAACTAGAGAGACTCCAGGTTTTTATATTCGATATCTGTGCGCTCTGCTACTTTTTGAATTTTAGAGATGGTTAATCCTTTTCGTAAGGTTTGGCTTGTGTTTTTTATCTTTCGAGGAGAATAATCTGCTGGTAGTGTTTTTATGAGGAAGATAATAGTTAGAACTAGAAAGTATCAATATAGCTGCAATCACAAATTATTTGACATTTTGATTGTTTCTTTCTTGTAAAAACAAGATTTCAAGCATTTAATCTAGCAAAGGAATCCTGATTATCAACCAAATTCAAATTTCAGTTCTAGAACGTACTAGAGAGGGCTTCAAATTAAGCTGCATTCCTTCGGCATTCATCTATCCACTAGCTTAATCAGTTGAGATTAGTTTAGGTGACAAGGTGGTGTCCTTACCTCTTAGATTTCATTAGAGAGCACCGGAGAAATATTTTAAATACGTCAATACAACTGGTGTCTTTCTTATTTTCTGCCGACCAATGTTTGATTTCATTAGAAAGCACTCGAAGAAGTATTTTAAATGCACCGATACAGACTGAGGGATTACTTCGTTGAGACCATTCGAGGTTGGATTGTTTTGTTGAGACTGTTCGAGGGTATTATTAATCTCAGTTGATAAAAACTATAGTTGAAAGCACTTAAAAGTACTGAATTCACGTCCGAATTACACGTGTTTTTTATACTAAAGAGGGTGCAGAATTAGTGTGATAATTTTTTCAGTAAGAGCGTAGATGAAGGAGTAGAAATAAGAAAGTGGGACTAGTATGGTTAAAAGAACTTACAAAAGTTGAGAACCAAAGGGTAATAAACACCAATCAACTTAGCTTCAAGGCAATTATAGTTGTGAAGCTATTGGTGACCCACCATAATAGGTTTGGTGACTGATATCCATGGGGACAAACAAGGCTGAATGCAATATAAATGTGATCACTGATGAGTGTTGAAGTTCACAAGAATATATAAATGTCTAACTGCTGCTGGAGGAGGGTACTGATTAAAATTCCAGTAAGGTGGCAAAAACATCGAAACTTTAATGCTCAATATGGAAACATATTCTGTCAAATGCTGGAATTTACTTAGATCCAGTTTCTGCTGTCAAAATAGGCTGCTTCTTCATAGACACTAGTAAGCATTTAAGAGGTCGGGTTCATGCGTCGCCAATCCTTGTTGTAGCACATCTACATCATACAAGCGCAATTGTCATTAACAATAACAGATATGCAATGGGGGTTCATAGAATCAATCCTTATGGATCTCGTCAGAAGAAGACTATACCATTAGAAGATGCAGCTTTATGAGTGTGAATAAATCGAATATGTGTGATAAGCATATTAATATCGTCACTTTGTCAGCCAACAACGTTTTTGTTTTAACAGAGATTTTATTAGAAGGAAGAAGAATACATGGCTAGAGGATAAGAGCGCAGCAGCAATATTAGAGAAATTTTTGTATACTCTAATTATAATATGTATCCTTGCTTAGTCAATAGAGAGTTGTCAATTGTTAATTTTATGAAACTCACAAGAATTGAAAATTGATAACTAGCTTCTTTCTATTGACCAAAAATAAGAATATGTATTATAATTGGAATATACAAGAATTTCTCTTCCATGGAATCACAATAAGCAAACTTTACGATTATCAGGATTGATACAGAAATTTTTTAGAAAACTTCATGCACAATAAACATGCAAGTCACCGAATACTGTTTCTGTTGCCATTTAGAGGGAGGAGCAATTTATTGGCGGATTATAAGAAAAAGATCCTGCACCCACATCACCTGAAGAAGGAGTCTAACTAATTCCAAACACGTCTGCCTGGTCATAGTGCATATGAAGCTGGTCCCATTGGCTGATTGCTTGGCATGTAGAAAATGCCACATAAAAAGAGATTTGTGCAGATAAATTGTTAGTGGTTATAGTCGATGGCAGAAGAGTTGGAGTTCCTTTTTGAACACTAATCAAAGTGTCTAGGCATTTCCTTTCATTTAAATTCGAGAGCCATGGGACAAATTCTGAGGATGCATGCTGATAAGACATGACATGAAAATGAATGGCAAAATGTATCAATAAAAATGTATGAATAAGTTTATGTGTTTGATCATTTCGAGGAGAATTCATGCTTACTAGACATCAAATGCCATGAAAGAAACTAAGTCTGCATTCATGTATTGACAAATTACAATATGTGCAAATCTTGGCCCCACGCATAAAAAAATCCGTTGCTTGTGGATGTTTTAAGTTTTCAATACCACAGGCACTGATTCAAGAAAGCATTGGAACAGAAAAATCAAAAACAAATAATTTACTTCGAACCTGAAACATATGAACTTACAATTTTTGCCATCTTCTCCATTCAGACCCAAAAATAAAGCAGTATCTTGAATGATTATTGCAGAATAAGCAGCGTAAAGCCGCTGAAACATCTTCTCTCTTTAAATTTCTGCAGCATCTTTATGCCCATATATAACAGTTTGTACTATATTAAATGCTATAGAGAAAAATAAGGGTAATAAGGACATGTTAATTAAAATATTCTCAAGAGAAACACAATATTAAGAAGCACATTTGATAGATAATTTTCAAAGAATGCTGTTGAAGTTTGTATGTTTACTTGATTCGTGATGTTTACAAGACCTCTATCTCCTATAAACGTTGGTCATGCTCTAGGAAAAGTAGAGAATAGTTCCCCCGCCCCCCCCCCCCCCAAGACATGGCTAGCTCATCAAATATCCAAACTAGAACCAATACTACCTTCCATAAAAGTTTTGGTTCAATCACAACATTGTGCCTAAATTTGGTTCTACAATCCCAATTTGTCACAATCTGCTTCTATCCGCAGTTGCAATATTTGCTACACTTACGCAGCCACAATTACAAACAAAGATGAAATTTAAAACCATGTACCATCATTTTTAGTATGCAATTTGGGGATTTTCAATAAAATACAGATATCAAAGCCACTCAGATAATGCTGAGTATAATTGAACTATAGTAGAAAATCGTAATCAACTCTCCACTCAGGAAGAAAGCATGGCTCCATGATCCCCATTCATAACACTGTTAAAAGTTGCTATAGGAGTCAATAATTTTGGGAAACAATTGCTATTGGCGAAACATCATAAATCCAAAACTGCAGCGACAGTTACCATAACGACAAGGAGCATTTTATCCTTAAAACATTCGAGGCAACGAGCATACATACTACTGCTAACTGAAGAACAAGGTTGCCGCAGATATTAGCAACCGATCTTATTGTAAGATTTCAATACGGAGACAAATCCATGGCCGCTACTCTGCTAGTTTCTGAGCTCAGACTACTTGGAGTCATCCTTGCGGAAATGAATAACGCTACAAAACGGTCGCCACGATGGTCGTTCTGTTTGGAATGAAATTTGAATCTTGTTTTCTTTTCCCCACCAGGATGGAGTTAATACAGAGATTTTTTATTAAAATAAAATTAGTGATTTGATTTGGGTAGTGCATAAATTATAATTTTATTTATAAATAATAATTTTTGTAAATAATTATTTTTACAAATTTATATAAATAATGTCATCTTTGAATTATAATTAATATGATTGAAAAATAAAATTATAGTCAACACCCGATAATTTTAGTGACAATTGGTAATTTTATTTTATATTAATATTTTGGGCTTTTTGGTTGGACCTGTTGGACGGGCTGAATCCATATACACATCCCGGCTTCTCTGGCCCACGAGCTTTGTACGAATTATTTGAAAATAAAATAAAATTATAACTATAATTTTACAGTCAACACCCGATAATTTTAGTGACGATTGGTAATTTTATTTTATATTAATCTGTTGGGCTTTTTGGTTGGACCTGTTTGACGGGCTGAATCCATACACACATCCCGGCTTCTCCGGCCCACGAGCTTCAACGAGAGCGACACCTCCTATAAATTCAGAAGCTAAGCCTCAAACCCTAAAGCAAGCTTAGCAGCGCCTCTGAGAGTGTCTTCTTCTCCTTTCTCCTCGTCCACCCACAGGTATATTTTTTAGCTCTGCTTCTATTTTCATTCTACCTTGCGTGAGCATCTGGTTCCCTACAACGTATCGTGTGAATAAAATGTGAATCTGAGATGGATGCATTTAAATCTGAGAATATCTTCGGCTTGATTATATTGAAATGTATATCTAAGCTTGATGTTTATGATATGCGCACTGAGGTCATTCGATTTGTTTGTTCTTTATTTTTGTTTAAAACACGATGGGTCTTATTGATTTTAGTAGATAAAAATTTAAGTAGTTTTCTACCATAAATGTTCATTGATTGCATTCTCGTATTATTATTATTATTATTATTTCTTTTATTTGTCTTCATTTCATTTTTTTCAGTGACATAATGAATTCTGATGCTCAATTTTTAGAATGGTCCGTTCTGCTGTCGTTTATAGTGGAAAACGATTTTTTTTTTTGGTTTGATAGTGGGGATCACTTGGCCATCATTTTGCTTGGCTTTGTTATTTTTTCAGTTTATTTTCTTAAGAGATGCACTAAAGGCTTTTTGAATGTCTAGTTGATTTATTTGTTTTGGATCTTTGGAATTCTATTTATGACACATAGATCGTGTGATTGCATTAAACGTTAACAATTTTAATGATCCTCTCGTTCTGATGAATCAGGAAACAATGTCCCACAGGAAGTATGAGCACCCAAGACATGGTTCTCTTGGCTTTTTGCCAAGAAAGCGTGCTTCTCGTCATCGTGGAAAGGGTAATTTGGTTTTTCCTTTTATTTTGTTCACTAAGCCTATGCTAAAAATAGAAGTTCCTTTTTTGAAAAAAAAACGACTTTTTGGTTCTGAAAAATGCTTTTCAGGACTGATTCCATATTTGAAAATCAGCCAAGAGTATCTAATCCAGTTGAAAGCATTCTTTTTAACGATTTCTTTTACGTTTTTGAAATCATGCAACTTTAAATTCATTAATTTCCCATGCACATGTGGAGCATGATCATGGCATTGCCACTTTCACGAGATGATTAAAATTGCTTCAAAAAAAAAAAGAAAAAAAAGGAGGAATCAAGGCTGGAGTCTCAGAAACGGCTCATCTAGTTAAAACCCGAAATAGGGTTTTTGGGAAAGAATACCAGTGAGCCAGAGAATTGGCATGGATTGTGCTATAGGCCTTTGGTTAGGAAGCATTTCTTCATCAAGTGTGGAGGTGGTGATAATGGTTTATGTTTCTCATTGCATTGGTGTAAATGTTGTTTCTTTTAGATCATTATATATCTTTCTCTAAAACGGAGTTCAATCTGTTTTCAAAATGTATTGAAATTCTGTAAAGCATATCCGCATGTGGTGAAACTTGGTGGTTCTATGTCTCCATTATATCTTATTAACATCTATACAACTATGTATGTGTAATATTACCATATTTGTTTAAGAAATATGTATTTGAATAATCTCTATGTGCTCTATCTGCATGAATCTAACAGTTTGACTTTGAATTGTATTGGTTTTGATGTGGAAAGATGGGCAAATAGCTTCAAACGATTATGGGTTTTAATTTAAAGCTTCAATTGCAGCGAGTCAGATGATCTTTCATATGGAAGTCATAAAATAATATTGTGTTTATTCAAGTGTTACAGAATTTCGGATCCTCCATCTAGTGGAAATAAAATGGAGATGGTTTGTGCCTAACATGGTATTGTAGTGGAAATATACATGAAATGCTCTGCAATTTGTGGACTGAATTATTTGCCATTTTTTTGGGTAGTTCCATCTAAAGAAGCAATATGCGGAATGTATGGATTGTCTGGATTTTGTATATATTATGTTTACCTCAAGGCACCATGGAATGGAATCTTGTTTTTCTTGTATACTGTACAGGGATGGATACCTCCAAATTTGTTTGGTTTGTGAAACCTGCAAAAAAGGTCTTTAATCCTTAACTATATACTTGGACGAGAAGATAACAGAAGGAAAGAAAAGTTAAAAATTTTGTTGTGTTAAAGTAATACTAACCACCAATTGCATCCTTTTCTTTTCTTTTCTCTTCTTTTTCCTTTTATCCAAGCAAAGGAAAAAAATTAAATTTCAAACATTTCTATTCTTTTTTTTTTCTACCCAACCAAGAGAGAGGTAAAGGAAAAGATTGATTGCAATTTTGACAGCGCCGGGTTGCTGCATGAAATACAGATTAGATACATCTTACCCAAACATTCTTCAAATGAATGGTGTCATCTGAAACACAGTCCACCTTTGGTCTCTTTGAAATTGCTTTAAGAAATTGCTAGGGTTCATAATATACTCAGCATGTTTACCAAATTGATGTTGATCTCCTATATTATCTTTTAATTTGATAGTTCTATTTTATTTTCTCTCTCACATGTGTTTCTCATTTGGTTTTTTCCCGTGATAGAAATGGCCGTTGCCATTCCTGCACCAAATTGTAGTTATTTGCATGTTGCTGATGCCCAATATCCCTTCACGAATTGTATCTATAATATAATTTTGAAAGAAATGTCTTAACACTTTTTTCTTATCCATGTGAGTCATTTAATACTGGGTTTGGAAGAAGCATTATTTATAAAGTTGCAATTGCTATCAGAACATGACTCTTCCTCCTTCTCCAACTTATGATTCTTATTGTGTTTTGGTTTGTGGGCTTGAGTCTGCATTTTGAATGTGATTTCATTTGGAGTTTTTGATTTTGCTTGTCTATTTGTAGACTTGCCCATTCTGTTTGATGATATTATCTTTTGGTGTTCAACAATAATTCTGGTACTGCAGTAAAAGCCTTCCCCAAAGATGATTCCAGTAAACCATGCCGAATGACTGCTTTTATGGGTTACAAGGCTGGGATGACCCACATCATCAGAGAAGTGGAGAAACCTGGATCAAGTAAGAGCAATTTTTGGGAGGGATATTGCATGGTGTTATTTTCAATGATCTTTGGAAACAATCTACAAATGTGGTTTTATATAAGGGTTTTCACTTCGCCTGATTTAGCACTCAAGAAATTTCTATTTCTACTTTTACCAGTATTTGATTCTCAGATGTGAATATTAGATAACATTTTTTTCATAAGTTGCATTATTTGTGCGGTCAGGGGGCCTGTGCCCGTGGCAGTCGCTCTAATTGCTGTCCATGCTATGTGATACTGTTGTAAAATCTTGTTGCATTATTATATTACATCATATTATATTTATGTATGATGTTGGTGTGCTGGCATGTAAATTATAGATCATTGTTCAATTAGAACTGAATAGTATTATATTATGCTACAGAGCTTCATAAGAAAGAAACTTGTGAGGCTGTCACCATAATTGAAACACCTCCGATGATTGTTGTTGGAGTGGTCGGATATGTGAAGACACCTCGTGGCCTACGTAATCTTAGCACAGTTTGGGCTCAGCATCTCAGTGAGGATGTCAGGAGGCGGTTCTATAAGAACTGGTGCAAGTCCAAAAAGAAGGCATTCGTCGAGTATTCTAAAAAATTTGAAACTGAAGAAGGAAAGAAAGACATTCAAGCACAACTCGACAAGCTGAAGAAATATGCTTCTGTCATCCGTGTTCTTGCCCATACTCAGGTATTCATGTGTCAGACGATACTTTGTTGGGTACTGACTTGATAACATGAATTGCCTATAATCAGTTTTCAGTTTTTAGCAATACTACCCGATGTTAACAATACTGCTCAATAGATACTAGTGTCCACTATTCATTTATGTGGGTTCTTGAAGCTCCATTTCTAGTTACGTGCCAAAAGATAGTAATTAATTTTCCCCCCCTTTTTGGTGAAGCCACAGATTTTAAATCTAAATGTTGTGTAATAGTTTTTGCCTGTTCTGGATGTGTAGATAAGGAAGATGAAGGGTCTAAAACAGAAGAAGGCACACTTGATGGAGATCCAAGTCAACGGTGGGTCAGTAGCACAAAAGGTAGACTATGCATATGGTTTCTTTGAGAAGCTGGTCCCAGTGGATGCTGTGTTCCAGAAGGATGAGATGATAGACGTCATTGGTGTTAGCAAGGGTAAAGGTTACGAAGGTGTTGTAACCCGTTGGGGTGTCACTCGCCTTCCTCGGAAGACACACAGGGGTCTAAGGAAGGTTGCTTGTATTGGTGCCTGGCATCCTGCTCGTGTTTCTTTCACGGTTGCCAGGGCTGGTCAGAATGGATATCACCACCGTACTGAGTTGAACAAAAAGGTCTACAAGCTTGGCAAGGCTGGCCAGGAGTCTCACACAGCCATCACCGAGTTTGACAGGTATTGTCATTTATATCACATCATGAATAGATTGATCTGTAGAGTCTATCTTCAGTTGTCTGTCCTGTTTTTGGTGCCGCAACTTTCTTTAGACCTTCTGTAGCGGATATGGCATTGTTGTCACTCTATTCGTACAGTGTATTGTACCTCTACGTACCTGGTACTGCATGATAGCATACTGGAGTTCTACTCAAATTTTTACAGAATTTTCAAACTTGCTTCAGGACTGAGAAGGATATCACTCCTATGGGGGGATTCCGGCATTATGGTGTGGTGAAAGATGACTATCTAATGCTGAAGGGATGCGTTGTTGGTCCCAAAAAGCGGGTACTGACCCTTCGCCAGTCACTGCTGAAGCAGATATCTCGATTGGCCCTTGAGGAGATCAAACTCAAGTTTATCGACACTTCTTCCAAAGATGGCCATGGTCGTTTCCAAACTACCCAGGAGAAACAGAAGTTCTACGGTCGGTCCAAGGCATAATTTCCGATTGGCTGTCTAATTATTTATCTTTTCTGTCATAGAGCATTGCAAAATCCTTCTTTCAAAGTGGAGTTTTAATTTTTGTTGGTCTGTCTTTTAAGTTGGAATTAAAGAGCATTGCAAGTTTTGGACAATTCGAACATGTTGCCTCGTTGTCCGTAAACAATGATTTTCTGGATTAGTTTTATCTTTAGTTTTACTGTTGTTTGCACCTGAGTCGTTGCTGGCTGTAGGTGTGTATGTGGATTAGTTTTAACTTGTGTTATTTTACTTAGAAGAATAAAAAATGGGAATCCAAAATTTAATATAATTAAACAGATACCGTAGAAGTCAAATTCAACTTGTTCCAATACTATGAACTCGGTATATAAAAGTTTAAACTAGTCTCTTCTCTTGAATATCTGCTGGACATCATGTTCCACTTTGGACATCTAAACTATGATTCTTCATAGGTTTAAATTATTTCAAGAGAAATTGTCTTACTGTTATGTACTTTAGGACTATGGTGTCTAGCAAATTCTCGTCGTGCTGTCCGGAAAGACTTGAAAAAACTTGGGAGAGGCGCATCCGTTTTGAAAAAAAATCTAGCCCGTTGCACAGTCATTCATTTTTTTAGGTAATCTTAGAAAGCTCAAATTTTGTTAAAAGTTGAATCTTTGACGTTGATTTAAGAATTTGTAATGAATATTGATACCAATTTTTACTTTCAAATGTTCGAATTTAATTTTGGAAGCTTAAAAATTATACACCTAAATTATATGAAACTTAAAATTAACATTCATTTATTTAATTAATTATTTATTATAATAATTTTTTATATATTTTTTAAATAAGAATCATAACATTATATTATATCAATTTATTTCAATAATTTTCAATTAATTTTTATTGTTATATAACCAATAAAAATTAAAGTAAATATATAAAATTTCAATTAAATATTTAAAAAAATTAAAAAATTATACAAGAAAAACAATATAATAATTATTTAAAAATTCACAAAAAGGATCTTAAAATTTTAATAAAATGTTAATTTTAAAATTGTGTAATCTTAAATAAGTAATTTTTAAATTTCTATAGTTAAAAAGGAATAAAATCCAATCACCAATCGCATTTTTTTTCCCTTCGAAATAGAACATGATCACATATTGTCTAACGTTAAGTCTTCATTGCACACTGGAGTTACGACAAAAATGTCATTGACCCCTTAATTACAAGTTATATACACCACTTTTCAAGTTCGAGGATAATCAAACTACAAACTTTGGAGATAAATCCAACAAGACCTAATATTGAGACAATATTACTCTTGTAATTATAGCGTAATTCCTACTAGGCAGAGCCAGATACTTCACTTCTTAAAGGGCAAACAAGCCTACAAAAAACGTAAAACCTCACTTGAAACCCACCCATCGGTTATATAATCTGGAAAATGCTGATACACCTTTACATTACGATACATCTAACTGAAAGGAAACCATCAAATAGCACGAATGCTTTTCTTCCCTTCTAAGTGTTCTTTGTACACACTGCTTACATCCTTCGATGTTAGATCTAAATATCAAATCAATAATAAAATGAATACAAATTCTCACCAACTTTCCTCAAAAGCAAAAGGGAGAGGGATCGGTCGTGGCATATAGGGCACATCTGATCTCTCAGCCACTCATTGGATTATATTTTACAGCTTGCATCTTGTCCGCAAGATTTATCTTCCAAGTGAAGTAACCAATTAATCCAAAAAAAAATTAAAAATAAAATAAAAACTCCTGCAGAACTGAAAACTCCCTCATCCTAATTTGATATTTTCCCTGCAAACGTTCCTTCTTAGCTTTGCAATTAAATACCTCCGAGTGAAAACCTTTTTCTTTCAGTTACCATTCCTCTCTTCCAACTTAAACAAAATAGTAATTCAATCTCTCCTTACCACCTCATTTCTTCGAAAATTACTTAAAGAAATGAGAGTCAAGTGAGATTGTGAGTAAGAAAAAAATTGAAAAATGATGTTGCGGGTCCACAGGAGGGTGATCCCTAAAATCAAACACTTAACCCATCGAATCCACACTGCTTATATGTTAGAGATTGCTTCCTTGGACTTAACACCACGGCGCAATCCACGGACACCTGCAGAGTGGTGTTGAACTCACTATCAATCATCTTTGCTATGATAGTGCTAATTCATGCATTTTATTAATATGAAGGCCAAGAGAATACCAAAGAAAATTTTGAATTTTTTTTCTTCTATTCGTTAATTAAAAAAATAATCTTTTAAATAGAGACCTACAACTGTTATATATACTCCCCCAAAAAAAAAAAACAACTTCCCTTTCACGAGAAATTTTTAGGTGTAGTACTAGTAAAATTGAATTGTGAACCCCCCCCCCCCCCTCTTTAAAATTAAGCTACGCTAAATGTGAATGCACCAAAAACACATCTCATTTTAACTTATGAATCAGAGGCAAAAATAAGTGAGAAAATATTAAGGGGAATGGAATTAATTGGTAAAACTGATAATGGGGATCCATATATTCCTAAAAAATTGAGAATCCCACATTCATAACTGGACGTGTGCTTGTACACCCTCTAATAATGCAGCCGGTCATAAAGTAAGACTCGGCGAGACATAGAAGAAGATAAAAAAATGATGAATGTAGATGGTAAGTGGAGTACACCATTGCTCTGTCTTCCCGGGATATGGACACGATTGAGTGGCCCCTCATGTGCCCCACAAACAGGGAAGTCACATGCTGAAGACTTTGCTTGGCCTAGACTTTGAAAGAAAGAAAAAGAAAAATTGACAGCAGCGTCTAACATTTATAAGCTTCTTTCCTGTTTTATAATAGTTTGTGTGTAAATCAAAATATGCCCAATCTACCTAGAGCTTTTGGTCTTTTGCTCTGTTTTTTTATTTGCATTTTGCATTTAAGCCCTTTTGCATTTGTATGCCTAGTAAATTACTAAATTAACCATTGAAAAAAATATGCCTAATCTAATCTAATCTAATCTAACATCTAAAACAGCATCTCCCTCCCTGAAAATTAGACAAAAGAAAAATAATTTATTTATAAAAAAACAAAAAAGCAATGAGATCACCTGGATTCAAAACCCCCCAAAAAGATTTCCAAAAGAACAAACAACAGTAAAAAAGAGAGAGATAACAAAAAATTGTCAAAAATTCCAAGCACATTGCGGTGAGGTCATTGGAATTGGAATGTCTCCTGTAAGATTTAGACAGTTGCATGAAAGAGCATGAATTTGTGGACTTTTCAACTTCGCCTTTTGAGCATCTATCTATTTCAACAATAAAAAAACAAAACAAATGCTATAAGTAATTAAGAGTGAAGATGTTTTCATTATTTAAAAAGGAAAATTTTAAGGTGTTACGAGGTTTGGCCATCGGATGAGATAATTAAGAAATTAAAAAAGGGCAACACAAATATATATATATATATATATATATATATTCCTTTCACAAAGAAGAACCATACACAAAATAACGGAAAAACGCTAGAAACTAAAATTCACAGATTGCAATTGCAAAGGAATGTTAGCCAAAAACAGTAAGTGATTCAGAGAAGAGATGCAGCAGAAATTGTAAAAAGGTCCCAGAGTAAAAGAAATGCATAGCAAAACAAAAGGTTAAGGTTATTTTAATTTAGGCAACCATAAAATATTATTATCATCTTTCGGCGCACGTTATCACAGGCAATGTGATATCAATTCAACAGAGCACGTTAGCCACAAAGAGAAAGGAGGAAGCAAAGAAAAAGCAGAGCAAGACAGAGTGAAGTGGGAATTCTTAGCCACCGTCACTGGACGCTCCTCTGCTTCCCTTTCCGGGCGCACGCATTCTCTCTCCTCTCTCCTCTAGGAAAAGAAAAATCAGAACCCACGTAAAATCTAAGAAGATTTCAGGTCAGCTTAATTTGTAAGCATACAATGCGAGCTCAGCTATAATGGGAAAGATCTAACAATGCTAAGATTCAGGAAATTAACCCAAAACCTCAGAAAACCTAATTAAGAACGATGCAAACTAAAGCCAAAATCGGAAAACTCAGACTCGGGAAATTCATAATGAAGAAATTTAAGTATGGTAGAAAGTGGATGAACCTGAACATTCGGCGAATCGAAGTTCATGACTCGGATCTTAGCACCAACGTCGCCCAAGACCCTCAGCTCGACTCGGTCATTGAGTGAAGCGTCTCTGATCAAATCTGCAGCATCAGCTTGGAGCAGATTGACGCGGTCGACGACGATAGTAGCGACAACCTGCCTGACACTGTGAGCTTCCTGGTAGAACCCAGGGACGGAAGCCTTGCCCAATGGGATTCCGCGGTACATAACAGAGAACCTGGACTCGCCGTACTTGATCCCGACCCTGTTAGGGTTGACTGCGGTGAAGAGGAGGCGAATGGTAAGGGAGAGCGAAGCGGTGGTGGTACCGGGTGGATTGTTTGGTGGCGCGGTCATGGAGGTTGAAGTGGGGGGACTTGGTGCGATTCCCATGTATTGAACGCCAACCTGCTGAAGATCGAATTGGGGCTTTTTAGGTTTAACGGCGAGTATGATGACGAGGACTATGGCGAGGACAAGAAGAACGAGGAAGGAGAAGAGGAGGAAGAGGCAGCAGCAGCAGCCTTTGAAGGAGGCAGAGGAAGAGGAGTGAGACGATGTCGTTGGATACTGCTGGCGAGGTTCTTGTTGATACTGGGCGTGGTGGTGGCCATTTGAAGAAGAATGTGGTAGCGGACCTCCTGGTACCGGTGGCCGTTGTCTGCGTTCTCCGTTTGGTTGAGGATGGGGACGGTGATGTTGATGTGGGTTAGCTCTTGCGCTCATTTTTCCCGGCTTCGTTTCTCTCTCTGTTTGGCTTAGCTTAGCTTGCTGCTCTGCTGCTTCTTCAACAGTGCATTTCAACTGGTTTTGGCTTTGGGGGGGGAGGGGGGCCGGGGGCGGGGGAGAGAGAGACGGAGAGAGAGGCAGATGGCTTTATTGTGACGATGACGGCCGATGACTCTGCTTGACAAAAATGTGAATTATGAAAAGGATAAAAATTGGAACAATATAGTAGAAAAAAATGGAACAGAGAAAATTGCACCTTACTCCCTCAAAGTTTCTACGTATTTACACATAAGTCTCATTTTTATTTTCTGAAAAAAGCCAGCCTGCCCTTTGTCCATGCTACATTCCAACTCAGTCTCATCTCATTTCATTTTTCTTTCAAAGAAGCCCGTGGTTGATCTTAAATTGATTTATAACATTTTCAAAGTAACTGATTATTAATTTTGTTTTTTTTTTTCGATTGACTTGTGACTGAAGAATGGCATTTTTTCAAAAAGGGGCAATGAACCACAATGCTGCTGGGGCGACACCTAGGCGCCCAGCTGCATTATAACACATTTTCCGGAATCACGTATGCAAAATGCAAAATCTTTTTGAATTTGTTGTAGAGATGGAGGAAAAAAAATGAATATTTATATGCAAAATCCAATGCAATAGAATATTAAAAGAAGCAATTATGCATATCTATTTTTTCTTATCAATTTTCTCCTACAAATATTTTTTGTGAATTGATAAAAAAAATCCTCTTACCTTCTCCTCCATTAGTAAAACTGAAATATTAATTTTATATCCCATTATAGAGAATAAAATATACATGTCATTTTTGTGCATCCACCGACCAACAACTTCAAAAAGACTCGCAAAATGACAAAAGAATTAAAAAAGCTAAAATAATATAAATATTAAAATTAAGTATTATAAATTAACATTTAATTACTCAGTGATCTTAAATTTAGGTAAATAAAAATTTAAATTTATATAAAATCAACAATTCTTTAAATTTTTTCCGGAATTAAGACATTTATCCATCATATTTTATTTATAATATTTTACGCATATAAAATATAATAAATTTAAATTTAAATTTAAATATGTTTAATTATTTTTATTTAGGATGTATTAAATTTATAGGTAAATAAAATTTTAAATTTATATATAAAAAAAATTCTTTAATTTTTTTCCCGAATTAAGACACTTATCCATCATATTTTTATTTATAATATTTGATGCATATAAAATATAATAAATTTAAAATTTAAATATGTTTAAGTATTGTTATTTAGGATGTATTATAATTATAATATTTTTTTTTAGAATGGGGCAGTGCGCAATTGGATGGTGACTATAATTTTCCCTTAACCTCAATTTTAGAAGATAAAAATCTTCTCGACTCTTCACCCCACGAAAATCCTAAGTTTAGAGCAAGATTACCATTGCTGAGACTATCTCTCAAAGAATAATAGCTAAAAAAAATGAAATGTAATTTGAATTAAATTAAATGCATTTATATGTATCATAAAATAAAATTAATGTATTTTTATTATTTTTCTATGAAAAATAAAGGGAAATGACCATTTCAAGGGAGGCACATAAGTTATTTATTTGATTATTTCTTTTTGAATTTAAATTTAATACATCAAACTATTTTTACACTCTCATCTATCCATATAGTACTATGTCATTAAAAAAAATTAAATTTTTTATTGTTATCAAAATTTTCTAATTACTCTTTTTTTTTAATAATGTATCTCCTCTTGTAAAATATTTTTCATTTTCAATGAATAAAATTTAGGAATGTATTTTGATATATTTTTATTTTTATGTTTTCAAAAATTATTCTTAAAAAATATTTTTTATTTTCAAAAATTATTTTTAAATTTGAATAAAAATAAAGAATAAAAATAATAAATAAAAATATTTTATTTAATTATAAAAATATCAAGAACCAAAAAATAAATTAATAAAATATATTAAAATAATTTTTAATTTTTAAATTATTCATTTAAAATTATAATTTTTAATAAGAATAGGTGCTAAACAAAATATAAAAAATAAACAAACAGACGGTTAACCCGAACAGAATTTCTTCTTTTTAAAAATAAAAATAAAAAAAATATTTTTTAAAATGGTAAACATCCATGTCATTAAACTCTTTCTTTTTTGCTACAGCATAGTTATTTCAGGATTATGAAACGACGAAGTTTTTCTAGTCTAGCACCTGGTACTAGCCCAAGATTCTCCCAAATGGGTTAGACTGTGGCCCATATTTTAATATAAAAAATGTGCAAGTGTGGTACAAGCAGGCACCAACCGGTTCACCGTAATGACCTTCCTTTCCCATTAAGAAAAGCCTTTTTTTTAAAAAGAAAAAAAAGAAAAGCAATTTTTTATTTTTACCAATTCATCTTTCTGCTTTGTATGGAAGCCAGAGACAGAGATGATAAGGCATGAAATAAATTAGGCATGCTCTCAATGATTGGCGGATGAATGTTTCTAAACCGTAAACGGAGATCAGAAAATGAAGAGAGGTGAATTCTACAATATTTTCAAAGTTTAAAATCCAAAATGATACAATAATTTTAAAAATTATTAAATTAAAATTATCTAATTACATTATTTAAAAATAAATAATTATAACTAAATATTTTTAATATAATAATTTCAGAATTTATCACATTAATTTAAACACACCAGAAGGTGATCGACATGTTCAAATCATAAACAATAATTAATATATTGTCAAAACACTTGAAAGAAACTTGTGACCGAGCAAAAAGAAAGCACTGAGACATGGATTTTCTCAAATGAGAATGGCACAAATGCAAGTTAATTATGCAATCATTCTTTTTTTAGGCACAAATAATTTAAATGAGAATTAACTGTTGAAATAAAATAGAAAAAGGTACTTGAACATTACACTACTTTATAGAGTTGAGACTTGAGAGCCCTTAAAACTGATTTAGGTTTGCGTACAAGCCAGTAAATTCGTAAAAAAAAATGCAAATTAAGATTTTTAAAAAATACATCGAAATATGAATTTAAAGGGGTTTGATCTATCAGATTTGCAATCTGCACGAGCTGAACCCAGTGATATAAGGATGAATTCACATTTTCTTTATTACATTTCTCGCATTAAAATTAAACGAATATAATATATTAATTTTTATCTTATTAATTTAATATTTACTCTCAAATTTAATTTTTAATTTAAATAACTTATTTTTAAATTGATAATTTTATTTTTAAATCAATAATTTTAAATATAAGTAATTTTTTATTATAATTTATTTAATCTTAAATTGTTATTTTGTATTAAGAATGTATTAAATATGTAATTCAGAAATTTAGAATTATTAACTTAGGTTTAAAATTATTTTTAGAAAAAAGAAAAAAATTTACAAATTGTATTTCAGAATCCGAACTCCTATTTAAGGAGTTCAAAATTTTTGTGAACTCTATGACCTTTTAAAAACTAGTTTGCATAGATTGATTTGAACTAAACAAATTTGTTTAACAGCATTATTAACAAGAAAGAAAAACCATTTATAGGCGCAATCTTAGTCGTAAAAAAAATTAAGTAATTAAACATTCTGGGCATAAAAAAAAATTATTAACAACACTTCAGTCCAATTAATAGTTGCAACAGTGGATTCCAATTCCTCTGTGCGGTTGCTGTAAAAGAATGCAGAACTTTGTTGTGACATCTGCTTTATTCTAAACTAATGCTTTTTGAGCGAAAGTATTTCTAATTTTAGGTTGGGCAGATTGGGTGAGGGAATGGAGATTGTTTCTCTCTTGCAGTGTATACCACGACAAGTGCAACCAAAAATGTACATCTAAATGACAGGTGGGGAGCTTGATTTGTATATTTAAATGGAAGAAATTATAATATATTATTGATGCTGTAATGCATCAGTATATTATAAATTTAATTATATATTAAATTTATTTTTTAAATTAAATTTGACATATTATATAATAATATATCAATAATTAAATTTAATGATATATTAATCTATCACTATATTAATAATATCTTATTTGACTAACAATTAACTAATGGTTGATTGTATTAGTTAATTTGATTAACTAATTGCATTAATTATTTAAATAAAAATATTTAATAAAATTAATTATATATAATTATTTATTTAGATATAAAATAACATATAAGGATATGAATATATTTTATAAATTATTTGAGTATATTTTTATTTTAATATTTTAAATTTTATATATTAATTCATATATTAAATTTCTTATAAATAATATATTATTATATATTATATATTTTTTTAAAATTAAATTAGTATAATTTTTATAGTTATTAAGTTTTTTTAATTTTTTTTAAAAAAGATAAAATGAAAAATATGAAAATTTATTCAGTTTTGCCGATCAATTAATTCAAAACATTAATTCAAAATATTGGTCTCCCAACACCAATGTTTTGAATTTGGCTTATTTAACTAAGGCAATTCAATTATTTTGGCCAATCAACTAATTCAAAATACTGGTCCATTAGCATTTTGAGTTTGGTTGATTTAAAGGCAACCAGTTAATTAAATCAATTGGTTGTAAAACACCAAAATTAACAGCAATCAGTTGATTTTGATCAAATTAACTAAAAATTATTGAAAAAATTGATTGCCATACACATGTGATATATCATAATCATTTCCTATTTAAAATGAGAGAGTTGGAACTTGGAAACTACTCTTGATTCTCTCTCAACTTACAGCTTGTTTTGCTTATCCGCATTCTGTGTTCTCAAAGCTATGCTCCTAACCACTTTCCAGGGAGAATATACAGCTAATGTTTCTATAACTATGTTGAGTTTTGACTTAGATTCCAATGTCCGAAAATTATGCGTATATTTTTTAATTATTAAGACATGATATCTAGATTAATTTGCAATATTTAACCATCATCCAATAGTTACCCCTCTACAAAGGTATAAAAGTTTTCGTCCAGAGTTGAATTTTTTCCCGCCTGAGTTACAATAGATAGGAATGTAAATAGGACACCTAGCTATTGGAGCTTGTAGCTAAACTTTGTTTAGATAAATTGATTGTATTTATCTTCTTTAAATTTAATTCGTAAACTTATCATGATAATCTATTTAATTATTAAAATATTTATAAATAATATAATATATAATTTTTTAATACATCTATTTATATATATAAATCTAATTAGATTATTGAAAAATTTTAATTATGAAAAAGGTTTTGGTTTATTGACATGTTTAAAAGCATATTTATGTAAATAAATTTTTAAATAGGTTAACAGGTTAAGTTAAGTTTTTTTAACATATTAAGTTAAACCTAAATTTTAATTTTATATAAATTAATAGATTGAGTTCAAACAAATATATTAAAAAGTAAGTATAACTTATTTAAAATAAAATTTAGCCCGATTTAACTTATTTACATTCCTAAAGTGCTTTCTTATAATAGTTTTGATCTGAAAAAGCTATGGACATTTTCAGTAAATCTTAACTAGGAAGTTAAAAATTTTCTGTAAGTCAAATAAGTTATGTAAGGAAATTTTTAACTTTTTTTTTTATAAAATTATATAATATTAATATATAATTTTAAAAAATTTGAAGGATGAAGGTGTTTAATCCCCACAAAGCTCCACCATTGGCTGTGAAGCCTTTAAGTCCCTGAGAATTGTGATTGTGATCTATGTTAAATGGCATAGACAAACTTTGTTTTAGCACTTTGATGTTCTTCCACAAAATTAACTTCATCAATCCGATTCGCGATTGCTTACAGAGTCGAACCTTTGAGTGTTGCGCTTGCTTTAACTGAGTCAAAATACACAATAATATGAGCAACATTATCCATTTGAAATAGATAGAAATTTATATTTAGAAAGATATAAATATAAAACTTTTTTATAATTTTTATTTTACATAAAAATGATTCTATACCTTATTGCAGATAAAAATTGTGTTTATCATTTTTTAACATAAAAAAAAAGAGTTTAAGAAAAGAATCCAAGTCAATTTAAAATTACTACTAGTGTTAACTCGCGTTGAATTTGTGACAAGTACTTTTGATTTCTAAAGAAATTATTTTCATTTTTTTAAATTTAATTTAATTATATTCTTATTCTTCTATTTTTAGAAATATACATTTATTTTTATTACTCTTCTGTAATAGAGAAGTTGGGTATATGTTTGAATGGAAGAAAAAGGGATATATATATATATATATATATATATATGAAAGAAAATAAGAGGGTAATTATGCAAAAACAATAAAGAAAGAAAATGTAATTTGTGCTTGATTTTTGAACACCTAATAGTTTTTTTTTTTCCTTTTTTTTTCCCTAACGAACAGGGCAAAAACACCTAAAAGATACAAAGGGATATTGCATCTTAATTATTCTCAGGTAGAGATCCCAAAAACATCCCATGAAGAAGAATACATGGCCCAGTTGAGCAGGTTAATTTAGGATCAAATTTAATTTGGAATATTGATCTGAAATGCCATACTTTTTTTTTTTGGGTAAACTGAATTGCCATGCTTATCATTGATAGTACAAATCACTTTAATCAAACACTTTTATCCAAAGAGAAAAAAAATGCACGCGTGATTTAGTAGTCTGATTATTATGAATTGGTATCTCTTGGAAATTGACAGTATCAATTTCTAAAACAGAAAGAAATATAAAATTTTATAGAATTTGTATTACTTTGCTTTCTTTTTATTATGTTTTTGCGTATTAAAAAAAATTAAATTTAACTAACTATCAATAAAAAATATTTTATAGTGTCAATAAATTTGATTGAAAAGGAAATTACACTCTCAATAAATTTGAAAATACCAAATCATTAAAAACAAAGACAACTAAAAATTTTTACTAACAATAAAAGAATTTCAACAATATTTAAATGACGTGACCACATAAAAGTAAATGACAGTGTAAAATTCATTTGCAAAATTAAATTTAAATCCAATAAAAAAATAGACAGGTAGACACAAAATTTACGCACACTAAAATCTACATTCATTTTATGCATTAGAAAGAAAAAGAAAAGATCTAAACCCAACTCTATATATTTGAACCGTGGGTCTCTCTATAAATATTACATACCACACATGATTATAAAACAGAGAATGATTGTTCCATTTTATTGCACCAACATAATTATTTATAAATATTATACATAATTATAAAACGGAGAATGATCGTTTCATCTCACCGTACCCTTATAGATTATCGTACCTAAGAGTGCAAACGAGCTGAGCTGAGCCGAACCGAGCCGAACTGAGCTAAGCCGAACATTTGCATGTTCGAGCTCGAGCTCGGTTATATTAAACGAGCTTGAGTTCGAGTTCGAGCTCATCCTCATCGAACCTAAAAAAGTCAAGCTCAAACTTGAACTCGATTCAAATACGAGCTTAATCGGATTTATATGAGTTTAAACAAGCCTTACATTCCTTATTTCAAATTTCTAATCGAACATAAATATTCAAATTTAAACTCGAACTTAAGTGATATTCGAGCTTAAACGAACCTAAACAAGCCTATAATAGTTTAATATATTTATATTATATATAATATAAAAAATAAATGAACTTAAATGAGCTTATAATAGTTTAATATATTTATATTATATATAATATAAAAAATAAATAAACTTAAATGAGCTTATAACATTTTAATATATTTATATTATATAAAATATAAAAAATAAAAAAATATTTTATAATAAGTTTGTTTAGGCTTGCGAACAGTTCGAGTCGAGTAATAAAAAGTTCAAGCTTGGCTCGAATAATAAACGAGCTCGACTCGTTAAAATTCGAGTTCGAACCAAATTTTTTACGAATCGATTCCAAACTGTTCACGAATAGCTTGGCTTTGTTTGCACCCCTAATTGTACCAGTATTATAGACTTGATCAAAATGGACAGACCATGACAATTTTCTATTTTGCACACCGATGTTTTTGGACAATTTTTTTTATGTATCGTAGTTAAATAAAATTTACATCAAAATCGTGCAAATATTTATTCACATGATAGAAATAATTTATCCAGATGGATGGAACTGACAAAAATTATGAGTCTATTTTTGTGTTTTCTGTTTTTTGTTCTTGAAAACAATTTTAGAAGATAAGTTTTAAAAATAATTTTTAAAAACAATCAAAATAAGATAGTATTTAGTAAATTATTTTAAAAATATCTTGAATTATAAAAATGCTACTAATGAAGTGTGTTTTGAAAAAAAAATTAAAATTATTCTTGTTTTCTTATTTTTAAAACATATGTTTAAAACCCTAATTTTCAGACCAACTTAAGTTATCCCATATTGTTTCCTTTGGGACTGATAAGTTAACCTTTATGCCATCCATTTGAAAGAAGATAATTTCTCCTTTTTGTGTGGGTGGTTTAACGCACAGTGATGCAAATGAACTGTGCAATTTGTAATGGATTCGATATATGATCACAATAGGAATCGGCCCAATTCCATAGTGTAATTATACAATTTAACTTGAAGCTTAAGAAGAGTTTCAAGGAATTGATCTGTTGCAAGGACTAATTTTATTTCAAGAAAACAATTGAAATAAATCGATTCTTGTAATAGGCTAATTTCAACTACTCCCATAAGGGAATTTTTGAAATCAGTATCTCTTCCATCACGAAGACAAAGGAGAATAACATTGTCTAATCCTCTTCGGAGAGTTGAAATAGCAGCTATTTGAATACAACCAATATGTATATAATTATACTTTTTTTGAAGTTTCTTTGCTTCTTAGCCAAAGATGAGAGTGAAAATCTCATCATCAGGTTTTACCCTAATAATTTGTTCAACAGTCTTAATTATATAATCAATTTTGCTGAAAAACTTTTCATTTTGAATTAAATAAAGTTCATGATCTGGAATATTCGGCATTTCCTAATCATCAAACTTTTAATTTATATTTTTCAAATTTGATTTCTTTTGAGAAGATAGGTTTTGGACTGAATTCTAATCCAGATTTGATTAAAGCTTTGAAAGAACTCAGTGAAAATCGATTTGAGAAAGAGTGGAAGAAGCGATTAACCATTAAAACAAAATTAAATTAGCAGAAAATAAATTAAAGTAAATAAATAAAGTATAAACAATTTATATGCAAAACCAAGGGACTGATATCTAACTACAAGATTTCATAAAGATAATTATCTGAGTTTATTATATTTATCAGATGAACTAAATATTAAAGTCTTAATAAGAACCATTTGTTCTGGATCATCTAATCCCGACTTATCATTCACATAAGAGCAAGGAAGACAAAGGCTACCCAAATGCCTTTCAATAAATGGCTTAACTAGGATTTATGCCCCTTTACGAATTCATACTACTAAATGCGCACTATCAATATCCAGCAATAAATTCTTATTTAGACATTAATATAAAGATCAACCCCTAAATATTATAAACTCATATTACTATCCTTACTTCCCCCCGAGCTCTGACATAAGCGAACCCTGGAGATTCCTGCCAAGGAAATCTCAATGATAGAAACCATACCAGATAGTTCTGCCTCTATCACTTTTGCAAATTGGAGAAAGCTGAGAGTAGAAGAATTCATTGAAGCTAAATCCTCCTCTTAGTCAAATCAGGTAAAATCCAAAAATTTAGTTGAAGGATCAAAGAGATCTTGCTCTGGAAGAATTAGTTCTAGGAGAAATTCTAGAACTAAGTCTTTAAGAGGATCAGTATCTTCGAGAAAATCTTTTTCAAATCCTTCTATTATCAACATCAATTTAAGAGGTGTTGATAATACTTCAAAGGTCTCAAGGTCAGTTTATGATCAAACCATCCAAACAAAAGAAGATGAGAAGGATAGCGGATTATTAGGACAAGAGAGTGGATATGATATCTCCTTTAGTTCTATTAGCTCTCCTATTGCCTCACAAGTATGCCCTAATGACCCAGTTTTATTATGAATTGTAAAAAATAATTTGTAATTGATAAGGAGTCTTTGAGGAAAGAATTCTATTTTGAAGAATTCCTTCATCAAAGAACCTGGTTTTTACATAAATATAGGGGTCAAGAAAGGACATATATTCAAGGAAGATATTACAATTATATGAATCTCCTTCAAACAAATATATCTTTCTTTGAATGGTTTGAAGCATATGCTGAAAACAACTAAATCGATTATCCTTTTAAAAGGATGAAGTCTATTGGAGTAATCACTAATAAAATAGAAGAATGGATTACTACCAAAGGAGAGAGATTTGTTTCAGATGTCCCGCCAAAGGTACCATTCCAAATACTAACTACAAATCTTAAGAAGCCAGTTATAGCATCTCCTTTCAAAACAAAGGATTATAAGGAAAGAGAGGTTGCAGCAGCTAAGGACATTGCTTCAATCATTGAACAAAACAACTACACCAACATGTATCTCTAAACTATTGGAACTCATATATTATTTAATGGAAACTTTGGCGTTTTTGAAAATTTTGTAAAAGAATCCTCTAGTAATAAGAAGGTTGAAAACCCTTTATTTAAACCTTACCAAATCCCTCCTAAAAAAACAAATAACCCTTTCCAGAGATTCAGCTCTAAATAAAGTAAACCAAATGATAGAAGAATTAAGCTAGAAACTAGGACAGATGTATATGGATGAATAAAAAACACCTAGATCTGCTAAATAAATCAATTACTGGGAAAATAGTAGGAGCCCTTGATAATTGTTCTGAAACATCTTCAAAGGAATATCAAGTAAATCCAATCAAATAAGAACCTAAGGAAACTAATTGGAGAATGCCTCAAAAGATGTATTACCCAAGAGTTAGTTATCTTGATTTGGTTATAGAAGAAAAATAAAAAATTATTCATAATTCCTACAATGGGAATAACATCTATGAATGGAATATAGATAGCAAATCTAAATATGAAATCCTAAATACCCTCCAACAAATAGTCATGGTTTGTACAGCCTATTAATCAAACCATAATTGTGACGACACAGTAGTCTGCCATTACTTAGTAGTAGGCTTTACTAGATATTTAAAAGGATGGTGGGATAATCATCTTACAAAAATAAAAAAAACCTAAATAACAAAAGCCATTAGGCAAGATAGGGATGGACAAATAATCTTAGGCTCTGATACCAGCGAACCCCGAAGGTTTCCTAAACGCAAGAAATAAATTGAAAGTAAGGATCACAAATGGATTACAAGAAATTTTATTAATAAAACATAAAACTTACAAATAAAGGTTTTTAAGAAGGGAGAGAACCAGCAAGCAGAGAGTCTTATGGAAGACTTTTTGAAAGTGTGGTTCTAAACATTTAGGTTGCCTGATTTATAGGCAATATTTGGCTTCTATAGTAATACCCTGTGGGTGTACAATAAAAAGGCTATAGTGAAACTATATTATTTGGCATCAACTTTTGTCATTGAAAGTGTTGAATTGACTCAAAGTTGAGGAGTTTGTTAGGAATCCAATTATGCTGTCTCCACTAATTATTGGAATTTGTCACATAATGCTGACAGTCTAATTTTGAACTGATATTTGCATTCGAGGGCTCAGATTCAAACTTTCCATCTAAAGGCTTAGACTAGATTTTCAGAGTTAACTTCATCAAAGTCTACCCCCAAAACAATCATCTTCATTTGATTGAACATAGTCTACAAAATCTTTAGACTTTGCTGGAGAATTATTTGAAGCTTGAGACTCAACATCAGCTTTAGATTTTAACATCAGTCGAATGTTTTCTATTTTAGAGTACCATTTTTCTAGATTTAAAGTTGAAGCAAGTGCAGCCATGAAATGAGACTTGGTTTGCAAGAACTAATTAGTTCCTCTTTTGGGATCTTTGTTGAACTCAGGGTACTTTTTGAACCATTTAAGAATTTGAAGTTCTTCTACCATGGCATAATATTTGAATTTGGCCCACCACTTGACAGAACTTTGTCTTTGAAGGATCGAATAATTTCTTTCAGGATTTTAAACAAGTTAATATTCCCAGAAATGATACCATGGAAGGCCTATTTTGAGAAAGAACTGTAAAAGCATAGGAAACTTTCCATGATTTTCGAAATCAAAATGGTCACAAAATGTTTCCTATCCTTTTTAAATATTTTTGGGTAAAATCTCTTCAATTGGTCTGAAAATGTTCCACCATCTTACAACCAGTTGGGAATTTGATACTTGGCATTGCGAAGAAAGTAAATAAACTAAGAATGTTTGAAGTTCTTATTTTAAAAATATAGTGTATTTATCCAAGTTTCTTAATAATCCCAATATGAATACCCTATAAGATTTGAATTAAAAGATTTTTCAAATTTCTTTATTTTGAATGGTTCTAGGTTCCATTCATTTGAAGTTATAATATTTTTAATTTTGAAACTCGAATGAGTTATCAAATTTGGATTATCCTTGCTCCTGTGATGTTCAATAAAAATTGAACCGAAGTCTTCTAAGATATGTTGATAGAAATCTCTGGTGTTGAGAAAGGATTTTGAAACAAAGTGTCGGTCTTTGGGAAAGATCTTTGGAATAAGATCTAAGGGATTACTGGCCCAATATTTGGATTCTGTATATAACATATTTTGATGGTTGGATTTTTTGATATATTTGGTGGTTATGGTGATTGGTTTTAGTTCAGCTAGAACTACTGCCTTGGATGAAGTTCTTACTTTAGTAATTTGGTTCTTTTGGTTAGTTATGACTTAAAGAATTTTAGATTAGCTAAGGATAAGTTCATGAGCTTTTTGGTCTTCCTCAGTTATGTCAGTCCAAATTTTTTTAACTATTTGGAGAGGCTTTTGGAGTGAGATTGCTAAGGCTTGAAGGACTTCAATTTGGAAATCATCATCTTTAATTTGCCTAGATGATGAAAATTTAGGTTTTGATTTGGAGGTTGAGACAACCTGTTTGGCTTTTCCTTCCCTAATTGGTTTTTTTCTTATTTGGGTCAGAAGGATCAGTATTCAACTTCTTCATATTTGATGATTAGTTCTTTATAAAAATTATTTGATGAGAAAATCAGGAAGAAAATTTAAAGATCCTTTTAAGTGCTAATTTCAAAATCAAATACACTTAAACTACTTTGCCATCTAGCGAAAATTTATTTTAATGTAATGTTTTAAGCATCTTTTGAAGAATTGATTTAATTGAGTTACAATCAACTCGAATAAGAAAATTTTGATTTAAAAGTCTTAATTGAAATTTTTGAACACACAAAACAATTACCAAAATCTCTTTTTTGGGAGTTAAATAGTTTTGTTGTGTAAGATTCCAGTGCTTTGATGCAAATGCAACTATATGCTCTTTGCTATTTAAAACTTGTTTTAGGATTCCACCATATCCTAAATCAGATGCATCGGTCTCAACAATTTTGAAAGTAGTGGGATTTGAAATATGCAGATAAGGAAGACTCTTAACTTGAGTTTTGACCTGCCTAACAATTTTTATATGCATGTCAGTCTAAGGAGGAGGACTTTTTTTGAGACGATCATGCAATGATTTAATAAGATTTGAAAGATTTGGGGAAAAATCTGAAACATAATTCAAACAACCCAGAAATCTTTATAATTGAGTTTTTTCAATTAATTGATTAGAAAATTTATCAGCAAACTCAATTGATCTCTCAATTGGAATTATAATTTCCTGAAAAATATGATGACCAAGAAATCGAATTCTTGTTTGGAAAAGAGAATATTTAATTTTAGAAACAGCTAAACCATTTTCTTAAGTTGTATCAAAGAATATATTGAGATGTTTAAAATGTTGATCAATACTTTCTGAGAAAACTAAAACATCATCAATATAAATAATGATGAATTTGGAAAACGGATTATAAATATCATTCATAATCCTTTGAAACTCTGAAAGAACATTTTTTAAATCAAATGGCATTACGTTCCATTCATATTGACCAAATGATACCGTAAATACTATCTTATATCTATCTTTAAGTTTTATTTGAATCTGCTAGAATCCAAACTTCATATCAAACTTTGAAAAGATTTTTGCCGAATAAAGTCGGTTTAACAAATCTTTTTTATTAGGGATAGGATACCGAATCCATTACAGTGTAGTGTTGAGTAACTTATAATTGATAACAAGCTTTGGTGTGCCTCGTTCTATTTCAGCACTCTTATTAACGTAGAATGCTGCACAAGACTAAGGGCTTTTAGATTTCCTAATAATCCCCTTCTTCAAAAGATCATATATTTTTTTTTGTAATAATCCAAAAGTTCATAGTTTATCTGGATAGGTCTTGCCTTTGTAGGAATTTTTCTTTCAGAAAAATCCTTTTCATATGGTAATTCTACCATATGCTGCTTCCTATTCCAAAAAACATTTGGTAAATCAGTACAAACATTACTGACTATCCTTTTTTCCAAGGATTTTATTCGGGATTGAACAGTTAGTTTTTGTAAATATTGTTCAATCCTTTTGAAAGAGATTTCTTTAACAAGAAAATTTATTTTGGTTTCTTTACAGTCTATCAAATCAATCTTTTGAGATTTCTTAACAAACTGAAAAGTAATTTTTTCTCCAAGAATTTTAGTTGTAATCCCTTTATTTATAACCTTATAAGGAATTAAGGTTTGAATAAATGGATTACCTAAAATAACTTTGTTAGATAAATTCTTCACAAGCAAGAATTCTTAGTTTGTTTTGTATGAAGAATTTATTACTTGAACATCAGATAATTTGAAATTAATTTTAAGTGGAGAACTATTGGCAGATCTGATTTTGACCTTAGTTTTTTCAAAAAAATTTGTTAAGACTAAGCCTTCTTGAACACAATTAATATCTGCCCTAATATCAAATAAGGCAACTATTTCTAATTCCCAATTTTTCTTAATAAATTTGACTAAAATATAATATTTAGGAACTGAAATTTTGAAAATAAATCCTATAAAATCATTTTCTTCTTCATCATCCCCATTGATTTTAATTTTTTCTTTTCCTTTTGAGGATATCTAAAGTTCAATAATAATTTCTCCTTATAGTTTTTGGATTGATTTGAGCTCCTTTACTTCTGTTTTAAGTAGATTTAATTCAGATTATAAATCCTGCAATGTTACAGGTTTACTTTGTTCTGACTTAAATCTATATAAAATATTTTTGAAATTATATTGTATTGGTTGAACAAAACCTTTTGAAAATGAGGGTTTATCCAAATTTTGTTTGAATTTCTAAAGATATTCTTGCTTTTTATCATTATCAGGATAGTCACTAATGATGTCAAAAAATTAATTTTGCTTCGTATTGAGTATATTTACCTCCAACTCAGAAAGCAAATCCTCTAAGGATATTTGATCATCTTCAGGCAGATGAGACATTTGCTGCACTTGAATTTCTCATTCTTTTACTCCGGATTCTTATTCAAATTGTGAAGATTCCTTGGTAAGAAGGTTGATTATTTGATTCGAGATGAATTCTTCTAAATTTAGTTGCTCTATTCTTCTTTTCAATCTGGAATATTTAGCAATGTGTCTAGGTTTACTACATCTATAACACACTGGCCTAATATCTTGAGCTTGATAAGGAGGTGGAGCATATCTAGGTTTGGATTTCCTCCTTTGGTGTTTGGCTGAAGAATGTTTAGGCTTAGAATGCAACTGAGGTTTCGATTGTAACATTTGTTGCTTAGCTCTTCTATATTTTGGTTTAAAGGATTTTGAGCAGGTAAAACCAAACTATTCACAAAAGGTTCCTAGCTCTCTCCTATTTTGAACTTTTTCTTTGGCAAATTGTCTTTGAATTTTGTCATCCTGACAAATTTTAAGAACTATCTTATTAACATAACTTACTAATTCTTCATAAGTAAAGTGTTTATAAGAAATTTGATCTCCATAATGACTTCTAATTTTTTCTCGAACCTTATCTCCTAAGGTTATAGGAAGTCTGGTGAGAAAATTTTCTTTTCAAAAAGGCTAGTTGCTAACTAATCTTGTAAAGATTCAAGTAAAAAACATATCTTTATATCATCTAAAATCAAACACAGTCTTACACCTAAGATTGGAAAGGAGTTCAACTAATTTATCTTTGCAAAAGGTTGGATCACCAATGAAGTGTCTACCTATGGTGTAAATCCATGTATTTACAGCATTTGTCTATTATTCTTTTGTTTTTAAAAATTATAAACTGTTTTAAAAACACAAACCAAGCACACTCTTAGGGTCCACCTTATTTGCAACTTCTCTTAAGGTCCAATGCAACTTCTCTTAAGGTCCACCTGTATTTGCCCTTGCTTTAGCAGCTAACAGCTTGATCAGGGGGACCAATATAAGAAACCAACTATAAAAAAACCTATTCAGTCCATTTGAAAATTTTGTTCAAAACGCCAAATATTCCGAATTGCACCGTGACAGATTAACAAAAGGAATAAGATAAAATAGACTCATCAGGATAGAAAATTCAAGCAAAAGGAACTCATTAAGGGCACAAACGATTCAGACAATCTTTTGTATTACTCTGATTCTTCACAGGGCATAACTAAAATGATATTAAAAGAGCCCAATTTAATACAATACAAAAATCATATATATATATATATATATAAGAGTTGGAGTGAATAAAAAAAGTGAAAAATGATTGATTTAAACCTAGCAGATAAACCAATAAACTGCAGAAGCTAAATCTTCCATCGATTAATAGACAATTTTCCGCCAAACATGACTGCCTATCACTTCTGATCCATATTTTTAACATCAGCTGCAGGATCAGCACTTGTGTTACCTGCTTCTACCTTAGTTTCATCAACCCTTCTACCAGAATCGTCTTCAACTAGCACATCATCCAGAATGTCATCTTCTCCAACATTTATATCTTCCACATCATCATCATCTTCATTGCTTCCACCAGGAATCTTTCTTTTCTTGGGACCATGCTCAAGTCTATGAGTATCCAATTCTTTGTCCATTGTTTTGTGTAAATTTTGATCATTACTTACTTTCCTCATTTTTCTTGCATTCTGCCATCTCTCCAACTCCTTCTCAACATTAGCAATATACTGCTCCCCAATTTGTTTCTGATAATCAGATAGTTCCTCTCTTCTTGCATTCTTCCATTCAAGAAAAGCCTGCAGATTGACAGTTGGAAGATAAAGGCATGACACAAATATTAGGTATGATTTATGAAGATCTAAATGTAAAGCCAAACTTATAGTTTTAAGCAAGTAAAACCTTCATCCAGTTTATTTGCAAGATGTCAACATAAATGCAACAAGAGGAAAGATCAATGACTTGTATATTTCACCAAAAAAATGCATAACATGTGCAAATAATTGAAATTTGATTTTTTTTACTTTTGCTCAATGACTGCCATATAAGATGAAGAACAAAACAAGTATGATAGATTGAAAGTCTCTTAAACTTTTTGAGCTCCAAGTGTCTAACCTCTTTTTGTTTCTCAGCTGATGTTGCATCTTCATCCAGGGGCTTGTTAGGCAAATAGTATATCGGAGGCTCTGCCTTAGTTCTGACAAAAATACATGCCAACCAACCAAAAAATGAGTACTTTCTTATTTAAAAAAAAAAAAATAACAAGCACAAATCAATAAAAGAATATTTTCATGTGTTTTCCTAAAATCCTGCAATCAAGCAGTAAATATTCAGTCAAGTTGCTTCAACAGTTAATGCTACAATGCACATGAACAGAAACTTATCTTTGTCTCAATAAAATGTGAATATGGACACTTTTGGACCAAAATTAAAAATAACCTGCAGAAAAATAAAGCACCCCATGATGTCAGATATAATAGATATGCAGTTGTTGAGGTGAACTAGGAAAAAAATAGTCATTAGAAGACTGCCGCTGCTGCATAGTAAAGCTTATGGGATACAAAACCTTATAAAATTGCTTAGCCTTTTATGATGATCACTCCACTGAAGAAACAACAACTCCAATTTCTTTTCTTCTGTTTTAGCAGCCACACGTGCCCTAAGAATCTGATGGGAAATAGGAGAAAAGGGAGACAAAAAAAAATTAATTAGCAGCGTATGCAGCCTCATTATCTATTAAGAAGTAGGTGCACAGAATTGTTATCAGTTGGTAGCCAACCAAGTCTCTCCTCCTCTTTTCAGCAATCTGCTCACGCTCTTGTTTCCTAAGCCTTTCACTTGCTTCACGTGCTCTTTGCTCAGCCTTAAGGATCAAAAGCATTTGAAATTGTTATGATGCTCACAACAGTACCACAACAAAAGGGGGAGGAGTTTTAGTGCATAACTTATAAATGCTAATGCATGTTACTAGCATGACTGCAAACAAACTTCATGCCAATTTGCAGTTATAAGAAACAAAATATTTAGAGTATATAGATCAACAAACTGATTTACATGTGATATGCTGTGGGACACTAAATTATTTAATAGGTGCAAGATATAGAAAGAACAGTTTATAAATTGGAGAAACTTATTATAATGGTGCAAAATGAAATCCACATACCCGTTGCAAAGAATCAGATCTAAGTTTCTGAATGGAAGAAAGTTGCACACCTTCCTTTCTGAATTTCTGGAACAGTTCAAAATAAAAGTACACATGTAAAAACATATAGAAATTAAGGCTCCGTTTGTTTTTTAGATAGCATTTTTTATAGAAATATATACATATATATTGATGAAGGAGTGACATACGATTTGTATTTATGGTGTAAAAAAATGACACCTACAATCTTAGTAATGGAAGAAAGCAAATTCCTTTTTAAAAAGAGAAAGTTACTTTCTCTATTATCTTCATATTTAATATTAAACAAATAAAATACTTTCCTTCATTTTAATATTTTATAACTATATTTTACGAAAAATATTTTTTATCAAAACGGAGCCTTGTCAAAATGCATTTTCTACGAGAAAGTATTATTTGCATGTATATTGATAATGGAATAAAATATTACTTATATGTGAAGTTAAAAAAATGATACCTAGAACTCATAGTAATAAAAGAAAGTAAATTATTTTTTTCAAATTCTTTATATTTAATATTAAATAAATAAAATACTTTACTTCATCTTACCATTTTATAATTATATTTTATGGAAAATGTTTTCCGTCATAACAAATGGAGCCTAAAATAAAATGGTGACAACAGCCAATTTATGTTTTCAGAAATGAGTTGTATGTGTGTAAAGAAAAAGAGACCAATATATGCACATTCACAAGCTCAGTCTCACTTATGTTCACATGCATAGATAGATGCTTAGTATGTAAAAGTACTCAAACGAATGAATTGAGCCTGAAGTATAGCATTGCCAACACATTTAAAACCGGCAACTAATCTAGCATACCTCCAAAGTGCCCAAAAGCTGCCCAAGCATTCTTTTATTCCTATTGACCAAGCTTGGATCTTCATTCTTTGGCAATACCCTTGGAACATGCTCTGCTGTAGGAATCCCATAATCCTTACATGAAACAAGCATAGTCTAAAGCATTAGATATGTATCCTTGAATATGAAGTCGTCAGCAAGGCAAATACACAGAAATTCACCATCTTTGAAGTCCTTTGATTGCCATCTCTTCGTGACCATCCACTTTGGTGAGCTATGGATGATTTTCCATTACTTTGCTCAGCTGCACCTGTCCCACTGATGCCTTCCCTAGTTGAATCCTTCTTCATATCCTCACCGTAATCAGTATCCTCAAGCAACTCGCCATCCTCCACCTTCATTCCCAGATGAAAATTAAGTTAAACCATGCTCTCTCCCTTTTTGTTTTTCCTAGAAACGGCAGGCAGAAGTAATTTGGGGAAGAGGTATAACACAATTTATCTATACACCGAGGGAAGAAATAATTCAGGACATTCAAACCACAACTCCCCTCGCCCTTTTCGAAGTGTTCTACTAAATGATTTTATCATTATGAAGAGGAACCCTATGGACAATTGCAGAGAGAGGTTCAATTCAAATATCACAATGGTAAAAAAACATTACCCGTCAACAGGATTACCCATTACCTTAACCACCGCAGATGATAGTCGACGTTTCGCAGGAGGTTGATCTTCTGATTCATTCCATTCAGCCTAAACAATCAACTGAAAAGATTAATATTCTAAAAATTCCATTTTTTCCAGTCCATACTGTTTATTAAAACTCATTTTCTTTTTCTTGAAATATCTGAAGAGATATTGCATACCAGCGCTTCATAGGTATAAGAAATTGGGCAGCTAGTATCCACGAATGGGAAATTGGGGCCAGACCCGACAAATCCATTAAAACAAAAACAAATAGGAACTACAATAAAGAAAAAAATTACGCACAGGTCGAACGAAGCCTCGTTGATGAACCCCATTAGCAGGGAAGCTGCGAGAACCAGCACCAGATAACCCACGTTTTCGGAGTCCTCGGGGATCACGAAGCCGCTCCGTAATCTCCGAAAAATGAAGAGAAATAGCATCAAACAAAAAACCGAAGCAAAACAAAAACAATACAGAGCTCGCAATGAAGAGGCAGAGAAAGGAAGGAAGAGAACCTCGCGCTGTTGACGTTGGAGCTCATCGATCTCTTTACGGAGCTCGTCCTCCGTCTTCTCCACCGCCGCGCTGCCCATTGATGATGATGAATTGGCTGAACCCAACGAACAAGTAGTCACTCAGTGTCACAGCCGTGTAGCCGTGAAGTACAAACCCTTGCAAAGGAAAATTACAGCTGGGGTTATTCTGTAATTCTACATTGTACATTTGAAAAGTATTCCACTGCAGTTCGACGAGTCGATATATGACAACTTTTTCTTATCATAAATTTTTACTAGATTTGCTATTTTCAATTTGAGATATATTACTAAAAAGATAATTATATATTTAAAAATAAAAAATATATAATTTTCACAAATACAAAATTCTTGCACTTTTTATTTAATTTTTTCACTTATTTAATTTTTAATTTAAAATATTAAAAAGATAAAAGATTATTAGTTGCGCGTAAAAAAAGAAGCAGGGCTAGTTGCTCAAAACGGTAGATCCTATTGAACCTATTCACATACTAAGCTGAACTTTTATGTTTTATTTGGAATGGAAGAAAGAAAATAGAAAAAAAAAAGAAAATTTTATATTTTTTTCTCTTTTCTTATTTAATTTAAAAGAAAAGAGAAAAAAATAAAAAATGAAATATGTAATTATAATAACTTTCAAATTTTAAATTTTTTTCTCCTATTCAAATTTAAAAATTTTCTCTTCTTTCCTTCTAGGTTAATCCTTAACAATAAAATCCAAGAGGTAAATAAAAAAACGTTTTTTAAAATTAATTTTACCGCTAATTCTTTCCCTATTACAATTCAGACAAGATTTGTATTTTCTTTTCTAGATAATTTTAGTTGTATTTATTTGAAGAATTTTAATATTAACTTTTTCTAATAATAAGAAAAATCTATCATATTCAAATTAAAATTTTGATTATTAATATTTTCATTACATGGCAAGAGATATTGGATTTTAACAAAGCAAGAATGAACGGCTATAATAAAAGGGTAGGAAATTAGTTAAATTGGTTAAAAGCTTAGGATATAATATTTATAATTATAACCGCAACTTTTATTATAATTAAAAATTTAGCAATCGCCTACATGTTGTACATATTATTTAGTACAGTTACAAGTTTATTAATTGTCCCCAAAAAAATTACAAGCACATAAATACTAATTATATATTTGCCCCTACAATTTATTTAACATTGACCTTATATTTTATAGTATTCAATTAAAGGAAAAAAAATTTCCTCTACATAAAAATTAAAATATTTGAAATCTTACTTATTACATGAACTAACACACATGAAGGGAAGGTTCAGAAATAAAAATAATACTTTAGTTTTAGTTAAATATTCATTTCTCATAATAATTTTCATTTTAATTTTTATATGTATATTTTACCTTTAACAAACTACAATTTTGGATTTACAATGATCTCTGCATAGACTTTAATTTCAATTTCATAACCCGTCACAATACATTGAATTCAACATAAATAATTATAAATCAATTTATTTGTAAGTACAAATTATATATGTAGTATTTAAATTTTTTATTAGAATTATGAAAGTACTTTTCATTAACAAATTTTAAAACAAACGAATAATCAAAGACTTTTTGATACTTGTGAGAATAATTTTGCTTGTACATTTATTCCTCACATGACACCACCCAACATGTTTAAAAGTATAACGTATATTTTTCTTTGTACACATGTAAAAATGCTTAAATTATTTTAATTTATTTTTTATACTCTCTAGGTAGGGATGCAAATGGGTTAAGTCAGGTTAGACTCTGCCTTAAATAGGTCAGGCCTGTATTGCAAAATATTGACCCAAACCTGATGTATTACCTTATATAAAGCTTTATTTTAGGCCTAGTAAGAGTCTGACCTATTTTAATAGCCTGAACTGACCTGACCTGTTAGCCTATTTTTAAATATAAGCTTTTAAATAAGTTAACAACTTAAGACTTAAAATGCCTATTATAAAAAAGCCTTAAATAAGTTAATAATTTATATAACTTGTATCAATATATTCTTAAGATGTACCTAATAATACTTAAATTAATACAAAATTTTATATAATAACTAATTAATAAAAAAATAAATTCATATACTCATAACACAAAATTACTAATTTAAATATTTAATATTTAATTAAAAGTAAAATAATATCAAATTGCCATAACATCAAAGGTTAACAACAAAGGTAAATTAGTTTACCATAAATTATACAACAAATATTCAAAATATTTAATCTATATAATAGGTTTAAAAAAAGTTTATATGTCATTGCCTTGATAGTAAATAAATTTAAATAAAAAATGTTAAATAGGCCGGTTTAATAGGCTTACGAATTAGGTTTAAAATAAAAAAGTCTGACCTATTTAATTAAAAAGGCTTCTATATTAGTCTTAACCTGACTTATTTAACTAAATAGGTTAAACCAAATTGAGCCAAAATTAGGCCGGGTTATAGGCCCCCAATAGGTCGCCAAGCTCATTTACACCCATATCTCTAGGTCGTATATTTTTAAATAACATGTTATATTTATTTTATAATCATATTAAAAAAAAGTATTTATTTACCTATTCAATTAATGTTAATATGTATCATTATTCTATAAGACCAAAATAAATTAAATAAAAGAAATAAAAATAACTTTTCTTTTGCAGCTTGTAAACAAGAATTGAGATATTAATATTTTAAACAAATTATACAAATAAATAAAATTAAGAAAAATATAATATCACTAATGCTAACTTCAAAAAGGGATAAAATTATAAATAGAAACAATTTTTAAACTTGTTACTTTAATATATATATGGAATAATTGACATGTTGAATTGTGTGCAAAAATCCAAATGTCATGTATATATTAGTCTACAAGTTAAGGAATCCATAACCTAACTTTCAGTTTAGGTATAGAAGTACCATCCTTAATAATAAGATTAGATGCACACCTGTAATGTTATAGACTCAAATCTAGATATAACAAAAAATGAAAACCCTAAAATAAGGTTGGAAATAGATCAATTTTAATTGGATTTTATCCACAATAAGTTAAGAAAATCTTGTATACTTTAACTATGTCATGTGAATTTAATCATGGCAACATTTGTTAATTTTTACAATTTTCAATCTACAATTTTCAATGTATTGAAAATTAAAAAAATCATGTTTTTAATGTTATAGACCTGCAAAAACTAACAAATGTTTTTTTATTTATTGGCCATGATTAAATCCATGAAGCATAGTTGGAACATATAATAATTTCTTAAATAAGTTACATTACATAAAAAGAAAATTAATATGACATAACTTATAAATCATGGTAGGCTTAAAATCTAGTACAGATAGGCATTGATTAGTATAAACTAGTTAAACTTACGTTTTACATTTAATCAATTAGAATTGAGAAGCTTAAAATTTGAACCAAAACTAACTGAATTAAGGTAACAAACAAATCTTAATTGTTTCATATGGTTTCAATTGGGCTGCTTCTGTTTTGCATAATTTCAAATCTAGCTTAATTTCAAATTTTACCATACTACAATACATAACGTTAGATCTTAATCGCTCATAAGAAGAAGAAACAATAGAAAATAAACAAAGAGAGAATGAGAACCTTAATTTTTTACCTCAACTTCTCAATTACAAAATGTTTGTTAAAATCGGGAAGAACCTTCTTTGGTGGCTCTTGATGAAGCTAATGTGAATCTCCATTGCCATAGTGCTTTTGGTGAAAGTGCTTGTGATTTATGAGTCTCAATTGCATCATCCATCATTCATGATTTCAATTTGAAGAACTCCACTAGAGAAATTACAATCCCTAAAAACAAACCCAAAATTAACATTTAAAGATGAAGCCCCATGAATGAAATTAAAGCACCTAACTATCATTCCTAGGCTAAATAAATTTGAATTGGTATCTTCATTATTATCTAAAAAGGATTGATTTTGAAGAAATAGGGTAAGATAATGTGAAAAATGCATGATCATAAGAGGTGTTTTGTTATGTGAAAGTTAAAATCTTGTGCACACACTACTTCACCACTTCTTCAATGAAAATGTTGTGTTGATAGTAGATAATTGATTCCTCACTAATAGTGAATTAAGGCTAATGAGATAGGATTGAAGGAGGTGAAAAATTAGTGGCTCTATCTACTAAGGTTTTAGAGTAAGTTTAAAATTCAAAAGAAGAAGGCTAAAATGAAAACATAATGTGCAGACAAAAGAAAAAATGAATCCACTATATCAAATGACATTGCTTTTTGAGTGCACTTTGGCCGGTTCTCGATTGCCTTTGGTAAAGACCTTATAACCCACTATTGTTTGATAATTAAATTTTAGTTGCTTTTTCTTGGCATCGTCACTTGCACCTACTCTTAGATCTGCTACCAATTGCCAAAATTCAGGTTTGTTTGGTTGATTTACGATAGTTTATCCAAATCTACCCAACCTTAAAATTTAGTATGACTTAGTTCATGCATAATTTTTTAATGGCATAAACTAGCCTATTAGCTTATATAGGCCTATTAATAATTAGTAAATATTTTTTAAAAATGTTATTATGAGTAAAATTAAGATGAGTCAAATCTAGTTTTGATATTATCAAACTTAACTAATATAAAAAATTGTTCAAGTTCTTACTAATTGTAATATTTTAATTTGAATTGTCTTGACTAAATAAAAAATGCAAAGTTCAAAGTTCATTTCAATTCAAACCTAAAATAAATACAAATATCATAATAATAATTTTAAATTAATTATTTAAATAATTATAGTATAATTTAAAATTAAGAGAATGAGTATTACCTGTCAGAGAGATCATGTGTGTTAATACCACATACTCAAAAGGCCAATTTCATCAATCTAATTCATACATACAAAATAGATACATACTTAAAATTCCAATTATACATACATGATAAAGAGATCGCCTAATGTTAGGAATAATACAAAATGACCATCATGCATTATCCATCCATTTAATATTAGAAGACAGGCCATTGTGCATCATATTTGCATACTATTTCATCAATTAATGTATGAAGAATTGCACGCAACTAATCAACACAATTTAAACATGTAGAAAAACAACTTCAATTTTGAATATTATACTCCTATTAGTAGAACTAGCTTCAATGGCTTGATTGAATCAATGTATGACTTGCTTCATAAATAATTGCAAGGCATATATATTAATTGAATACAAACGTTCGAGGTCCAAATTCAGACCAAATTGTAACTAGGCAAGGTAAATAAAAAAGAAAATAATTGTCTAAAAGAAAGTTGTAAACTAAAATGAAATCAAGAAAAAAAGATCGTTTTATGTAGTGTATGATATAAAATATCCAAAACATTAGTAAAGGAAAAATTAAATTAAAAAATCAGGAGTAATTTACTTCATTCTTCTTTGTATTGTTCAACTGGATACTGACGTATTGATAGTATTTAAATTGTGCACAACTTAAAACAAAAAATAGCTATTTTTTATTAAGTCATGCTAAAGGACTAAAAATCAAACAGACTCGTAGTTAGATAACATCTAAAGCAATTTACTTCATTTTTCAAGAATGTGGTTCAACTAGACAATGATTGATAGTTTTCAAATTGTCAAAAATCATGTAAAAAAATTAAAAATAAAAAACTTAATTTTTTTGTTAACTAACTAAATAGACTAAAAATAAAGTTACGATATCATCCAATTTAACAATAAAAAGTCTCATAAAGAGTTCAGTTTTTCAAAATAACATATTATTATCAAAAAAATAAGTAAGGAGCATTGCAAACATATGAGGGACTTGAGAAACTCACCAAGTAAAAGATGGATGAGAACATTGACAATTTAGTCAGCACAACTAAAAACCAAATCGTCACACCAAACTTCAAAAGCCCATGCTAATGGGCCCTGCAACAAAGCTTAAGTGTCTTAGAAAATGGACATAGGAAACCAAGGCATTAAATATGAAATGTGAGTCTAAAAGAGATCTCAAGGAGATATATTATAAGGGTGTGCGTAACTGCGTATGTTCAAAAGACCACAAAGAACTTAAACTTACGTGTAGCTGCAGCCTTTACGATATAAACTTCAGTTAAAAGAGTGAGAGGCTCCAGAGTTTCCTTTGCAGTTAAACTAGAAAATGTAAGTTACAAGAAAGAAAAATGACAATGGAGCATGATGTTGTATAATGTCATGTTACCCCATGCTTCCTAGACATCACACACCTATATCATTGGTAGAGAAGTCAAAATAGATTAGGTTTAATTGATTAATTTAAAATTGATATAATTTTATTTGATTTGGAATTGTAACCAGTATGAAAAATGATAATAGTAACTTGACTTGAAAAGAAATTAGAATTAATTAATTTAAATTAATAAAGGACTGTGATAAATATTAATACATTGGGTTATTAAATTAGCCTATTAATCTGGTAATAGTATTAAATAATAAATAATTTATTTATTAATATATATTTATATATATTAAAATAATAATTTTGATATATTAAAATTATAGTTTAATATATATAATATTAAAATTATATATAAGTAATATTAAATAATTTTTAATATTAAAATTAATAAATTTATATATTTAATATTATCTTATTAAAATGAATAATTATATTAAAATTAATAAATTAATAAATTTATGTGAGAAATTTAATTTATCATAATAAAACTTAAAAATTAATAAAAAATTATGCAAAGTAATTATTATAACTAAACACATATAAAATAATTATTATAATTAAATAAATATATTAATTAATATTTTTAGATTCGAACAGGTCATTAACTTGGTAAGGCGACTAGGTCAAGGTCGGATCGGTTTAATCAATTAAACTAGATTATACTAATTACTTATCAAAATAAATAATTATATTAAAATTAAAAAATTAATAACTTTATGTGAGAAATTCAATTTATTATCATAAAATTTAAAAATTAATAAAAAATTACATAAAGTAATTATTATAACTATATATATAAAATAATTAGTATAACTAAATAAAGATATTAATAAATATTTTTAGACCTGGAGTAGTCATTGACTTGATATGATGAGTGGATCAAGATTGAACTAGTTAAGTTAGTTAAATTAGGCAGTTGGTTGTTGTATTTATATATATAGTAAATTATATATTATATATATGTATATAAAAATAAATTTATTTAATTATTACAAGTTCATTATTGTATTTTTAAATAAACAAATGAATAATAATCTTACTATAATTACAATCATCTGACACAAATTTTGTATTATTTTATAATATTAAAATTATATATTATTTCAATTTAATAAAAATTTTAAATTAAATATATATTTATTAAATATGAATGATTTAATTATATATAATATAAATATATAAAAATTTTAAAAAATTGATATGAATTATATATAAAAAAGTCCCTTGCATAGAAAGGAGTCAATTGGCACTAGAGGTGAAGATGTGCGGCATTAAGTTTGGGGTTGTCAGTTTGATGCTTTTGCAGTTAGAAGCTACTTTTTATTGAGGCATATATAGGATTTTTGCTTAACTCACCCAAGTCGATTCACATTGATTCGACAAGTTAATCGAAAAATTACTGAGCCAGATTGGTACAAAGTGAAGGAACCACTTGCCCAAGTTTATACTAACATTTGAACTAGATTAGGGCCTGATTCTCGGTTGAACCAGCTGTTCTAATCTATATTTAAAAATACTAATATTAATTAGAGTAATAAATTATTATTACTATAGTAAAATAGTAATATATTCATATATATGTTGTGAATTTAGTTAATAAAATATTTACATCTATTTTAATAAATATTAAATTTTTTTAGTCTAAGTCCTATAGTTTTTAATTATTTTACTAATTAGAGGTTTTTTATATTAGAAAAATATTGCACTTTGATTTTTTTTTACTATTTTAGTTATATCTATTGTTAATAATAATAATAATAATAATAATGAATTCCAACTAATCTGAAATTATTTGATAGAGATTGACTTGGAATTAGGATCGACGTTGTAGCAATTTGACCTGTCTTAATTTGGTGGAAAAGTAACTCAATTTAGGATTAATTCAACATACAATTTTTATCTATTAAGTTATGTTAGTAGGATTGAATTAACTCGTTCTAATAGTTTTAATCATTCGTTGAACACTTTCCTAACTTTGAACAAGGGACAAACATATTAGCAATGATGGATACTTGTACTTTTGATAAATAAAATTTATGAGAAAATGCTTAGTTGAAAAGGAATGGTCAATAAATAGATAGAAGTATAAGTAGACTATCAAATTAATGCCAATGAATAGAAGAAAAAAAGCTTAGGTTAATTCAAATTCTAACAGTCAATTAATAGGAAATAATAACAGTTGCATTAATATTTACCATATTCCCAATGTTCGAAAAATAACATAGGAAAAACCAAGACCAAGTAGTAGAAATCATGCCTATTTAGTACACTCTGATAGCACAAGTCAATAGGAAAAATAAAATGGAAATATAAATGTTAAAAGGAAGTAATGCGAGGGTGCGGTAACATGTAGGAAATCATAAAACTTATCTCTTAAATTATAAAACTTGTAGCTTTTATGTTCTATCTTGATACAAATATGAAGAATATGATTAGTCGAGTGCTAGGATCACTCATAAAGGAATGAAATTCTAGTTTACTTCTCCTTGCCAAAATCATTGAAGGAAGTAGGATATGATAACATGATATTAAAAATGAAATTAGAATAGAGAATATCTAGATTAAATGGAAGGATGGAGAAACAAAATTAGAAAGAAGAAACAATTTGCCTCACGTTTTAGTTTATAAATAGTATTTTCAATATGGTTTAATGTTTTAAATATATAATTTTAAAAACAAATTTAACTGATTTGAATGAGTGTCACTACAACAATTTGGGGATATACAGACGACACCTGTACAGACGACCAAGTCTCGATCATCTGTATAGGCCTCTGAAAATTTTATTTTTTTAAAAAAAATTTTAAAAACCTATATAGACGACAAATGTTATCTGTATAGATAGAGGCTATACAGAATACAAAGTCATCTATATATATCCACCAAAATAGAAATTTGAGAGGACCTATACAGACCACATTGTGGTCTGTATAGCCCAGCTCTATACAGACCACATGTGTGGTCTATATAGGCTCAACCTGTACAAATGACTTTAGGATATACAGACCATAATATCATCTGTATAACTCTCCACCTATATAGACTAGACATGTGGTTTGTATAGCTCAGCTTTATACAGACCACATGTGTGGTTTGTATAGGTTCAACCTATACAAACAACATTTGGGATATATAGACGACGCTATAGTCTGTATAGAGCTGGTCTATATAGTATAGCTCTATACAGACCACACATGTGGTCTGTATAGCTTTAACCTATACAGACGACAATTGTCGTCTGTATAGGTATTTTTAAAAAATTTTATTAAAAAAAAACTCTATACAGATAATAAAAAGTCGTCTGTATAGACTTTTATCGTCTGTATAGAGTTCAAAATTTCAGAAGTAGCAAAAATTAGTGCGTTAAAATTTGAAAAATAATATAGACAACTAAGGATACTTATACAGATAACAAATGTCGTCTGTATAGAGTTTGCTTATAAATTCTCGTCTATGAGCAATTTTTCTCATTTCTCCTGAGCATAAGTAGAGCTCTTTCTTAGTAGAGCTCTTCTATAGAGTTCAAGTATGTCCTCTTTCTTTCTTTTATTTTTTTTACCATCATTTTATAATCATTTATTAATTCTTATGTTTATTTTATTGTATATTCTGATTATATTGTTGCATTGTTGATTAAAACTTCTATTTGTTGCTTTGTAATTTTAATCATGTATGTTAGAAAAATTTATACACAAGTTTTTTTAATAGTGTTGATATAACAAAATGTATAAACTATTAATTTTTATTATATAATATTATATAACTATTAAATAATAACATAAACTTTCATTATATAAACTATATAAATTATTATGTAAATGTTTATAAACTATTATATAATGATATAAACTGATATATAATATTATATAAACTATATTATAATGACATTTTTATATAAGAATGAAAATAAAATTATATAAATGATTAACTTTATTACATAATGTTATATAAATTATTATATATGACATCAACTTTCATTATATAAGACTTTATAAAGTATTATATAATTGTACATAAACTATTATATAATATTATATAAATTATTATATAATGATGTAAACTTTAATTATATACTATTATATAATATTATATAAACGACATCATAAAGATATTTTTATCTAAAAAAAAGTAAAATTATATAAGCAATTAACTTTATTATATAATATTAATTAAACTATATCATAATGATATTTTTATATAAGAATGAAAGTAAAATTATATAAATTATTAACTTTATTATATAATACTATATAAACTATTATATAATTGTATATAAACTATTGTATAATGATATAAACTATTATATAATATTATGTAAATTTTTCTATAATGACATAAACTTTAGTTATGTATTGTTATATAATATTATATAAGCTATATTATAATGATATTTTTATATAAGAATGAAAGTAAAATTATATAATTTATTAACTTTATTATATAATATTATATAAACTATTATATAATGATGTAAACTTTCATTATATAAAACTATATAAATTATTATATAATTATGTATAAACTATTATATAATGATACAAAATGTTATATGATATTATGTAAACTATTCAATTATATATTATTATATAATTTTATATAAATTATATTATAATTATATTTTTATATAAGAATGAAAGTAAAATTATATAAATTATTAACTTCATTATATTAGATTATATAAATTATTATATAATGACATGAACTTTCATTATAACATATTACGTAATTGTATCTAAACTATTATATAATAATATAAATTGTTATATAATATTATGTAAACTATTATATAATGATGTAAACTTCTATTATATATTATTTTATAATATTATAATCTAATATATAATGATATTTTTATATAAGAATGAATGTCAAATTTAATGGACTATTAATTTTGTTACATAATTTTATACAATATTTTGTAAACTATTATATAATGATGTAAACTTTTATTATATATTATTATATAATGATATATAAATTATAGCATAATGATATTTTTATATAAGAATGGAAGTAAAATTACATAAACTTTTAACTTTTATTATATAATATTATAGTAATAATTATTTATTGATATAAACTTTCATCATATACAAATTTTAGGTAATTGTATTTATATGTATATATATAGATATATATTTATTTACATATATATAAATATTTATATATCTAAAAATATATATATTTTGAATAGGTTCAGGCTATACAGATCATAAATATCGTCTGTATATATCCAGGCTATACAGATGATAATCTGACCTATACAGATGACATTTGTCGTCTGTATAACCTTGATCTATACAAACGAAAAAAAAATATCGTTTGTATAGGTTGCATTAGGTATGATTCTATACAAATGATTTAATACAAACGACAATATTGTCTGTAATACCTATACAAACAAAAAATGGGTTTATATAGACGACTTGAGCCTTTTTTTTTTAATGTGTACAGTGTGTAATCTTCAGTGAGGCTTAATGTTTTCTTTTTATAATTGAACAGCTTATATATTCACGTAATGAACCAGCTATAGACAGCATTAACTTATCAAAAAAAGTTAGAAGACAATATACATCTTAACTTTTTTCGCTTTATGATTGCAGTAGCATAAAGAGACAAAGATTTTACCTGTCACTCAGTCATAAAAATGCAGTAGTTAAAGATCAGAGGGCTCTTTGATTAATCATCTAGACAAATTGGAATTTAGCCATTTAAGGTTTTCAAAATCTCAGAAACAAAACATCAGCATTAAAAAAAAAAAAAAGCCTTTTAGAAAATGATTTGTTTACCTTATTCCATGAGCAGTAATAGCATTAGGGTTTGAAGATCAGGTGATTTTTAGGACTTTTGTCAGATATTTTGAAATTCACGTTACAAAAGATAACAATAACACAAGATGGGATTAAAACAAATCCAATAACAACCTCAAACCCAGATCCTAAAACATGAATCCAACAAAAAAAATGTGAAAAACTCATACTTGTGGCCAATCCTCATCGGAGAGTGAGATAAAGCTAGAAAGAACGTAGATAAACAAAATTAAGTGAAGAATAGTGCTACGATTTATGAGGAATACCCAACAAAAGAAACACCATTGAAATGGGGGTAGGGCTTCTGGGTTCTGACTGAGAGCATTGAGAGGACTAAAGGAGAAGAGAGGAGGCGCGTGTGAAGGGAAATGAGGTAGAAACGCTAAGTTTTTGGCTTTGCAGTAAGGATGAAATGACTTCATTTTAGAAAGAAAATCACTAAAAAAATATTTAATATACTTGGGCTGATCGGGGGGCGAGCCTTCTTAAGTGAGGATTGCCTTATTCAAGCTCGACCACTTATAGTCATCTTTGCCTATTTAAGCCCTTTTTAGGCCTTGACCTCCAACCCGGATCTACCCAATAAAATAAAATAAAAAAACTGGGTGGATCTGGTCGATGTCTACGGAGCCATAAATTTTTACTCAGCCTTTAGATGAAAACATTCAATCGCTTAAGAAATCAAGCTTCTTATGGTATTAATATTTTTCTTAACACAAATTTTTACTTGATTTGTTGTTTTTAATTTGAGATATTTTACCAAAAAGGTAAATATATATTTAAAAATAAAAAACATAGAGTTTTCATAAAAATTTCTTGCCGTTTTTATCTAATTTTTTCACTTATTTACTTACAATGTTTTTAAAATTTAAAAATTATTTAAAATATTAAAGAGTAAAAATTAATTCCATGTAATAAAGAAAAAGAAATAAGGCTAAGTGCTCAAAATGACATATTCAATCACATATTAAGCTGGACTCTTCTTAATCCCTGACAATGCAATCTTAGCGGTAAATAAACATTTTTTTAAATTAATTTTACTATTAATTTTTTCTCTGTTAAAATTCAAACGAAATTTGTATTTTCTTTCCTAGGTAGTTTTAGTCGTGTTTACGTGGAGAATTTTAATATTAACCTTTTTTTTAATAATGGTAAGAGTGAACACATATACATAATGTCTTGGATTCAAATATAGGCATGATAGGAAGTGAAATTTGTAAAATAGTATATATCGGATATTACTGCATCAATATGGCACCGGCGGAAATTTTAGTATTAACTTTGTATCTATGTATTATAAAGAGTACACACAATATTTGATATAAAAGCACTAATTATTATATCACTTAAAATTTACTAGAACTTTTGATCCTATTTTTTTTTGCTTTTATTATAATTATTTGTTTATTTCTTTACTCATAATATTAAAAATAAATAATGAAAATAAAAATATAAATAAAAAAGCAAACATGTATTTAATATTGTTAAAGCAAGATTTAAGAATTTATTTCAATATTTTCCTTTTCTTTTAAGAATATAAATGAATGGATGGATGAGTAATTATAATAAAAGAAAAAATAAATGAGTAATAATGCTATTTATAAAATTGGAGAAATGTGATAATCATTACTTTTATAAATAAGGAATTAATTACTATATTTATTTTATTATAAACTTTTCAATAGGATTTTTCTAGAAAAAAAACTCATAAATTTAGATTTTTCATTTTATTTTCTCTATTTTTAAAAATTTAAATTTGTTTCACTATCAATATATATTAATTTTATGGTATCATTCATTTATGTACTGTCATATTAATAAACAATTATTAGAACTTCTTTAGTACTATTCAAAATTATTAATTACTATTATTTTTTGATGACATATTTTTTATTTAGTGATAATATAAAATATTTTATACTAATAATAGATCAAATTTAAACTTTTTTTTCTTATTATCAAAAAGCTTATAAATCTTTTTTTTGGAGAAAATTATATTTTATCTATCTATAATTTCACCTCTTTTCATTTATCTCGATTCTCACCCATGATTCTAAATGTTGTAATTCCCTCATATATATATATATATATATATATATATATATATATATATATATATATATATATATTCAATTGTTAATATTTTATTTATTTAAACTATTTCCCATCCAAAATTTAATAAAAAAATTAAGTGTATTGTATGTAATTTTTATTTCTCTAATCTTTGAGTCAATTTGACATCCACTTAGAATTACTTTTATAAATGGGGAATTAATTATTTTATTATAAAATTTTCAATAGGATTTTTCTAGAAAAAAAATTGAATCTTGATATCTTTTTTATTTTATTTTATTTATTTATTCTTAAATTTAAATTTAATTTATTATTAGTATAAAATAATTTTATAGTATCACTTACTTTTGTTAATAAAAATTATTAAAACTTATTTACTACTATTAAAAATTATTAATTACTATTATTTTTTAATAACATTTTTGTTATTGTGCAAATCAAATTTAAACTCTTTTTCCTTATTTTCAAACAACCCACAAATCTTTTTTTTTTTTTGAGAGAATTATATTTTATCCATTTGTAGTTTTGTGTTTTTTCACTTATTGCACCTATAAGTTTAAGTATTTTACTTTACTCATATATGTTTTCAATTGATAATCTTTTATTTATTTAAATTATTTCATTCAAATTTAATGAAAAATTTACGTAAATTGCATGTAATTTTTATTTCTTTAAATTTTAAATCAATTTGACACTTATTTGAAATTAATTTACTTCTAAAAAAATTTATTTGATAATTTTTATTTAATAATCATGAATTAAATTGTGTAAGATAAATTTTCAGTAAAATGAAATTTTTTTAGGATAATTTGATTTTGAGTAAGTATCAAAGTAAGTCAAATTTAGGAAAGTAAATATCTTATACAATGTATATAAGTTTTTTGTTAAATTTTGAATGAAAAATAATATAAATAAGCAAATTATGAATGATTGAAAGCATATATAAATAATTTGTAATACTTAAAATTACAAATGAGCAAAATACAAGTGAGATAAATAAAAAGGAGCAAAATCTCAATGAATAGAATATAATTTCCCTTTTTCTTTTCTCTATTTGACAAACCTTATTTGCTTGTTGTTGTTGAACGTTGACAGCATTCAAGTGATTACATTAACATCAATTTGATTATTTTACTGTCTTTCCCCTTATCTGTATCAAAAGAAAAAAAAAAACCTCTTCTCATTTATTTTTGTTGCAGAGTGTATTACCACTCTAATCCAATTGTAGAATATTATATACAATTTTCATAAACCTAATTAATCTTTTATACCTATTCGAACATTAGAAAACATATTAATAATAAAAAGAAGAATTCAATTAATTAACAAAGTGAGAATTGTTTAACAAAAGGTTACAAACATATTAAGGAGTTAGAATTATTTATAACCCTGATATTGAGCTTTGCCCTACTAGTTTCAAGCACGACAGAGATTAGAATTTCATATTCCTACTATTGAAAGGGAATCTAAATTTGACTTATCCTGTCAAAATTGTTGATATCATAGAATTTTAATTTTCTCCCATTAATTTATCCAAATAGATGATATCATAAAATGGTACTTTTAATATTTTTAAAAAGTTGCTGTTTCTCTCTCTCTATTTTTGCGGTAATTACATTTCTTCTTTAAAAATATTCTATCCAAACACACTTGTAATTGAATAACAGATAATGAACAATGGAAGAAAATGATAGCAAAGATATGATTATTATATAACATTTTTATTGTTTAATAATTTTAGCAAGCAAAAGATAATAAAGGCATTTTTATTGTTTAATATAATGGAGAATTATGATTAATCCTTCCAAATGTTCGTTACAAATTATCATTAAACGTGCATCGTCTTTTCATTCTTTCCCTCTCTTTCGTCTAAATCCCAGGCATATTACCGAAAGTTCTGTACCTTATGAAGACATCACATCATATGAAAGATAATAACAATGATCTAATCAAATCTTATGGTATGTTTATAGGTCAAAGGAAAAGTGGAAAGGAAGAGAATAAGATTGGAATTGAAAACAGGAAAAGCAAGGAGAATGAATAATTGAAGATAATTTTTTTTAAATTTTTTTTGAGTGTTCACAAACCCTAGAAAAATCTTTAAATTAAAAGATTACAAAATATGATAATTTTAAAGAATTTCAGAGAATTAATTATAATAATATTGCCCTTTCTCTCTTTCATTGAATTTTATGTTATACAATAGGTAAATTCTAAGTTGTTTGAAGTTTTGAAAATTTAGAGGATGTGATAATATTAAAAATTATTAAATTGAAATTATTTAATTGTCTTTATTAAAAATTAATGATTATAATTGAGTAATTCCAATTTAACATTCTTATAACTTTTTATATCATTCTAAATTTTAGACCTCTAAACCGTTTTCTCTCTTCTTGCCCGCTTACTCTATCCAAATATATTATTAAGAGGTAAATATAGAAACATAAAACACCGATTCTATATGTCAGTTATGGAGCCAATTGCAAACAAAAACTTTGTAATTACATCTCTCGGTTAACCTTTTAATTTTTTTTTAAATGTAGATTTTGTGGATGATTGAATAAACAAGTAGGTGAATTTTAAAGCTCAAAATCACAGATAAATTAAAGAAAACAGAATGCAAAATTATATGTGAATAAAATATATATTTTTAACTATTTTCTAGTGAAATAAAAATTACAAAAATTCAAATTTAAACTTCTAGTATAGTATTAAAATTTTTAATCACTAACCTACCACTATATAATTACTTTTTTTTTTTTTATAGATACCACATAGTTGATTTTATTAGTTGAGTATTGAAATCACAACGCTTCGTGGCTTGGAAGACCAGTGCCAGGGATAGAAGTTAAACAGGAGAAATTGAATTCTTACTGTAAAAAAGAAAACCGTAACATTGTACAAAGATAACTCTCATATTCATTATTTTATGTGAGGAAAAGAGTTTCCTAACACGTTATTATATAGGAAGATGAAGCTTAGAAATTGAAATCTTGCTGTTCCTAAGTCCTAACACGTCGTGTGATGAAGACATTACGCAGCCGAACGAAGAAACTTTCACACATCAAATTTTCACGTGAGAGTTCACATTGTCATTGACATTGAGGTCGAGTGCAGAAAATAGAGGTTGATACAGACAGCGGGGCATCCATGTGCATTCACTGTATATATCGGCATTGAGAAGAATATTTTTATATGAGAAATAAAAAATAAATTATAATCATTAAATTATGTCTTAATATTCAAAATTAAAATTAAAATATATTTTAAGGTTATGTAACTATTTAAAAGGTTCATATAATCACTTAAAAATTTATATAATTAGCTTTATATTTTAATCTTATTTTTTTGATTTTAGATCTAATGGTCATGATTTATTCTTTTCATTTTTCCATTGAAACACACATTTCACTTAATATAGTCTCTCTTTCTATATATATATATATATATATATATATATATATATATATATATATATATATATATATATATATATATATATATATATGTATATGTATGTATATATATATATATATTCACTTGACATGCACGCATGTGCGCGGGCACATACATATACCACACATAGGAATTCCAAACCTCCAAGTATGTAGAGGCTAGTAATTTTCTCCTTTTTATTTAAAGAAAAAAGATCATACTTTTAATTTAACGATAATAAAATAAAAATATATTATAATAAAATTTTCACCGCAATTAATTATTTTAATTAAGAATATATTTAATGAGAAAGAATAAGTGGAGTTAATTTAAATACATTTATTAATAAAAATAGTTGGTGGTAGTGATAAATTAATTATAATTAATACTTTTTATTTTTATTTTATTATAATTAAATTAGTAATGTAATTTTTTTTCAAATGAAAGAGTACTGATCTTATAAAAGTTAGCAATGTGTGTGTGTGTGTAATTTTTTTTCAAATGAAAGAGTACTGATCTTATAAAAGTTAGCAATGTGTGTGTGTATTAAACGTTTCAACTGTCTGCAAGTAATGTTTTGGAATTTATAAATGTCTAGTTAGTGGAAATTAAATAAACTCATGGTTAGTCAACTCTGTTTACATTTTAAATTTCCTTTTCTTTTTCCCGCAAACATCATTTTCAGAGCTCAATCTCCAAGGGGATTACCTTATTGTTCTCACCTGTTCTTAAGATAATATTGAAGAAAATCAGATATTTTCATAGCGAAGGAGGGGTTTATATTAACAAACTATTAATCCGGAGGGAAGCTTCAATCCCAACTCTCATGGGGAAGTTTTATTATATTAACGATAATGATTAATGACACTAAATAAGTATTAACTATATACATACAGATAGATAGTTTGATAAATTTTAATGGAAAAAGTTTTGCTTTTATTCACACACAAGCTCATAATAAAGAGTTTAAAAAAATTTGATGGAAGGTTTTGTTTTCATTCACACACAAGCTCCTAAGTTTTAGTTTATATTAATTTTTTTTGGTCCAAATGGAATCATACTTGCTTCAACCTTTATTATAAATTATGTAACTTGAACACCACAAAAAGATTAAATTAAGCATTTAATCTACGTAGTTTGTTTAAATTTAGCTTTATTTTTTCTCTATATATAATCAGGTGTTTAGAATTCATTCTTATACGTAATATATGCACCCTAACACAATTAATACTGAGACTTTCGTACATAATTATTTAATATGATCACCGCTTCTCGATCTATGCAATTATATCATGATAGATATGAAAAGAAGGCGAGTTCTAGTCACAAAAACAATCAAGAATCAAAATTTCAATGATAAATGTTTCCTTTTCTAATAAGATTTGGTTCCATTGTATCAGTCTGAGAATATTTTCTTTAAATTGTAATAATTTATCATTTCCAAAAACAACTTTTTATTATTACGTCATTATATAACTATATAATGTTTACAAATATTAGTTATATCATATAAAAATAAAACTATTAAATATTGATAAAATAATATTTAAATTATATAAAGTTATGACTTTTTTGGAATACTATAGCTTATATATCAATTTTATTTCTAAACAATACAATTAAGAGGGACTCTATTTTTACTTAAAAAAATAATGCGAGACTTTGAAAATAACGGCTACTCATATTTTGACAGGGTATAATTTGCCTTAGTCCATAATTTTTTTTAAAAAAAAATTTAAACAGCAAATTTTGTAAATATACATGGTCAACTTTATACTAGGCGACGTCATTCAAAATAAGCGTTTTTTCTTTCCTATCTTGCACATGGACGAAACGAGCTGGTTGATTTCAATTGAGTTTAATTACTTTCAATGAACTAAGACGTTGACACTTGATACAGTTTCATTTTAAGGTGGCATTTCATTTAATTTATGGGAATATAAATAGAATGGAATCACATAAAAGGGTATGAGAAAAAAAATTATTACCCTTTGAGTTTACTCGGTTTACTAAAAGAATATAATCACGTTATTTGTAATTTTATTTCTTATTATTTAATTTATTAATCCAATAAAGAACAACAACACTAATAATGGTGACAACACGAATATTGGTTCTAATAGTAGTGATGGTAGTACATCGATAATAATAATACAATAATGGCAGTAATATAGTAGTAAAATAATAACAATAATAATGATAATAACGGTGATCATAGTTAGCGGAATATTGGTGATTCTGATAGTATGGCAGTGATAGTTATGATAATTATAATGGGTGTGATAGGTGTAATGACGATAATAATAATAATTCTAGTAGTGACAATGTTAGTAATAACAACAATGGTGGTATGATGATGATATTTGGGGGTGGTGGTATTTGTTAGAGAAAATTAAAGATAATAAATTCTATAATATATGAACTAAACACTTAGTAAGAAAATTGATTTTTTTTTTCAGCCTTTTAAAATCTTCCAACAGGATGCAACCTGAATATTTTTTAGCAAATATGTAAATAACTTTATTTATGTTTTAGTCAATTCATTTTGTTATGAAAATTAATTGCTGTCACATAAAAATGTTTTTGTTTTACTAATAAAACATAATATAGCCAAGGGAAAATTATACTTTGCCTATCCATAGTTTTGTAAGTGTTGCAATTTCCTTACTTGTACTTTTAAATTGTTAATATTTTACCCATTTAAACTATTTTCTATCCAAAATTAATTTAGTAGAAAACTTGCTTACATTATTTATAATCTTTATTTTCCTAAATTTTGATTCAATTTAATGCCCACTTAAAAGTAATTTACCTAAAAAAATTTTATTTAGACATTTCTATTTAGCAATGGTGGATTAAATTATAAAAGACAAACCTTCAACAAAATTAGATTTTTTTTTGGAGTAATTTAGTTTTAAGTGGTCATCAAATTGATCCAAAATTTAAGGAAGTAAAAATTACAAGTAATACATATGACTTTTCTACTAAATTTTGAACAAAAATTAGTTAGGTAGGCAAAATGTTAAAAATTTAGAAGTACATATAGATGAATTACAATGCTTAAAACAACAAATAAGTTAAGTAAAAAAGGAAAATATCATTAATGGGTAAAGTATAATTTTTATAAAATAAATAATTAAAAACATATCTTATATAAAAAAGGATTTTTATCCTAAATCATTGGCGGTATATTCATTTCTATTTTATTAAGACATTGATTGATTTTGATAATATATAATAATACTTGATGTTATATTAAAGATTGTATTTGTTATTATAAATAGGATTCGGGTCACATGTATGTAGTAAGTACATTATTATTCTTAATATATATATATATATATATATATATATATATATATATATATATATATATATATATATATATATTCATTGGTTTTACAAGGCGAACTAGTTGGAGGTAATAATTAATAATAGTTTAGTTAGGCTTTGCCAAAGCTGCCTAGGGTGTAATAATTAATTAATATTTAGCAGCAAGCATTTCAATAAAGTTTATTAGATATGTAAACCATCTTCCTGGTAACTGGCCCTCACCAGATGCATGTTGTAGTCGCAAACAAACTAATTGGTAGTTTGGGTGGGAATTGGAAGAATGGGACCTCTGTCAGGGAGAAAAGTTTTAATTAATTATTTAGAAAAAAAGTAAATAAGATAATAATTATTATTAATAATAAATCAAGATCGCACTATAATGCATGAATGCATGGATGCATGGCTGACAAGAAATTGAATAGTCTGTGGCTCCTTCAAAAGCGGAAAGTGGAAGATAACATGTGGGGGCATTTAATCCCCATACAATTAGACTGGTGCATCATTCATTATATAATCCATCATCATTCGTCCATGTGTGGACTTGTACCACTACCCAGCCCCCGGCGCCGCAGCCATTTCTCATGTTTTCCAACTCCTTGCAAAAATTATTTAGTGGGCTGCTAGACATAATTTTGAAAATAAGATCAATTCTTATTGGTTAGACCAATATATCGAAGAATTGGCCTATAAAATATTTTAGATTTAAAATGTATGTGAATTAGTATTAATATATGATAATTGATGTGAGCCAATCAAAAATTGAAGAACTGGATCGATTTTTTAAAATTTTATTTAAAAAATAAATTTTTTATAACTTTATAATAATTGAAATATAATATATTTTCATGATTTTATATTAATTTAAATTGTATTATTTTTTATTATTTTAAATATAAATTATTAATGTATATACAAAATTTTATTTTTAAAATTAAAATTAATTCAATTAATAAATCAATGATTAAACCAACACTTTATCCAATTTAATGACAAGTCTGTTATAAAAATTATGTTGTCAGGTAAATAATTTAATAGTGAGAAGTTTGAATAATATGTTAAAGTCTTAAATTTAGAATTTTTTTGTTGTCATGTAAAAAAATTAATTAGCTAGCTAGTGATATTTAATTGTTTTTACTCTTTAACAATATAACACATATTTACTTGTTTTGTACAGATTATTAATTAAATTTAAATTCTATTCTACATCCATAAAAACCCTAACTTTAGTAAGTACCGACCTATTGAGGGAGACATGAAGAACGCATGGGGCTATATTGTTGAAATTAGAAACCTTTTCTCAGATTTTAAAATTTTTGTCAAAGCTCATATAATTCTTCAAAAATCAAAACTTATAATGTGTGGCGTTCCATTCCCCTGTCAAGACAGTGATTGGATCAATTTTTGTGTTAACTAAGATAATTTTCTCGGATAATTCTTACAACATGGAATACTAACTTTCACTTTTGTTGGGGCAATTCATTTAGTTATTAGTAGTTTTTACCCACTTAGAACCTTGAATTGTCTTTTACTTTTGACTTCGTTGCAATACCAATAAAGTCATGAGAAATATGAATATTTAAAGGCATTATAAAGGCTAATCCATATCAAATTTTCTTATTATACAAATTCCATCATTTCCTAGTCAAGTGAAAGTTCCTAATATATATGAGATTTGAGTAACTTTTGCACCATCATTGATGTTGCTAAAAATTACTTTGATATTACATGTGGTAATAAAATAACCGCGTACAAAAACCCAAATTACTAGCTTTAGGGTGCTATGTTATATGAAGAGAAAACTAAAACTAAGGTTCAAATTCCCATTTCCTAGATACTTCAACATCAATGAAGGTAGAAATTTCACCAAGTTGATGATTAAATATAATATAGAACTTTGGTCTAAGCTCAATATAAATATATTCGTTTACGTAATACAGGCACACACCACTTTTTTTGTTTATTATAGTTATAATTATAATACTATTTGTAACGTGGGAAGTGATAAAGAGGAAAATTTAAAAAATATTACTAGTGTATAATACTCAATTAATTAAAATATAAACATAGGAAAAGGGGGTGAGATGAGTGGCGTTTTGGAGGTCTTACAGTTGACAAATTCAAGATCTGATCCCAAGATTTCTCTTCTTATGGGATTTCGTACTGGGCTCATATTCCATGGCAACAGATGATGTCAATTTTATAAATTAATCTTCATCTAAGTCTTAGCATTTTTTCTTTGATTTTTCCACTTAAAAATTTCCTAAATGAATATTGTTCGATAGTTCTACACTACCTCCATACATGTAATCCGAGTGCCCCGTGTAAAATTACAATGTTGCTCAAGCCTATAAGCGCATCACTATATATACACACACATAAAAATTGATAACCCCTACGGCTTTATCTGAATATTAGTAACTTTCATGTGAATACTAATAACTTTTATTTTTTAGTTGAATCAAAGAACTATTTTTAATTTTGAAAAATAACATAATAATTAATGGTATTTAATTACTTTTAGAAATGTAAATAAATATCATTACATAAACATTGGTTAAAAATAAGATCAACCTATGTTATCCAATAGTGATATTTTTGAAATTATAAAAAGTTTTAAGGCATTAATTTTTTTTATAAATAATTGATATTTTTAATGGGAAACATAAATCAAAATGTTTAAGTCAGTTTCATTTTATTCTTTTTCATCTTTACAATAAATATATTTATTAATTTAAGAAATTATTGGAGGATAAATTAATTATAATATTATTTATTATTTTATTATTATAATTAAATTAGTATGATGATTTTTTTTTCATTTGATTGAAAGATAGAAGTTTAGCAACCTTTTTACACAGAAACACAAAACAGGAGACGTATACCAGATCCACTATGTGGTGGTAGTCTAGCAGTGAAAGTTGAATTAATAATGTGTTAAAAATTTTATACTGACACCTTTCCTAATCTTTTACATATACATAAAAAAAAAAGAAAGATTCATATATCAATTCCATTTTTGAGAGTCACTACATAGAAGTTGTGAGCTATTACGTAGATAGCTTATATCTATTTTCAAAATAAAAATAGTTTGCAATGATAAAAAAAAAATTAACGAGGAGCATTGTTGGGAAAGTTCAACTACGTGGAGATGGAGGATCAAGTGTGCACATGTGCATGCCCTAATGTTAGCTATGGAAAGTTATGCATTATAAGTGTGTGGGGCAAGATTATGGCATTATTAAACAAGTTGTTAAGAACGGCTTATTACGTAATCTAAACGGATCAAAAAGCCTATGTTTCTGCTAATAATGTCAAATAGTAGAAGTGGTGCTTTTGTGCCTCACTTTTCAGTGTAGCCTGTTGAAAATTTAGAACTCTATTATCTTAAAATAAGAAAATTTTTTATATGCAAAAATCTATAAATGGATAAAGTCCAAATTGAGGTGCAATTTTTTAATTTTTTTGGCATGTACTATCTTTCTTTTTGAAACAGGAAATTATATTCTTTTTTATTCTTGCTCAAATACAGAATTCTCCTAAATTTCTTGCATAATGCGCTAGTAAGAGGCCGATGTCTCATTATCGATCGAGGAATCTGGTGTTTTAGGATTTGTTTATTTTGTTACAAAATATTTTTTCTAGAAAAATTTTATTTACTTATATCTATAAGTAAAGAAGTATTATATTACTTATATACCTAATGAGATATTATAATAGTGGAAGAAAATAAATTTTTTTTATAAATGAAAAAGTAGTTAAACCTCTGGATAAAACACATAAAAATTAGATATCGAACCCTAAGCGAGTAAAATTTAGTTTTTAAGGAATATCGAGAACTATTTAAGCTAAAAGTTTCAATGGAAAAAAATAAATTCTTTAAATTTTTACTATATTTTTTATATTTAATATTCAAGAAATATTTTTTTTGCTATATTAATGTTTTATAATTTTAAATACAAATAAAAATATTACATTGATATAAAAGATATTTTTCATTATAACAAAAAGAGGAGACTATATTTGATATTTTTCACAAGAATAAACGTACGTCCTTCACACGCAATCTTTATCATACACAAACAACCATGCATGGACCTATTTTTAGGTTTTGTATTTAATTTATTTGTGTATGCATAAAAGGGAGGTGTAAAACTAAATAAGAAGTATAGATTTCTTATAAGTCAAGATAGTGTGAAAATAATGTAAACTGACATTAAATAGCAGGGTTTTTCCTTTTCTTTTAGTTAATTTGACTTTCTGGGGTTTTTTTTTTTTGGGCCAAATTTTCTAGGGTTATTCTCGTCAATAGCTATTGGTGATGAGGAGGGATCGGATTATCAAATAGTAGGGTGCCCACTGCCCTATAATTAAAAATTGCAAGCTTGAAGACTAATTAAAATAATGAAGGGTTAATTAAGAAGGCAATTAAAGTCAAACCTTAGATGCGTCCTTGTGTGTCTATGAGTACGTCTCTGAGACGAGGGAATTGACTTTGGTGCCTCAAAAGCAGCATTTTATAGCAGAGAGAGCGAGAGAGAGAAGACAAAAGGAGAGATTCTGCAAATGCTTAACCTTGTACCCTATGGCTAGAGAAGAAGGAGAAGAAACAAAGACGGGAAATATTGATCTCTCTCTCAAGATAGATGCCAAGCAAAAAGATCAAGAAGAAGAAGAACAAGAAGAATCACAACTTATGGTAGACGAGAAAGTGGAAATGGATGAAAAGAAGAAACAGATTCAGGATAAAGAAGAAGCTGCTGCAGGTGAAATAGAAGATGATGCATCAGTGGTAGAGACATCCTTGCAAGAAAACATCAAAACAAGAGAGGTTTGTTTTTAATGATAGTGTACAAATATAAGAGCTTCACCATTTTTCTCTCCCCTTTCCTTCTTTCTGATATATATATATATATATAATCGTGAAATTATCAACTTAAATTGTATAATTTAATTATTACCATCTATCTATTGTAACATGTTTTGTGTTTAATTTGTTCATTTATGTAAAATTCATGAAATACAAATCTTTGAATAACAAAGCTAAATTGCTTGAGTATAAAATATTGTTAGTGGGATCTATATATCGATATATTATTATTATTATTATTATTATGTGCAGTTAAGTTCCTTACAAATGGAGATGGATCGTATGAAGGAGGAAAACAAGGTCTTGAGGAGAGTGGTGGAGCAAACAATGAAAGACTATCACGATCTTCAAACGAAATTTGCAGCTATTCAGCAGAACAATAATAAAAGGGTAATTAAATCCAACTTTTTATATTCATTGAACCGTGCATTCGTATAAATTAGCACATGGATATATTGTATCTCACAATAGATCTCATTTAGGATCCTCAAATTTCTCTCTCACTTCAAGACAATGCAACCATCAGTGAAGGACCACAGACAAATCATGAACTCTTTGGTGTTAAAATTCAAAGAGCCTTGTCTCCACTAAACAATAAAAATGATGATGATCTTAGTGAGAGTGAATTGGGTTTATCACTGAGGTTGCAAACAAGCACAAGTCAACAAGAAAGAGAGGAAGATAATAAAGTGGGCAATAGAGAGGAGGCATGCTCTGCATCAATGCAAAGCAAAATTCAGAGAACTGATCATCACTTGGCTGGTATTACTTCCCATGTTGCCTCTCCTCCTAATAGAAAGGCTAGGGTTTCAGTTAGAGCAAGATGTGAATCGGCCACGGTGAGTACCTATGATTTTCACTATATTTTGCACATGAAACTTCTTGATTTAATTACCTACAATTGAGGAACAATTCCCAAGTTTTTGTCTATAGATGAATGATGGGTGCCAATGGAGAAAATATGGACAAAAAATCGCGAAAGGAAATCCATGTCCGCGTGCATATTATCGTTGTACAGTAGCTCCCGGCTGTCCTGTTAGAAAGCAGGTAAGTCTACTCTTATCTAAGTCTTAAATTATAATCTGCAATATAAATTAGACAAAATGTCATGTTATACTACTTATATTAGCAATTCACTACAAATTTAATTTAATATTTTATTCTCTTTCTCTCTCCTTTTGTTTCACTGTTGTAAAATGCTATATAATGATGGTTATTTAATAAATTGTATGTCCATTATAAATCAATATAGAGTCATATCTACAATTTAAAATTATAATCTAAGTATTTAATTCAAAATCCTTTTTCCCGCAATGAGTTTTAATTTTAAATTTATCTTAAATCAACAATCAACAATTAAGCCTTATGCCATGGATATTTATCTTAGTTTATTTTTTCCCCCTAAACTTTCTATTCAAATTTTTTAGGTACAAAGATGTCTAGATGACATGTCCATACTGATCACAACTTATGAAGGAACACATAACCATCCGCTACCTGTGGGTGCAACTGCCATGGCTTCAACTGCTTCAGCAGCAGCTTCCTTCATGCTACTAGACTCGAGCAATATTTCGGATGGCTCCTCTCCTTTCACCCAAGCAACCCTACCTTACAATACCTTCCACCACCCACTAAACCCACCTTGCAACATCAGAACCCTAAACCCTAATGACCCATCTAAAGGCATTGTCCTTGATCTCACCAATAATCTCCACCAGCCACTGCGTTTCCCGACAGCCAGCTCCTCCAACTCAACAGCTCCGCCAGGATTTTCCTGGATGCCAAACAGGTCAATTCACCAGAGTGGAAATGCCATTGGAATGAACAGTTTTCCAAATTTTCCGGGCCCGAAAGCGGCTGAGGAGAGGGCTTGGAAAGAAGAAGATAATAAACCATTAGCAGATAATGTGAGCGCAATTGCCTCAGATCCTAAGTTTAGAGTTGCAGTTGCAGCGGCCATAACGTCGTTAATCAATAAAGAGAGCCAAAGTACTCCTAATTCTATCGGTAATTCTCTTGGTGCTAATGGTAGGAATTCAAAGGCACAAAATGGCAGTTCTAGTAGGAACAACAACAACTGGGTATAGAGTCTTTGCAAATGGCAAGCCTGCTTGACATTCTTGCTCAAGAAGATCATTACGGTAAAATGAAAGTTATCTATTTATACTTGCAATTATGTGTACAATAAAATCATTTAAGTATTTGGGGATACGTGTTTAATAAAATTTAGATGGGGGTTTATTTCTTGCTTAATTTCTCTGTAATTTCTAATTTGTATATTTTTGTTTTTTTGGTTCCCTTTGTGGAGGGAATTTTGTATGAATAGAACACCGGAAAACAAAGTTAAAAAGAGGCTACTAAAGTATCGCAGGCCTTTTTTAACTGTGTTTTTTTAAGTATTGTAATAATATTAATACTCAGTAAGATTAAGTTCAAAAGCAGGAAACTTCTTCCTCAGGTTCAAGTGCAAAAAAGTAAGTGGGTAATTATGTTTTTGGATTAATTTTATGCTTGTATATAATTGTCCAGCAGTTGACATCTATTTCTAATGATTTTCTCTTCTTGATTTGATCATCCTTTTTCTGAATAAATCTTATGGTTTTTTTAGTATTGTAATAATATTAATACCTTGTAAGACTAAGTTCAAAAGGAAATGTCTTTCTCAGGTCCAAGTACAAATACGTAATTACGTGCGTAATTATATTTTTGACTTAATTTTATGCTTGTATATGATTGTACAAGAGTTGACATCCATTTTAATAATTTTCTCATCTTGATTTGATCATCTTTTTTTTTAATAAATCTTATGGTTTTTTGTCAGTTATTTAAATGTAATTTCCAATAGATCTGCCTATAAAGGTTTCAATTTATTTCATTAATACCATTTAGCTCGTGCTTAAGATATACAATAACAACCTGATCTCTGGTAATAATTAAAAAGAAATTAAAGAAAAAAGAGAAGGAGAAGAATAGGAGAACACAGATGGAGAATTGATCAGTGAAGTGAAAAGAAAAAAAATAATTAATGTGAGAAAATTGGGCTTAAATGATATATGAATTTTTTTTTGGGTAAATGAACGGGATTCAAAAGAAGAAGACTACATAGAAATAACTTTAGGTAACCCCAACAACATTATTTAACATCAAAAGCTGAAGATCACTAGGAGGGATGAAAAGAATTATTAAGCTCGTGTTGAGAGTAGTACCATACCAGACTAATCAATACACACACCGTATTTCTTCTGTACGTATGGAATATAGAAACTTGCCAAATTCTTCGCAAGAAGTCCACGACGTTGATCGATTAAAAATTTATATCACATATTCAGGTTGTCGATGACAAATAGAGTCTCCGCTAAAGCCCTTGAGTCCAATTCTAAAATTATCAAGCGAAATCTCATCTCCTAAGCCAAACCGAGACCTTCAAGTGCTCCCCAAATCTCTGCAACAAAGAAGTTTCCATGGCCTAGATTTCGTACAAAAACTCCAGGCCATTCTCCTTTTTCTTTCCTCAACAGACCCCACAACCCGCTTTAAATGGATTAGCTTTTGCAGCTCCATCACAACTTATCTTTGCCCATTCATAGTGGGGTTTTTGCCACGAAATATTCACTTCAGTCCATTGTCTGTTCAATGAAATGCCTTTCATGATTTTCTCCGCTACTTGAATATAATTTATATATGCCAAGATGGCATGTTTTGGATTTTGTGTCAAGGAGAAACCTTCCTCAAAGATGCCCTTATTACGCCGATACCATATGAACCAAATGGAGACCTCTCACACAAGTGGCGTCGTTACGACGTTACCTAATGGGTTTCTCATATTCAAATCAGTGCAATCACGCAGCTCCAGTAAGAAGAATAATGCCCTGTGCTTCGCGTTTAAAATCCTGAAGCATGTGGATAGTGTCTTCCATTGGAGTGTTACAAAAATGACAGTATTGGGTTCATTACCCAAACTTCGTTTACTTCTTTCTTGGTTTGTTAAAATATCATTGCTATACAGTACTCTCCATAAGAAGAAGCGGATTCTTTCAGCTCCATTCCGATCCCATATAACTTTCCAGATATGATCTTCATGATTACAAGGTTGACCTTTAATTGAATCATAATCACTTTTCTCCGAAAAATTAGCAGTCTCACTATAGCGCCATTGAATTTTATCAGCTCCATTCTGCAGGGAGGGAGGCAAACAGTTATAGAACCTGATGGACGCTGAGTTTGGTGTAAACCGGTTAATGGTTTCCATTTCACAAATTGAGACACTGATGTATTCAACATGTTGACCGGAACATCTGCCATAACATGATTCTTGAGATCCATGTCATCCAACCATACTTCCTACCAAAAACGTGTCGAAAGTCCACTTCCTATACCCCACCAAATACCCTGCACTTATATGGCATAAACTTTTCCATAATTTTTTTTCTTTAAGCTTGGCAGTCTAAGAGCTTTGCTTCCCGTACTTGCTTGCCAGCACAGGAACCCAAAGATCGGAAGAATTTGAACAGAGTTTCCAAAAAATTTTAGTGAGCAAGCAACGTTCGTGTGGGTAAGATTCTTAACCCCCTGGCAAGTTTTGGTTGTACTAGAAGTGCAAGTAAGTCAAACGATCTATCAAAGGCCTACAACTTAACTTATTTAAAATTTAATTTAATTTAATTTATTTATCTAAATAAGTTAGACTTAAGCTAATAAATTAATTTATTTAGACAAATAGATTAAATTTTTTTCTTTAAGTTTAATTTGTAAGCCTATCAAACTAACCTATTTAATTATATATATTTATAAATAATATAATATAATATAATATATTATACATACAAATAATATAAATACTTTAATGCATATATATACGTATATAGGCCTAATTAGGCTAATTGACAATTTTGGATTTTAAAAAAATTTTAGTTTATTGATAAATCTAAAAGTTTATTTATATAAAAAGATTTTTAAATAGATTAAGAAATCAAGTCAGACTTCTTTAATAGGTCAGACCAAACTTAAATTTTGACTTTATATAAATTAATAGGTCAAACTTAGACCAATGATTTAAAAAGTAAGTCTAACTTATTTAAAATAAAATTTAATTCCACCCAACTCATTTGCACTCCTAATTGACACTTCTTATATATATTCCAAAAAATCATATTTAATGCTCTCTCACTTGGGTCATGACCCCATGCGAAGGCTCTTTCATATTTTTCAATTTTTCGACTTCATTGCATGATAGTTGTAACTAGAATAGAAACAACCTGCATGGTTTACATAAGCAATGCAGGAATCAATGATTTCTCCAAAACATCTCTTTCAGCCATAGAAAGATACTTGGATTTTCAACCGGCCAATCCATTTTGCTTATATGTGTGTTTAGCTATCCTCTTATGAACCAGAGGAAATCCAAGATGCACATCATGATCTAAGGAGTAAAACCACGATTGGTTACAATTTCTTCTCTTGATTAAGCCGTACGTTCCTAGAGAAAAAGATATTGTTTTTTGTATGATTTAATTTTGGCTTGAAGCTTTGCAAAAATGTTGAAGATAATCCATGACGGTTTCAATTTGGGAATCAGAGGCCTCCCCAAATAAAAGGAGGTCATAAGTAAAACATCAAGTGAGAAATGGTTGGTCCAGATCTTTCAATCCGCATAGGAACCTACTGATTATATTCTACAACATTACAAATTATGTAAGATAGTTTGTCTATGCATTAAACAAAAATATAAGGGGAAAGAGGGTCCTATTTAAACCCTCTAGTTAGGCTAAAGTTTCTGTTTTGTTATCTTTTCCCAACACGTGCACAGAAGGTTGAGTAATACAATTCATAATTAAATGCACCAGGTTTATTCAGATTTGTGCTTCCTCTGACGAAATTCCAATTTAGACAGTTATATACTTTCTCCAAATCTATTTTGATGATGAAACATTCCTGTTATTATGTAAATCATTTCTTATATAATAATGATGTTATCTTGAATATATAATTAAATGATATATGATTTTTTTTAAATTTTATCTTTTCCACGTCATGAGTTTGATTTTGAAACTTTACCTAGAAAAAGAAAATTTGCAGGATCTATTTTGATAACTTCTTTTGATATACTACTCAAATTCTTCATTGTTAGAACATGCTTAACCTTATATCTTTTTTTTTCTCCTTTTTGTACATTAATGACCAAGAACTTCATTAAGATTTCCAACTTACTACTCAAATATTTTGCGTTTAGGTCATTAGCATTTTGCTTAATTCTTTTCTTTTTCCTGCAATATATGTTTAATTTCTTTTTTTCATGTAATTGGTCAAAAAATTTTATTATTATACTTAATATGTTTAAACTTTAAAACATATAGAAAAGCTAATGTAGATCTTTAAAAAGGGATAAAAACTCTTTCAATTTCATCAAATCTTTGAAGAGATAAATGCGTTTTCCAATAATTTTTGCTGTGATATACTTCATGACCTGTGATTACATATGTGTTACTATGCTACACTGTGCAAGGGGCATCAACATCATGTGCCAAGTAAGTCAGGGCCAGTGGTGGTGATAAATAATTGATAAATCAAGCCAAAACGACAGTCTCCGACTTAGGAAATGTCATCATGCTTAGCTTATGGCAAAAGGTGAAGTCAATTAAGTTATTTTTTTTCCTTAGCAAATGAAGTCATGCTACCTGGTTGGTTTATTACTAATTTTTCAATAATAATGGGCCAGTTTTTTGAATTTTTGTGTAACCACCACATTTGAACACCTAAACTAAAACCCAAAAGTAATTAAAATAGGATGACAACTATAATGTACCACTTGTATTGATGCAAAATTAGTATAAATTATTAAAATTTATTTATACAGTGTATTTTTGTCTGTATCCTTGTTCAAAAAAAGTTTTACTAGGCACAAAGTAAAACGTTTGATCTATCTTGTTTTTGGTATAAACAAGTTGTAAAGAAATGGTTATTTCAAGCTTTAAAGAAACCGCAAAATTTGTGAGTACGTGTAAAATATATAAAAAAAGAAAAAGAGTCGTTCTCCTGACCTAGAAATTGTAAAGTCATTTTAAAAAGTGATTCATAAAAGATTATACAATATATTGACAAATACCGCATAATTTTTTTTAATATAAATCAACTATTTTTATAATGAGAGTGATAAATTATTTAATATATATATATATATATATATATATATATAAGGTTTTTATACTCAAACACATAACATGAAAGGATAAAAACTCTATTTGAATGCTACTGCATCATTACAAATGTCTAAAGTAAATTAACTATGTTCATGAAGACTCAATTTGGTCCTTGAAAAAATTTTATTTTTATTTCAACCTAAAAACTTTCAATAGTAAAATTCAAAATAATTTTTCATCAAATATGGATGATTATAATAAGAAACTAACTTAATTAGTGTTTATTTCAGATGCACTTCAATTCCATGTTACGTTAATTATCTGAGAAAATCCCCAATACTTAATGTAGTTTTGTACGTGAATGGAAATAGAGCGAAAGTTGATATCTCGAGGGAAAAAAAAGAGAAAACAAGTAATTGCCAATTGTCTTTACAAAACCTTTTATTGGCCACAAACACACACACACATCACGAAAGTTGATAACTCGAGGGGAAAAAAAATGGAAAACAGGTAATTGCCAATTGTCTTTACAAAACCTTTTATTGACAACAAAAACACACACACACACATCACGAAAGTTGATAACTCGAGGGAAAAAAAAAAGGAAAACAAGTAATTGCCAATTGTCTTTACAAAACCTTTTATTGACAACATTAATATACACACACACTTTAGGAACAGCCACAAACTTTAGGAATAAAAAATTAAATTGATAATTAGATTTTCAATAATTCTATTTTAATATCCATTTTGGATGTGAAATTTCTACATCCTCTTATTAAATGGGCAAATACAATCTCGTTCCGATTTTATTTTTGGCTCCAACCCAACTATGAAAAAGGATGGATCCAACTGAGCGTTTAAGTCTAAGCGTTGGATTTTTAAAAAAACTGAGACCATATTTATAATACGATTAGGACATGAATATAATTTAAAAAAAGTCTCATATTCCTGTTTTACATTTACATATTAAATATTTTGTTTATACTATTTATTTTAATTGTATTATTTGAGATAAGCATTAATTATTAAAAATTAATATATGTATATAATATTTTTCTCTCATATGTTTTCTTTTTTAATACGTTGAATATAATATATACATAATTATAAATATATTTTACATATTTCTAGGTTATAATTATTTAATAAACATTAAATATTAAAGTTAGACTAAAATAAAGTCAAGCCTTGGACATACATAAGATAAACCAGAAATTCAGGTGATGCTTTAACTATATAAAGAAAGATATTTTAATATTAATGCAAGTGCAGCTTGAATTCGGTCCCATTTTAACCTTTAATGGAAAGCGTAAGATTCTTTATAAAATTAATTTATTTTTAGGAATGACTTCCAAGTAGAGCTAGAATATGAAAATATATAACATAATTATCTTTATCTTTATCTTTATATTATATATTAATTATAATATTTCTTCCCAAATGTCATTTTTATAATTTGTCATATATTAATTTGTTATTCCTCAATGAATATTGTATTATGGTGAATTACACTTCATTCAATTAATATAAGGGATTTAATCTTTTATTTATATATAGTAATTTATATTAAATTTAAAAACTCACTTATTTCTTTTTTTTTCATTTATTGCATTTTCATAATTTTTCTGATTTTTTTTCTTGATTTATTGAGTTTTCTAATTTTTTTGTATTTTCTTCCTAGCTAGAATAAATTTTCTAATTTTTCTCTTATTTATTACATTTTCATAATCACTTTAATTTCTTTCCCTAATTTATTTAATTTTTTAGGATTGAATCTCTCATTTTTATATAATAATTTATATCAAATTGAGAAAAAATCCTCAATTTTTCTTTCATTTATTACATTTTCATAATTTCATAATCTTTTCCATTTTTTTAATTTATTAATTTTTTTATTGTCATATATTGTCTTCTTTTCTAGAATAATCATCATGATTTTTTTCTCTTATATACATTGATTGATTTCAAAAAGTATTAATTGAATATTAGTAATTAATTCATTTATTTTGATAAAAATCATACTTTCATCTCCAATTGATTTCTATTTCGATTTCTACACATCATTAAAAAATATTCAAATTCTTATTGTCTATTGTCATTAATTTTCTTTTCAAATGAACGTTGATATTTTCTTTGTGTCAAATTTTTTTCCTTTTAGCTAGCTTTTTTTACCTCACCTTTCTCTTTCTTTCTCTCTCTCTCATATCTCTCAATCCCAAATCCTAAAAACCTATGATTAGTCTTCAATAATTTCTTTTGTCATTGCTTCATTATAGTTGTTAATCAATTAGTATAGATCTATTTAGAAATAGTTCTCAATTTTTTTTATTTTCTTTCACTAATATTATTTTCTTTAATTCCTTCTTGTGCGGTTATATATAACATGGTTGTGTTGGAGATTTTTTTTAATAATACACAAAAAATTTATCTTCTAATTTTTAATACTCATTCATCTAACTATATTAAAATACAATATACAATAATATTAAAATTTTAATACTATGACAAAATTAGACATTATTCTATTTGGAAATATTACACCCACAATATTTTACTTAGAATAGTTGTATGAGTGAAAATGAATTTAGATAGTGAGTTTAGATAATAATATTTTCTAACCAAAGAAGCAAGCAAATGATAATTCTATTCTAGCAAATAGTCTTTTTGAATCCATAAGCTTCTTTTCTTGCAAGTTTTGTAACTCATACCAATTTTTTTATATAAAATAAATTTATTATGTATGACTTGTTTCATTACATAAGAATTTTTTTTTTTTTGTAATTTTGGATGTGGCATGAGGTTGATATACATTCATCTTTTTATTGTAAGTTAATAAGATGAAAGAACTTTACGTATCTTGCATTAAGGTGTGTAATGTAACTTTTTTTTGTCAAAGCTTGAAGTATATATACTTTTGAATTTTTATTAAAGGCTGATGTATATTTATCTTTCCATTGCAGGTTAAATTAGGTTGAATTTCAATCTTTGGCTATATTTAATATATATACATTTAATTATAGCATGTAACTTTTAGAGAAATTAATGTATTTAATCAAATAAATATTCTTTATTTGAAAAGTATTTGGAAATATTTTTTGGTGTAATGTAACTTTTTTTTGTCCAATCTTGAAGTATATATACCTTTGAATTTCTATTAAAGCCTGATGTATATTTATCTTTCCATTGCAGGTTAAATTAGGTTGAATTTCAATCTTTGGCTATATTTAATATATATACATTTACATTACAACATGTAACTTTTAGAGAAACTAATGTATTTAATCAAATAAATATTCTTTATTTGAAAAGTATTTGAAAATATTTTTGCATAAATTAGATAATATTTATTTTTATTATCATGGTTTACATTTCTACAAAATTAAGGATGGATACCATTTCATATAAATAAATGTTATTTCTTATATATATAATTTTATATTATTTTTCTAAATTTATTTTTTTAATATATAAATATGTATGCATCCTTTCAATTGTGGTAATAATTACTATTAATGTAATATTATAATAATATAAAAGCTTTATCAATTAACAATGAGTTAAAAATATAGTACATCTTTTTACTTATTTTTAATATAATTATATTAATTTTATAATTATTTAATTTATATAAATATGACAATGTGTTTTACATTAACTATTTGAATATATTATAATTTAAAATTTAAAATTATAATTTATATTATAAACTATTACCAATTAATATTAATTCAGTCCGTGTATCACACGGGTTACATAGTTAAATTATAAATTGTTACACTAAAATTTGTTAAGTTGAATATTGACATTTAATATGATTTTTGAACACATTTAAATTAAACAAAATTGAAATCGGCAATTTTTTGGGTTAAATGTAATTTTGATCTTTTTAAAATATAAATTATATAATTTTAATTTCTTAATTTAAAATAATATATTCTAATCTATTAAATATCTAATTGATATAATTTTGGTTTCCTATTTCATTTTTATCAACATCTTAACTTTACAAGACCATTTCAATCTTATATTTCCTTTTTATTAATATGAAATAATTTCTAAGTAAATATGAATGAAAATTTTTATTTGCGTTTTGAAGAGAAGAAAATCAATGATTTGCATATCGAAGTTTTAATTTTTTTTAGAGTTTATTATCTTTTAAATTCTGAAAAGTGTGACCTATCTAAGAATCAATAATGTAATAAGTACTTAGATTAAATAGGAGTCGATGGAAATCAAGTAAAAAAATTAAAAATCACATCAATTAAATATTTAGAGATATTAAAATGAATTGCATATGAAAGTTTCAATCTTTTTGAAAGTTTATTGTCTTTTAAATTTTTAAAAACACAACTAATCTGAGAAGCAACAATATAGTAAATACTTAAAGATTAAATACAACTCGATGGAAATCAAGTAAAAAAATTAAAATTATATTAATTAAATATTTAAAAATATTAAAATAAAAAATTTAAATTAATGAAATTAAAATTTTATTATTTTAAAAAATCAATTTCATTTAAGTCAAAATTAATATTTTTAAATTCATACCGGATCAACTAATTCAGTCGATCTACCCCAGAAATAAATCCTAAATTTTTCCGGATGATATCTAAAATATGTTCATGGAATCGTTTTAAACCATCCTGAACCATTATTTATCTGAGAAATCTGCCGAACCGATGTAGCCCAGCTCAAGCAAATCCGGACGTTAACTTCCAATGAAAAATATCAAAATAGTGGTTCAATGAAAAATCAAACACGACACTCCAACGAGCTTTCGTTCCGCTGCCTCCGACACCAATTCCTCTTTCATATTATAAATCCCTTCTATTATATATAAGACTTATTATATTCTGTTTTCCATATATAAAAGTTTATTTGCTTTGAGATTCTAAAAATAGTTTTTAATTTTAAAAATGAAAAAGCAAAATATTGTTTTAAAATTAGCTTGGGAAATACTTTCTATTTCCAAACCAAAACACATTTTATTAATGACATTATTATAATTTAAGATTGTTTTGAAAGTATCTTGTCAAATATTTTCTTATTTTGATTGTTTTTAAAAATATTTTCAAATCATATTTTACAAAATTGTTTTAAAAAATAAAAAATCGAACACAAACAAACAAACCTCAACTTTATTTGAAAATAATCGTATTTTAAGTGATATATCATTAAATCATTCTTCTGTGATAAATTTTTGTTCAAATATATAATAATAAATTTAAAATTTTTAATAGAATAATTACCAAAAAACACTTCCAATAGATTGAAATGAAACATAATTTTAATTAATATTATAGAATTTACTAGAACTAAAATTATATTTAATGATTGTAATTCTGCTAAAATAAGCATTTATTTATTGTGTTTGAAAATACACTTATTACTAATAGATTTACCTTTTTATATACATATATATAATATATAATATATAATTATATAATTATAAAAAAATATTCAACCATTTAATCCTATTGGTTGAACCCGTCCGACATCCAGTTATTCTGCTAAGTTAATATGATCAGACTTTAAAACATAGGCCAAAATTCTTCAAGGACCCAACAAACATCAAGTATTTTATAAGATACACTAAATAATTTACTATTATCAATAAAAAGTGTGCAAGTTATCGTGCTAACTTTGGGATTGTAGAATTTAATATTCACATTTTTCAATTTTTATAATCATTATTTTTATGTTTTAAATTACACTTTTATAAATAAAGTTATTTATTGATGCTGTTTCTTCTTCTTCGTTCTGTAGTTATATAACTTCACACTCGCCGCCAAAGTTAAATTATGGATGAGATTTGGATATATCACTAAATTTAATTATTAAATTTATTTAATTTAATTAATATTGTATAAATAAATAAAATTTAATAATTAAATTTATTGATATACTGATGTTACTGTCTTAAATTAAAGAAAAAAATTTTAGGTGAATCATTGTATTTGTGAATCCTAAAAATTAAATTTTGTAGAAAAAAGGTGTCAAGCTAAAAATAATTTTTTGGTGTAGGCTATGAAGCCATAAACACGGTAGAAGAAACAAAGAGTAAATGCGGAGCGCAATTTAAAATTCATGTATGATTTTAACTATTGTAAGAATTAAAGTTGCAAATATTAAATGCAACCATTATAAAATTAGAAGAATAATTTATATTTTTCCATTAATAAAGGGATAAATGACCAGTTAAGAGAGCGTGGTTTCACCGTGACAATGAGCGCGTGTCAACAGCATGCATCTTCCTTTGCGACTCCGCCAGCGTTGCAATCGGTAGCGTCGAAATGACTCGAACCCGCCAAACATCTTTTAAGTAACGCTTACTTTCTCTCTCTAAACTTTCCCCCTTCCGCCCGCCCATCATCCCTTCTGCATCGATTCCTTCTCCTTCGCCTAAGCTTTCGTTTCGTGCTAGAAATTTGCTTCTCTCTCATTTCACTTCAAATTTGCTTTTCTCTCATTTCCCTTCAAATTTGTTAAATTTTTAGTGCTATTTTTCCACTTTCCAGTTTTGCTTTGGCGCCTGGTTGGACCATTCCCATCATTCCTCCCGATTGCATTTCCACTTTAATTCTGGGTACGTCAGTTTTCGATACATGGATTAATTAACAGTTGCATAGGCTTTTTGCTTTCATTTTCTTCGTTTTCTCAGCTTCCAAGCAAATGGGCTCTTCAAATTTGTTGACATATGTTGTGAATTTTTATTTAAAAACATGTTTTTAACTTTTGTATTTAAATATTGGTATATGATTGGATCTTAGATAGAAAAAGTCAGGACATGTGCCTCATATCCTATCTCCATGTTCTGGATAATATTAAATTTATTGTATTTGCTGTCTTTGCTTGATAATCTTCCTTCTGGCACGTTGTTTCCTTTTGGGCGATTTATATGTGCATCTTACTTTGTTATTTCTGTCTCTATTTTGTTTTCAGATGTGCTTTGGTCACTCAAAATGATTTGCTGGATTCAGATACTTTCAAACTGCAGGGCTAGTGAGTTTTTTTCCCTCTCCTAATTATGTTTGATGCATAAACTCAGCCTTCATATAGCCATTCTTAGCAGCCTAGAATTGAAGCATATTTGTTAGCAGAACTGTTCAATTTCGGACTCTTAGTAATGTTCTGTTCTCTCTTAGCTGTTTCTGTCCGCATTGAATGCTTGTTTCACAGCTCCGTCTACAGTTACATGCATGTTCAAGATTGTTAGTTAGTTATCTAGATTGATGAAGTATCATGTTGGCCCATCTGTGTTCTTTATAGAGTCAAAATTCATATAGGTAGATAAGTTAGCAGTATCTATTTATTGATCAGGACATACATTAAAAATGTAGCTTGTGCTAGTTTATAGTTTTTTCTATTTGTTATGTTAGTCTCAACTACTTTACTATGGAGGTGCACAAGCGATGACTCTCTATCTATTTGGTCAAAATTTCTTTCTTTTAAGCATTGTTGAGATATGGGATCAATGTAAATTGGAAAACAACTTTTATAGAGAAGATACATTATGTAATGTGGTATTTTATGTGGCTCTGTTCTTGCACTTAGTTTCGTATGAAGAGCCTTCGTTCTCCCCCTCTTCTGTAAAACATTAATGATTGGAAAAACCCTGGGTCTATAAACAAGATTTATGGGGTCATAATGATAATTCCTTTTCTGTTTTTATTTTTTTGTATAAAGCTCCTTTTTCTTCATGTGCCACTGGTACGGATTCATGTTTAAGTAGCAAATCTACAAGATTAATTGATATCCGATCTTCCCTTTGTGGGTTCTACTGATTGCTTCTTGCTTTTAGCATTTTGATGAACTGAATACTGAGATTTTGGTCTAGGCCCAGGGGTATGAGGCCCAAATTGAACTTTGTAGTTGTTAATTTTCACCGTCCATTTCATGAGTTGTTTATTTTGCGACATGACCAATTGGAAATGCATTCTGATATTGTATGTGTATATTATGAACAAATCTCTTCTAGAAGTTTGTGACTATGACATGACCTATGGGATTTTATTTCCGTTACCTTGGGAGGATGGACATGGAAGGATTATAGTTAGGTAGATTGACAGACAGACAGACAGACAGAGGTGCAAGAACATGATTTTTCATACTGATTATCCTCTTCTTCCTTGCGTAATAAAATAAGCCAAGTTCCTTTTTTTTTTCCTGGTTTCAGGTATGCTGGAAGTGTCAGCTACCAGCGCTGTGGCATTTTTATTCACTTAACAATTGGAATATATTTATCTAGGCTAGTTACTTTTTTGTGATCTATAAATTTGGTGAATGGTTGGTTTCAGATTGCCGAAAAGAAAGTATACAATTTGACAACTTATTTTTTAGGCAATTTTGCAGTTTGAGCACCAGATTCTGTTCAAAATGACAAAAGGAAGCAGGGGACAGCGCAGGATTGCTTCCCATCGGTGCAGGCCTACTCCATATCCACTGCCTACTTGCAGAAGGGATATTTGTGAGGATTTGTGCCCAAAGAAATGCTCTAAAGCATTGAATAGGGAAGACTGGGAAGATTTGACATGTTCTGTGTGTATGGAATACCCACACAATGCTGTTCTTCTCCTTTGCTCTTCTCATGACAAGGGCTGCCGTCCTTACATGTGTAAAACTAGCTTTCGTCATTCGAACTGCCTTAATCAGTACAAGAAAGCTTACACTAAAGTTACCTCATCCAACAATGGACAGCCCATGGTTGGCTTAGCAAGTAATTCAAGGGTCCAACCTGACTCAAACTTCCCTCTTGACAAGGGTGAAATCGCACAGCTTGCATGCCCCCTATGCAGGGGTCAGGTGAAGGGTTGGACTGTTGTGGAACCTGTACGGGAGTATCTAAATGCAAAGAAGAGAACTTGCATGCACGATAACTGCTCCTTTTCAGGTAACTACAAGGAGTTGAGGAAGCATGTGCGGGCAGAGCATCCCTTGGCGTGTCCACATGCAGTTGATCCTGCTCAGGAACAGAAATGGAGATGGCTCGAGTTGGAGCGTGAGCGGGAAGATGTTATCAGCACAATCACATCAGCCATGCCTGGGGCAATGGTATTTGGAGATTATGTGATAGAAAGAAATCATAATGATATGGATACAGATGAAGAGGGAGGTCTTGATGCGGATGTTGCAGAAAGCAGTGGAAGATTTCATGTGGGGTTAGAGGCCATGAATTTCTTTCTCTTATTGAATGCAGTTAGGCAAGGGAATCACAACCTTAGTAGACACCCGGGGCGTGAGCTGGCTTCTCATCTAGTATCTGGTCAGAGTATTGCTCACCATCCCTCTCCTGTTGGTGGTTCGAGTTTCACCGAGCAAGAGGATCGGAATAATGAGTTTCGTGAGAGTGATGATGATGAAGTATCACTGGTTAGCCATCTTTGGCGCCGTGGACAGTGGCGGGATTCTATTGGATCACTCAGGTAGGAGGTTGAGATATAAACATGGGATGGGGATACATAAGGGTTGTGCTGGTATCAGGAAGTTGGACGAGGACAAGTTTCTTAGGTACATATTGAAGCACAACAGTTAACAACACAACTAGGCTGGCTCAATAATATTTCATTAAATTCTTTCCAGAACAGAGGAAATTCAAAAGTTTCTGTTGTAATTTGTTTACATGTACATTCCTGCCTTCCTCGTATTGCTATTGCATATCCAAATGTCAAATTCATTAAACATTTGATTTCAACTTCAATTATGAAATCTGGCACCAAGTTCATTGTTCTGTAATAATTCCGAGTTGATCGAATGCTAACAGGCATCCTGAAATCAACTAAAATTGCTGGTGTAAGTTATACAATCCAATGTCATGTATCTTGCACACTTACAATAAACCCGTTTTATATTTTTCAGTGATGCCAGCAATTAAAGTGATTATTATTGATGTAGTCTGTACCTTTTAGAACCTAGTCCTCCAAAGGTTTTTAGCTGGAGATTGTTTAATTCAACAACTTTAGCTAAGCCATATAAATGCAATAATTTTAACTTGTAAGATTTGTTAATTAACAAAAACAACTAATATAATTGAATATTCAAGCAACTTATTTAAACACAAGGAGGAAAATATTACTTTTGAGTGGGGTTGTTAAATGGACTCAAGAAGGATGGATTCAAACTCTCAAAATTTGGTTTGTCATTTGTTTCCCCTTTTATAAGTAACACAGATCAAGTGAATACAGATTGGTTCATTGATAACAATTAAAGTCTATAGACCAATTTATGAACTCACGGATCAAATTAGATTTAAACCCTCAAAATTTAGTACATTTTATCATGAATAATATAGTTTAGCCTATATCCAGTTTGTATAATTTGTTTGATACCTTTACTTTTGAGAATTTAACTTCTTTAAAAGGAATGATGGGTCAAAAGATTTTAAACATCAAGTATTGTAATTGGTTTAAATGAATTTTTTTATATTCATTTTTTAACTTAAATTGAAAAGCAAATTTAGTATATATATATTTTTAACTTATATTTTCTAACATTTTCTTAAAACTATTTAATAAACATAAATCCCAATTTATATATTTTCAAATTGCCCATTTGGTTAAGCACACATGGGGAAGAGATAGATGAGAACTATGCTCTTAATCACCAGCAAGTTGGATAATGAGTAGTTTCTTTGTTACTCTTTGAAGCATAATAATTAGCAACATAAGTTGCTTTTACTTGAACATAATGAGTCTTAGAAGTCATTTGGTTTATATAGAAAATAATTTTCTACAAGAAAATTAAACTTTCAAGGAAATAATTTTCTATATAAATTTTTTGAAAAATATTCAAAATTATTGAGTTAACATATAGGAAGTAATATTTTCTAAAAAATAATTTTTTATTTTTTGTTTAGTTTAACTTTAAATATCCTAAAAAGTGTTAATAAAATGATTACTATATCTTCAATATTATTATAATATAAATTAATAAATTTTAATTGTTATTGATTAAATTTAATGAGAGTAATTTTATTATTATATTTATAAATATAATAGAAAATAAAACTTACCTAGGGAGAGGTGGATAAGTTATTTTTTATATTTTGTAGAAAGTAAAATTTTTTAAAAAGTTCGATTTTTTTCAATTTTCTAGATCACGGCCAATCAAACAATCCAATTCTTTTCTATTTTTAAGGAAATAGAACTTCTCATATATTATTGAGATGAATTAAATGACTTATTATATCTAATAAAGTATAAAAATATCTAGTGATTAAGTCAATCAACTGAGCCAGCACAGTAACATTTCATTAGATTCTTTTCGGGAAATAGGAGATTCAAAGGTTGGGTACTTTTTCATGTTTTTTTTTTCTCTCCCCCTCCTTCTGTTGCAATTGTTTTACATGTACATTCCTACCTACCTCTTATTTGTGCTGAATGCTCTAACATTAAATTCATTAAACATACAATTTCAAATTCAATTGTGAGATCCCCAAATCTTAAGAGAGTGGTTAATCATGCTTTGTTTATCGGCAGACAAATGAATTTCAACAACATCACTTTATGAAAGGCAAAGAAAGTAATGCAATCTATCTATATCCATATATCTCCTCTCGTGAAATAGAACTTAGAGAAAAATTTGTGGTTTGCCAAATTTGAGTTCACGAAAGTGAAATGGTTATTTCATTGTCCATAGTAAGATAGTGATTATATTTGTAAAATTTAAATAAAAAGAAATACATTTACATCTTCTTGATAGAACTCATGAACTTAAGAATGAGATTATAAACCATGACCATAAGGTCAACTACTTTTCTGATTTTTTTGCTCTTTAACTTAATGAGATTATCCTGCTCCATTATTTAAATTATAATTTTACAATTTTTTACTGTATTAAATAATTAAAAATAAATTTAAATAAAAAAATATTTTTATAAATAAATAATATATTTATTACTTTATTATTAATAAATAATAATTTAAATTTCAATCATATTTGAATCAATGAAAAGCTTCAATCACAATCTTCCTTCAATATATTTTTTAATGAGAAAATAATATTGAGAGTTTTTACTTTCTAATGAAAGTTATTTATTAAAATATATAATATGAATTTTAAAAAACATGATTGGAAAATATATGTTAATTGTTAAGATTATGGTTTATATTTAACTCATTAGGCATATACTATTCTTTATATTATTATCAATGAATAAGAATGTAACATATCAATAAGAAGGTTTTGGCATTAATAATAAATTAAATTCAAATCTTACAATTACCGGTGTATATAGTAGTATTAATTTATAAAATTTGTATTTGTTATGACTTAAAAATGAAAAATAAAATTTACATATTTTTATAGTGATTAATGATGTGTAATAAAAAAGTAATATAGATTATGATTTTAAATTTCTAATAATAAACCAATTATTTAATAATTTAATAATTATAAAATAACTTTATAATAATTACTTACACAATATTAATTTAAAATATTTATCGACCCTGCGTCGCACGAGGGTCTTACTAATTTATCAAAATATACAGAATCGTGAGCAGACAAATTACTTTTAATTTTATTAACATGGACAGGTATCGTCATATTTAAACTGACATTTAAAAGGACAAATCAATAATTGTAAAGGAGTTTGCAGAACTAGTACCATATCGAAAAATACAAATTATTTTACGGACCAAATGTCATACATTTATTAATCCAAAGAATAATGCTTCCTCAGTGCTTTATTTCTTGACTTTGAAGCTTACTTCGTTATCTGGCTCCAACAACAAAGGACCCCAGAAACCTGCAAAAGTCAATCGGTATGCTTATTTTTCACCTAAATTTTTGTCTATTAAAATTCTATTACAAGTTTCATTAGTTGAAATCGGAAAGGTTTATATATATATATGATTATTTAGTTTACATTATACAACTAAGTCATTGGACTAAGTTTCATGTAACACACTTAAATGCGAGTGATTGTTTTATTAGAATATTTAATAAACAAACTGTCAAATTATGTGAATAATGAGATATTGATTAGTTCCTCAAAAAATATTCATTTTTTGACCCAAAGAAAATTATACAACCTAACAAAATGCAAGCAATTAATAAGAGACTTTCGACTTTTTTTTTGTTTTGATAGAAAATATCTTTTATTGAAATATAGTTATAAAATTATTAAAATGTTGAAAAATGATTAATGGATTCAATATTAAATATAAAAAATTTAGTGCAAAATGACCTACACTTTGAACTTTTTCAAAGAAGAAAATTTTGTTTGGTATAACAATAAAAATAATTAATTATTAAAATAATGTATTATGATAATTAATTTTGAAATAATTAATTGTACACAATCTATTCTTATTTAGATAATATATAAAATAATCACTTTTTAATATTAAATTACTAAAAAGGATAATAAGCTACACAATAATTGTATCAAAATCACTGGCTTTATAATTTTTTTGTTATTATTGTTTGTAAAAAAACATATATTCTTAGTTCAAATAAATAACATATATTATTTACTTATATATTATTTTAATGTAAATTCTCATATACTTAAATTATTTTTCAATAAATAAGAAAGTTTAATTTAATAAAATAGAATTTATATTTATAATTTAAAAATTATAGATAATTAAATTATAAAATATTGAAAGTCATTCGTAAATTTAAAATTTAAAAATAAGATTAGTATGAGTATAAAATTTAAAATTTATACTATTAGAAGAAGAGTAGTGAAGATAAAAGAATAAAAAAAATGAGGCTAGTATAAGTATAAAATTTAAGATTACTCTTTTTATAATCACGATTAGAAAATAAACTATTAATTTAATTTGTTTATTTTCTCATTAAAATTATTACCTGTATTGATTGTTAAAAATTTTCAAAAGTACAACTAAGCATCTTTAAAAAGGCAATAATAAATTATTTGAGTTTTAATGGTTAACCATAATTTTTAATTGTTATACCAAAAAAATTATTAAATTATTTTCTTCTACTACTATAATTTCATAAATTTTTTTTTTTTAATTACAATGTATAGAGATATATGATATTTCTTCATTAATATGTAATAAAATAAAATTTTTCTATAAAAATGATCTCTCAGGACGTAAACGGGGGGTGAATTTTATCAATATTGACATAGGTAGTATACTATTGTGCTATATCAGATAATATAAAGTCCAATTAACTGGAAAAGGAGAGGTAAATGTGAAGAACCTATAACTAGTCAAGACAGTTGGAATTATGCAACAATGATCATGACTAACAGACGGCAGTTTATCTTAGAACAAGAATTTTATTCATAAAGAAAGCAACCCAACACAATTAAAAGCAAAACCAACTAAAAAATCAAGAGAAAGCATATTACAAAGTGTCCTTGAATCAGGAATTGCTTTCACTGCTCCATTTCTTGCCTTACGCACTTCCTTTGGAATCTAGCCACGCTAACTGCCACTTTCACATAAATGTTGTCTGCCATCCTCTCCAGGAAACGGAAATAGGTATGCCTCCATGACTGCCTCAAGAACAGAGGGGCCCAAAAGCACCAAAATCCAACAACAAATCCAAGTGGTAAGCTTATGTATAAGCAATCAACATCCAACCAATCTCTGTTTTGTTCTTCACTCTCTTCTTCTTTTTTCTCTTCTGCTTCCCATTTGCAATGCAGCTCATTATATGATTCATTTCTCGGACATTCCTTTTCAAATGGCCGCCCACAGAGGTTACTATTTCCTATGTACGATGTTGAATTAAATGTGTCAAATAGTTTTCCTCTTGGTAGGAGACCTGACAAATCGTTATATGAAACGTTCAGATATTGGAGATAATTTAAGTCAAGCATGCTAATTGGAATGCTGCAGGACAGTTCATTATCTGATAAATCAAGGGAATGCAAATATGTCAATGCACCAATAGCATTTGGAATGGCTCCACTTATTCTATTGCCGGATAAGCTCAAGGAAGTTAATTGGGCCAGGCCCGTGATCTCCGGTGGTAGTGTTCCTGACAAATTGTTGCTGGACAGATCTAAATCCAAAATGAACTTCAAATTCCACAACTGCCATGGAAGTTTTCCATAAAACTGATTACCACGTAAGTAAAGGGATCTTAAATTCAAGAGAGTCTCCCCAATCCATGCTGGTATGCTCCCCGACAATTTGTTATCAGACAGATCCAAAAAATATAATTCTGTGCAGTAGCCCAAGGATAATGGCAGCTCTCCATGCAACTTATTGCCATCTAGACGTAATTCTCTGAGGCGTCTTAGATATCCAACGGAAGTGGGTATGGGCCCTGACAATGAATTCCCAGAAAAATTTAAGTAAGTCAAGCTTGTCCAATTTTGCCAGCAATCTGGAAGTGGCCCTGACAGATGGTTGCCGGACCAATCCAGATAACTAAGAGGAGTATTATTTACACTAATGTGGCACAACGAGGAAGCAGATCCAGATAACATATTATCCGACAGATCTAACTCCCTAATTTTTGGTGGCAAAGGAGGTATAGTCCCTGTAAATTTGTTTCCATATAAATACACATATTGAAGAGCATTCATATGTGATAAATCTGGAATTTTCCCTCTAAGATTGTTGTAATCAAGATCTAAAACCTCCATCCCGGGGGATATTTTCCAAAACCATTCTGGTAATGTATCAGAAATACCTGCTTCATAGATAGCAATGGATGAGAAGTTCTTCTGGCTCCGAAGCCACTTCGGAAATTCTGGCCCCATCTTTACACCACACAAACCTATGAAATCTAATTGAAAAGGAGGAGTCCAGTTTGAATTCACTTTCAAAGTTATGTGGTTATCGCATAAATCCAGTTTCCGCAAGCTACTGAAATTCTGTAAATGAACTTCGGTTATAACACGCCCGAGGGAATTCGAACGAACATTCAAAACAATCAATCCTGACAACTGAGGAAGACACTTTTCCAATGATCCACTGAGTAGATTATATGAGAAATCTAAATGTCTTAAGGCCGCATGTCCATGCTTATTAGACTGATGAGCCCACGCTGTTGGTATTGCGCCAGTCAAACTATTACTAGAGAGATCAAGATATGTAAGAGATGTCATGTTCCCAAAATCATTTGGAATCCGACCTGTGAACTGGCTCCTTATAAGAATTAGACGAGTAAGAGTGGGACCAAGTTGAAATAACCATTTAGGAATTGAAGAATTGAAATGGTTATAGGACAGATCAACAACTTGAAGAGCTGTGAAGTTCAAATAAGGCAATGATGGATGGAGGGTGTGAAGCTGACATGCAGCTAAATGCAACTCTACAAGAGAAGGTAGCATATTAATTTCATGAAGCCAATTCTTTGCATTGCTGAGATCAAGAGCAGACAGATCAAGGAATTTGAGCAAAGAGAGATGAGATAGCCAATCAAGGCTGTTTGCTCTAAGGGAATTGTATTTGCCACTCAAATCAAGATGCTGTAATCTTGATATGTTGCCAAGATTGTCAGGAATAGTTCCCTTGAAGTTAGCATTTGATAAGTCGAGAAATTCCAAGTCATGCAAAGAGCCAATAAAGTCAGGAATTTGAATTTGGCCAAAATCATTGAGGCTCAAGTCCAAATAACTTAGGAATGGAAGTTCAGCCAACGAATGACTTAGTTCACCTCTGAGGACATAGGACGTGATTGTTGCACTGAGATCAAGGGTAATAACGTGACCAGTTCTGCTGTCGCAGTCAACCCCTGTCCATTCACAACAATTATCATGAGCTGTCCATGAAAGCAAATGGTCTGCAGAAATGTTGAGGCCATCGCGAAACTTAAGAAGTGCTGCTCGCTCACTTTCTATGCACTGAATTGCACCATCATCACAGAGGGCAAGTCCCACGTAATGAAATACAAGAAATGCAGCGAAAAGATTGAGAAACTTAGTTGTTGCAATCATATTGATCAATGGTGCTAGGAGGGAATGAAGGTGAATGAGTTCTCAATGAAACTCTTAAGAAATAAGGATTCATACGAGAGAACTTTGAGATCTATGCTTCTGTGGTCAGTCATAAAGTGGAGAAGTAGGATGGTTGTTTCTGCAGAAACTTCGCTCTAAGAATGAAATGATTTGGATAGATTCATTCTAATTTAATGTTTTATTCGTAGTCAAATTTATAGCAATCATATCTTGAAAGATTATTATTTTTTACCTATAATTCTCTCCCCACAGTAGACGAAAGGAGGTTTATAGTTTGTCCAGTTCGGAAGAAGTTAAAGGAGGGAGAGGAAAGGAAGGTTATGTCCTTTCTTATCTTTTATTTGGGAGTTCTACTTAATAAAAAAGAGAAAATGAGAGTTTATAACTAATTTTTGAATGATCTTTCACTCTTCTATGTTCTGCATTCTTTCAAATTGAAGAATTAAAAGGTTATCTACTCAATTTATTATATAAATCAATTTAAATTTTTTTAGTTTTATATATAAATAATGAAATATAATATAATAATATATGTAATATTAAAATCAATTTGATATTATAAAATATATGATATTATTATGTGCAAATTATTATTATTATTTATTTATATATTATTTGATAAATATTATTATTTATATATTAATAATAAAAAATTAAAGAATTAAATTATATTTTTATTAAATTGAAAATCAAAGGGTGAAATTATAATTTTCGGATATTGAAGAAGTTGAATTTGTTCTTTTCTACTAAAAAATGAAGTAAAATTGGTGAGAAATTAATAGTTCAGAGAGTGTCACGCGAGCTGGGCATGAAATCCTAATAAATGAGTAAGGTATTGAAGTTTGGACTATAATTTATTGTAATTTGGTCCTCGTTCTTTGTCATAATAGTAGATTTTGCTAAGTTTGAGTTAATTATAGGCATGTGTAAATAGTCCAAAAAGTGTGACATGCGGGTGATAGGGCAAACTTAGCAGATGCAAGTGAATTATGCAGGGATGGCAAATTTTCGGATCTTGAATTTTGTCCTACGGGGTATGGATTTGATATAAATTTTTGTTTCATGGGATAAGGCATAAGGCAAGTTTTCAACCCGGAGTAATTATACTGGGCAAGGTAATATTATCCCACGGTGCTCCACCTTATCCTAAAATAATAAATTAATTTTTTTTATTTTTTATATTATACTTAAAAATATATATTATTATAAATTTATTTTATTAATTTATAATTAAAAATATTTTTAATAATTAATATTTATTTTAATTATTTTTTTTTAAATTTAAGATTAATTGAATAAATTATACTTAATTTTAAACTAATATTATTACATTGTTTTAAATATTAAATATTAATTATGTATGTATTTAAAATTTATAAATTTTAAATTTTTTCTAATTTTTTCAATTATTTTTGAATTATCTATGGATCCTTAGTGCCCCACGATCGGGGGACAAGGTAGGGATGGAGTCGATCTTCGTAGTTGTGAGGTGGGGCAATATACTACCAATCTATTATTGCCCTATTTTATTGCTATCCCTACAACTATGGTGCCCCTTACATAATAAAAACACATATTGAGAGTCAGAAACTCTGGTATTTAATATTTTTTAAAAATTTTATATTTTTTATTATATTTAAAATTTAATATATGATTCATATGTATACCTTCAATAATTTAACTAAATTTTTCATTTTTATAAAAATATATATGTAACTGTAAGATATAAGAAGTTCTTATTGATTAATTTCAATAGGCCCAAAAGCTAATTTTCTGGTTTGAGATTTGGTACTTGCAGATTGGGTTTCGAGTCAAAACTCTTCAGGAATTCATAAAAATAAATAAAAACTCTTCTGTAGTTAATTTCATTTTCTTTCGGTGGAAATGATTTTCTATTATTTATAAATAAAATTTATTATTTAAATATTATCTCAAAAATATTAATTTTAATTTATTTATAAATAAATTTTGTTGTTCAGTACATATTAAAAAATACACGAATTTTAACTAAAAAATAAATTTTAATAGTATAATGATAAATATAATACTTATAAAAAGGTAAATCTTTTAATGTAACATGCTTATTAAGCTATATATAGTGAATTTTAGTAAATTTTTTTATAAATTCAATAAATTTTATAATATATAAATATAATTAAAATAAAATTATAAATAAAATAAAATATATTTTTACTTAAAATTAAATACTATTTCATAATGAAATTTATTTGAAAATAGAATAAAATTTGTTTTTAACTGTTCTAAACAGAGTTATAAAATTAAAATTCAAGGTACTGAAACTTCAAGGTTGTTTGCAATGTAACCTTTTTAGAATTAATTTTTTTTATTTTAGTAAAAATAATTGTAAATTTTTACAAAATAATTTTATTGTTTGAAAATTATGGTAAAAATAATAATTTTAATTTATTTATAAATGAATTCTTTTATTTGAAATATATTAAAAGATGTATGTCAAATTCAATTAAAAAATAACTTTTGATAATTTCATGATAAATATTATATTAGGAAGAGGGAAACACTTTTGATATAATATGTATTTTACATCAAATGAAACGAATTTTATAATAAAATTATTAATAAATTCAATAAATTTTATAATGATATAAATATAATTAAAATAAAAATTATAAATAAAATATCTCTTTATTTGAAACTAAATACCATTAAAAATTGAAATTAATTTAAGAATAAAATACAATATTATTTTTAAACATTCTAAATAAAAAAATGACCGAAACATATTAAATTTTTTAAAAAAATAAAGTAAAAATTTATTTCTAAGCATTCCAAACATATTAATAATACTTTAACATGTGGACTTATATCAACAATTCGGCAATCCCAAAATCGAATTTTATAAAAGTTTTTTTTTCAATTTTATAATACATTAATAATTTAGTAATATATCAATACATTACTAAATCTAATTATTAATATATTATTATATAATATATAAAATTTAATTATAAACATAATAAATTTGGTATATAATTAAATTAATAATGTACAAATATAATACTACATTAATAGTATAATTTTTTTTTTTTAATCTAGGTGCGAGGAGAAGGGGATGAAGGGAGGTGGGAGAGAGAGAGAGAGAGAGAGAGAATGGGGTAGGTGCGATTTGAACAACGACCCGGACATTACATTTATAAAACGCACTACTAACTTGTTATTTGAGCTATGGTGCAGGTCGTGAGTTGGAAATTTCGGTTGGAATTATAAATTTAAACCCTATTAAATAATGAAAGCAACCGTAAAAATTTAAAATAAAGTAAAATCAAACCTGTTAAGATTAGTTCATTAACGTTGCAAACACGTTGAGCTAAAGGCCGGTCAATGTCCGAATATAAAATTCAAGTGTATTCAGTAGTGGAGGATCATCTTATTTTCGAAACCTTTTATTTTTGGTTTATTAAATTCAAACTCGCAATAAAAACTTGGGAAATTTTAAATTAAACAAATAAATAAAGAAAGAACAATGTTACCAAAGATGCAGTGTTATGTGACCAACCGAGCCGCGTGACTTGAAAATTGTTGTTATTTGATTCTGGATATAATGTTGCGGTCATCAAACGACCATTTATGTCATTTTTGCACTCGCCGCAAACATTGAAAGTAAAAACTAAATCCACCATGTTTCATTTTACTAAATAATATAGGATCATTAAAGTTTCATTTATTTCATAAAAACATTTATTTCATAAAAAAATATTTTTTATAAAAAAATACTTTACACACACACACATAAAAAAATACTTTACACACACACACAAAATGGACCTAGTGTGCCCACACTCACCTTTTTATAAACTTGTTATTTATGTATTATTTTTGTGATATATTAATAAAGATTTAAGGTAAATTATCTTAATGCACCCATTCAATTTTAAATTTAAACTCATTCACCTCTTTAAGTTGATAAGTTATTAAAATTATTATTATTTAAAAGGACATATATTGATTAAAAGGAATTACTTGTTATTATATCAAGATTTATAAATTATGATTACGACTCTTTTTGTGTAAAGTATCAAATTAAAATATCATTTATTTTATGTTTGGTTGAAAAGAAAAAGAGAAGAAGGAAGAAAAAAATTTAAATTTTATTAGAATAAAAAAATGAGAAAAGAGAACATTTTAAAAATTTTATGTGCAAACACAAATTCTAACTATTTATTTTCTCTTGTTCTTTTTTTTTTCTTAAATCCAAACAAAGAAAAATCTTTAATTTCAAAATTTTTCATTCTTTTTATTTTTTTCCCTCTCATCCATGGATTTAAATTGCGGATGCGGTCATAGATGCGGTTGCGTTGCGTTTTTCATGATTGTGGACATTGCGGGTGTTATAATGTGGATTGTGGTTGTCGCGGCCATGAATTTTTTAAATTTTCTCACATTTTAATTTTAAGAGAGTTAAATAATTTAAAATTTTTAAAAATTTTAATTAATATTATTTTTATACAATTTGATATATTTAAAAATAAAATTTATTTAATTATGATGCTGATGACATAGAAAAATCATATTGAATACTTTAAACAATATAACTAATTAATTTTAATTAATTAATATTAATATTAATATAATTTTAAAAAAAACAAAGTTGAGAACCTTCTCAACTTTTGATAAATATTTAATATTTTATTGGTTTCATAAACCGTAGTATGCATTTTTGAATTTTACTCCGGATCCTAATAGGATTTATTGGCTCATATAACCATTATTTTACCACAATTCAAGGGTTGTGATAGTCCTAGATTATTTCCTCCAGCTACTCTACTCTGCATAGTACATACAGGGGTCTTGTCAAGTCAAATTATTATTTTTTAAATCTTGATCTTGCTTTTCTTTCAGATTTTTCTTCCTACTCTGTACTAAGCTCCAGTCCCTGCAGTTCACTCGTCAATCGTCATAATTTCTCTAAATTTCGTTCCTTTCCCCTTCTAAACTTTTACCGATTGTCTTCCTTTTTAAAACTGATGCTCATTCATAAAAAAGTAGACTTTTAGTACTTTTTTTCCTCATCAATGCACTTTTGCATCAATTCATGGCCGTTTAAGCTGTCGTTTAGTTCATACGGGAATTAAGTTCCTATGGAAAATGGAATTTCACAAGAAGTTGATTTCCCATATGAACTTCTTAGGAAATCTCAAATTTTGTTTAGTTGACATGGAGCAAGTTCCATTTTTTAGTAAATAAATTTCTATATTTTTGTTTGGTTCAACTTTGTATTTCCTAAGAAATAACAATGAAATGACCACAATAGTCTCCAAAATAATATATTAACAAATATTAATTGATTTCAATTTTTTTATGTGAAAAATGAGAGTCCCAAGTGTTATTACTATTCTTCGAGGTGGGAAAATGAAAGGACATGACATCGAAGTGACAAAATGCAATGGCTTGAATACGAAACGACGCACGTGATGGGTGTTTCAAGGGATACAAAAGGGCCGAAACAGTAACAACACTTCGCATTCTATCTCAAAGCACAGTACCAGTAATCTCAAGACGCAGGAAGACACCGTGTAAATCGTCGCCAAATACAGCAAGAAAAGACTCTAGCGACTCTGAATAACTAAACAACATCATTTCTCGACATCGGAAGCTTAAAACAAGTTCAAAAAGTAACTCCGCACTAATGGGTCATTCACAAGTAAACCTACCTCCTCTTTAGCATTGACTCTAGTACATGCATTATACTTCAGATAACTTGAACGAAAATGTTACAGTTTCCTTGGATTTGTGTTCCTATGTAAGTTCAAAGGAAACCCTAGAAGTTAGTACGACCATAGTATACTAAATATTTTGTTACATGTTACTGTCACTCCACATAATATCTGTTTGTATGAGAAATAGAAAAATGGCACCATGCATATTTCATTGTCTTTTTGACATTCTGTTCACATAAAAATAAACGGACATTAGAGAGTCATCTAATGCCCAAAAGTAAAGTGCTTTTCCATCCGCATTGCCTTTAATCATGTTTAATTTATAAATTTACTACCACAATTTGGTGGGTGTTACTATTCTCAGCGAAATAGTAACATCTCGTTTCATTAGTCTTTGATAGGGTAAACACCTTAGTTTTGTCAAAGTTTTCCGTTTAGTCACGAATCATCTTGTCCATATTTTATGTTTTTTAGGCTGGCATCTCTGTTTGTGGACCAAACACAACCATGTCACCACGGTAGAGTTTCATAAAATAATTATATCTCGGTTCTTGGCTCATATTACTGTTTCTCGGTGAGACAGTAACACACCACTACCACGAGGTTGCATTGTCAAATATACCGCATTTTGTCTACTCATGGTTATTTTTACTCGTTGTCAACACAGTAGAGCTTTGTTAAACATGCATATCTTGTTTTTGATTCATGTTACGATTTCTTGATGGAATAGTCACACATTATTTCTCGTAGGTTACACCATTAATCATACCTCATTTTGTCAACTTATGTTCCTTTTACTCGTTATTAACACAGTAGAGATTCGTAAAATAGTTATATCTCAAATCTTGGTTCATGTTACTGTTTCTTGGTAAAACAGTAACATATCTCTACCACGAGGTTGCATTGTTAGTCATATCTCATGTTGTCTACTTGTAAATGTTTTTGTTCTTTTTCAATATAGTAGAGTGTTGTCAAACTCGCATATCTCATTTTTTCTAGCTCATGTTACTGTTTCTTGGTAAAACAGTAACAAATAGTTCCTTGAAAGTTCCATTATTAATCACACCTTATCTTCTCAACTTATGTTCCTATTGCTCGTTATTAATGCAGTAGAGATTCATAAGACAGTTAAATATTGGTTCTTGGCTCATGTTACGATTTCTCGATGAAACAATAAGACATCTCTACTATGAGGTTGCATTGTTAGTCATACCTCATACTGTCTACTTGTACATTTTTTTGTTATTTTTCAACATAGTAGAGTATTATCAAACTCGCATATCTCATTTTTTTTGCTCATGTTACTGTTTCTTGATAAAACAGTAACACATAATTTCTTCAAAGCTCCATTGTTAATCATGCTTCATCTTGTCAACTTATGTTCCTTGTGCTCGTTATCAACGTAGTAGAGATTCGTAAAACAGTTATATCTCAAATTTTGGTTCATATTACTGTTTATTAGTAAAACAGTAACACATCTCTACCACAAGGTTGCATTATTAGTCATACCTCATATTGTCTTCTTGTGCATGTTTTTGTTCTTTTTCAACATAGTAGAGTGTTGTCAAACTCGCATATCTCATTTTTTTTGCTCATGTTACTGTTTCTTAGTGAAATAGTAACACATGGTTCCTTAGAAGTTCCACTGTTAATCACTCCTCATCTTCTTAACTTATGTTCCTATTGCTCGTTATTAACGCAGTAGAGATTCGTAAGATAGTTATATATCAGTTCTTGGCTCATGTTACTATTTCTCGGTGAAACAGAAACACACCACTACCACGATATTGCATTGTTATTCATACCTCATAGAGTAGCACTTATGCATGTTTTTACTCGTTGTTTGTTCAGTAAAATTTTGTTAAACATGTATATCTCATTTTTTTTAGTGTGTTACTGTTTCTTGATAAAATAGTAACACACTAGAAAGAATTGGAAGTTGTATTATTAATTATACCTTGTTTTATCTATTTATACTTGATTTAATGTTTGATTTGACATTTACTTGAACAGAAAGGCGATAAAGCACTCACACAAGTAGATAATTCTGAAGAAGAAATTCAAAAATTTCAGTAATACAGGTCCAATCTATTGGCATGCATAAGGAAGGTTAATTAATTTTAATTCGATGACAGACACACGATGGTGCTGCGACACAACTCATTTTGGGTCCTAATAAATGCAATAATAACAAAGGAACTGAATCGCAGCATGTGTTGGAAGAGTGATGTTGAAATTCAGTCCATAATTGCTACCTTCTCAGACAAGAATAATCATTTCAATATCAGGGGCGAATATCTCAGAATAACACCAACATTAGTGAAACTGATCTTTGGAATAAGGGATGGAGACCAGCCAATCCAGACAACATCTGGCAAAAAGTTACGGTCAAACTTCGACACAAGGTATTTCTGTGGCAAAGCACGGATAAGTAAACCAATAATATTCAATGCACTCAAAAGAAAAGTGCGAGAAACATCGGAGACTGATGTGCAGGATGTCTCCCGTCTTATGACATTAATGCTTCTAGTCACCCTCTTCGTACCAAACAGGGCCCATAGATTGGGTTGGTTATATATCAAATACGTAGATGAAGTAGATGCAATAGCACAATATGGGTGGTCACAACAAATTGATGACCAACTAATGAATTCTCTCAAAAAGGACAGTACCCCCAATGTAATCGGCTGTGTCATGCTATTGCCAGTAAGTTAAAGATGTCAAAACTCCTTTTTACTTCGTGTCCCTATCCTTTACATTGTCTTTATTCATTTTCATTCATTTGAGTGAATGTTCCTGTCTCCTTTTTGTATGTTTATCGCAAGTCTTGGCTTATGTTACTGTTTTAGACGAAAAAACAGTAACATGTCCCTGCTTTGTCTGTGAATAGTAACCTAAAATTTTATGGAATTTTAGTTGTTAATATGATTTCAGTTAACAGTTATTTTTGAGTTTTTCTTTCATATTGATGACTGTGTACAAGAATAACTTGTTTACCTTTAATTTTTCTTACTCTTTTTATTACTTCATCCTTGAATGCAGCCTCCAAAGGAAACTAACGTGACAAAATGAACGATTTATTGTTGACAGTATTGGCTGTGTGAGATTACAAGTGTGCTGAGTGAGATTGCAAGTGTGCTGAGTGGGCATCACATCGAAAGAATTCCAAGATACCTCAAATGGGACCTGAAGCTCCTCACACGCCAACTAAAAGATCAACTTATCAGCCAGCTTCAAGTAACCGTATGAAAATGTCAACTTATTATGAAGCCTGATACATGTCAGTACAAGAAAACTTGTTACTGTCTATTTCCATGAGAAATAATAACATCGAACAAGATGTTACTGTTTCTATGTGAAACAGTAACAGGTCCTTCTCTCCAGGTTTCTATTGTTAATTTGATACTTATTCCAGCAATTTACTTTATTTTATGAATGGTGTTGCTGTTTCATAACAAATAAAAGCATGCTTACAATGCAACATGTTACTGTATTTTCTGAAAACAGTAACATACACCCTTTATCGATTTTAATAGTTAGTAATTTAGAATTTTCAATTTTTTTTCCTTCATTGACCTTGTGTTAAGGTTTCTACGTAAAACAGTACCATGTCGTAGGGTTCTATTGAACTGGAGTGGAAATAGAAACATCTTTTGATTTCAATTTCTTTTCATTAACCATACATTATTTTGTGTGTTTATTGTGTTTCATAGTTAATAATTTATCCATAATTATTGTTATGCTAAAATTTTATCCTTTATTTTCATGTTTCTGTTTCTCATCGAAACAGTAACATGCCAACTTACCACATTAATAGTGGAAACACTCTTATGTTTCAGGTTGTAAACAAAGAAATTGAGCCCATAATACAGGAATACGACCTCCTCTACATAGTTGAAACAAATTTACGGTTAATTGAATTTGTTGACAAAATAAAATTACAGGACACACCCTTCCAATAAGAGGATTCGGAGGGCAATACTGAGACAGCATCGGCCCAGTACGTGATCCAACCATGGGCAACAAAGCTGGACTAGTTTATCGATATTGCACTGTCCCACAAAGAGCAATATCAACAAGACAACGATGAAGTCCTACGGCTTAGGGATCAGCTCTTCAGTGCAAACATAGAAATACTCAAACTGAAAGATGAATTGACGTCCCTCACTAAGAAACTTCAGACGTCAGAACAACAGATACAACAAAATGCAGAGACAATAGCTAAACTCAAACACGATAACACACAGCTACAGGAGCAACTGTCCACTGCAACAAGTGAGGCAGAAAACCTTAAGGCGGTTAACAATAGTTTGGAAAATCAGAATAAATAGCTCAATCCACAGCTATCAGAACAAATTGTGCAGGTGGTTAAATAAGATGAGGTAGAAACCACTGAAGCTGATGAACAAGATATAGACTAGGAAAAGTAGCGTTCGATGATAGCGAATATTAAAAAGAAAACAAGAAAAATAAAACGGGATGAAGAGTTCATGTACTCGGGGCCATTGAAAAAATGAACAAGACAAATAGATGCACGACAACAGACAGCAGCTGTTGAGGAGGTCTATGGGCAAAGCAAAGAGGCCCCTGTTATAATTGAAGATAATACACCAGCAAATAAAACTAAGAAAAAGCAAACTCATAAGGCAAAGAATACTACAAAGTTGCCAGCTGCAAAATACTTGACCTAAGATGTCAAGAGTAAAATGGTGCAAATAAAATTGGCAGGAGACCCACAGTAAGTCATGTCCTGTTTTCTTCTCAATTCTTTGCATTTACTAGAAAATATTGCCTATCGCCTCGTCTAATCCCCATGCCAAATCACCATATGCAGTATTTTTGTCTGGTCAATCCCCGAGCAGGATTTGTTCATAACCTTTGAGGAGTTGGTAGGAGTAATGAAGGAGAAGTCAATCATAAATAATGTATGTATCATCTGATTGTTTAAATGCATTATTATTTTGTCTTGTTCCACCCTCTAGCTATGTTACTATTTCTTCCCTAAACAGTAATAGGAACTTCCTGAGTTTATTCGAGCTCAAAAAGCATGGTGCTACTGTGTGGAGTGCAAACAATTAGATACAATTATTCTTTCTATTTCAACTGCTGGATTCTTGTGCTACTGTTTAGAGTTTGCCACCCTTATCAATCATCTAACAAGAACTAAACAATCAATGCAGATCATAGATGGCCATGCCTACACTCTGAGCCTGGCTTCCACGAATAGTAAAAAGAAAATATTTGCATTTGACAACTGCTGTTGGGTAAGATCCTAAATCCATTTCCTAAATATGAATTACAGAAGGTAGCATTGATTCTGATTTGGGTTAAAACTATATTGACAGTCTTACATTCTGAGCGACGCTAAGTTACTTTAGGAAGCCAGACAATTTAAATTCAATGCACATATGGAAGAGGCAATGGCTGCAGATGTTGTTATCTTCCTTGTGAACTCCACTGGCATGAATGACTTCAAAAACCCCAACCACTTCACACTTTTCGTCTTGGATAATAAAGAGTGCAAATGGACATACTACAACTCGCTGCGACTGAGAAGAGAGGGGACACCGGATCCATACTTTTATGATGCCACGATGGTGGTGAGTGATATTAAATACTACAATAGAATAGCAAGTGCTGTTACTTTTGATTTGACTGAAGTTGCATTGCTAGCCACATTCTTGAACCCTGTACCTTGTTATCTTATTGACGTTACTCTTTTCATTAGAGACAGTAACATATTATACTCACAACAAGACAACGTCGTATCTCTCGTATGTAGCTCATAGCATGGTCTTCCGTTGGAGAAAACATGTCAAGTGTGATTCTATTAGATGATAAGCTATTATTCGTTGATGTTTCTATTTCTTGTAAAAATAGTAACACTTTATTTTCTTGGAGTTTCATTTTTTTAATTAAACTTCATTGGGTTATTTATATGCTGGATGTATTTTTTACTGATGTTACTGTTGCCATAATAAAAAATAATAATTCATAACAATACAAGATGTTACAGCCAGCAATGTAGCCAGTTACATGGAGTTTTCATTTTTCATTTTATTTTAATTTGCTAACAACAAAAAGACTATTACGAGAAAAAGATGAATGAAGTCCTTGCATAGAGTGGACTGGATAAGAGGGTAGAACCAGCCACCACAAGTCCATCTTTTAAGATAATATTATATGAATGGGCACCTCAACAAGAAGAAACGTCGTAAGTAGCAAGTTCTTTTCTTATCCAAGGGTAACATATCTAGTAGGTATAAAACTAACTCATTACTATTTTTCAGACAAGACTGCGGGATTTTCGTATGCTTGTATATAGAGAATATATTCAGCAATAAAAAGTTTCAAGAACAATTTTCGTTGGAGAAAGTGAGACAATACAGAGCAAAATTAGTTACTAAATTCCTCGAGAATTTCAGTCTTCCTAGCTGAAGTTGATTGTTATGCACATATATAACACTAAAGTTGATTATTATGCTCATATGTAACACTAAATTCATATAAAATCATTGTCTTAGATATATTTAAAATTCAACTGTATGTATAACTCAATTGTAAATGTTAATCTCTTGTACAGTTTAATCTTATATCCAGTTTATGTTAGCACTCAGAGAACACGTTGCCATATGAATTACGAACACCTGTGTTGATGTTACTCTTTTTTGACGAATGCAGCAACATCCAGTTGTGCGGTACTATTTGTAAGACCAACCATCAATGTTAGTATGAACGAAGTACATTCTTTGAAACAGTCCTCAATGATAGACATGCACCTCTCACACACACATGGGCCAGTTTCCTAGGTGTTATTGTTTTCATCCAAAATATAACATCCCATAAAAAGGTATATCTTGTTATCTTATTCGGAGAGGAACTTGTCAACTGACATAAATAACCACCTAAACCCGACTTCCAGCCACCTGAAACCTCCCGGGCTCAAAACTCAACAGCCTTGATGATTTTACTATTTTCGTCCAAAACAGTAACACCCCCCCAAATAGGCATTTCTTGGTTCTTATCCGGAGAGGAACTTGTCAAGTGACATAAATAACCACCTAGACCTAACTTCTAGCCACCTATAACCTCCTAAGCTCAAAACTCAACAATCTCGATGATGTTACTATTTTCATCCAAAACAGTAACATCCCATAAAAAGGCATACCTTGTTATCTTTTTCGGAGAGGAACTTGTCAACTAACATAAATAACCACCCAAACCCAACTTCCAGCCATTTGAAACCTCCTGGGCTCAAAACTCAATAGCCTCGATGATGTTACTATTTTCGTCCAAAACAGTAACATCCTATAAAAAGGCATACCTTGTTATCTTATCCGGAAAGGAACTTGTCAACTGATATAAATAACCACCCAGACCTGACTTCCAGCTACCTAAAACCTCCCGAGCTCAAAATTCAACAGCCTTGATAATGTTATTATTTCAAACCAATACAGTAACATGCAGGTTGTTGGCTTGATTTCTCAAGTGATGTAGCCAATACACAACAAGCTCTACCCCAGAAATGGAAATGCATCCGACTAAAGTTCATGAGCCACATTCTTGGGTGTTACTGTTTTCATCCAAAATAGTAACATCCCACAAAGAGGCAGTTGTTGGATCTTATCCAGAGAGAAACACGTCAAGTTATATAATTAACTAACAGGACCTACATTCCAGCCACTTGTAATCTCCCACGAATCAATTCTCCATCAGGCTCAACGATGTTACTGTCTCCGACCAAAATAGTAACATGTAGATGGTTAGCTTGCTTTCTTAGGCGAAGTGGCCAATTAACAGTGCGCAGACCCCCCAGCAATAAACATGCTTCTCTCACACTACAACAGGTTGTATTCTTGAGTTTTACTATTTTCATCCAAAACAGTAATATCCAAGATAATGTATAATCATGAGCATTCAATGATGCATGAAATGAACTGAACTGTACTACAGGAGTCTCAATAAAATTGCCATGGGAAAAAAATGAGAATGTATTATTATATTCCACTAAAAGCTTGAGGAAATCCAATTCAGTATCTTATATACATTAACCAGAAGCCACATCAACTAATACATTATGGGCTCTGATGTCAGATAAATGTCCAAAAAATGGGTGCACATACAAAAGTTCAACAACATAACATGAGTTCAGTGAGTGTGTTAGCTCCTAATGACTACTAGTTTTCATAGAACTTCATTGATCTGGAAGTAACAAACTATGAACATAAGCAGCTCTGAAATCTTCTGGAAGGCTAAAAAAGAAATCAACTTTCAGGGGGTTGAGAGCAATTTTCCTTGCCACATTCATAACTTGGGTAGGAGTTAACCCATCAATCTTCATAATCTCACTATTCACTTACATCCTTCTCCTTGCAGAATCAGATTCATCTTAGAAATAAGAAGCCAAGCGGCCTATATGTTTACTTGCATCCTCTATCACATCATCCATTTGTGCAAATCTAGAAGAGAATTTTCTCAAAACTTCCAAATTTTCTATCTTTGCCTTTTTTGACCTACAGTTTGATGGGGTGGTTGAGGAAGAAGTTCCCATCGGGGCACATGGAGGGATTGGGTAAATGTTCTCCACGGAAAAGGTAGGAACATGTTCTTCTTGCTTTTTTTCTTCTCTATCCCTTACTTTATCTTCCATCCCCTCTAATATATCTTGTGGATTCACAACCTCGTCTCCAATGGCTTTATCCTTCCTAAATATTTTGGCTAAATCATCAAAAAATGAAAATGGCTTGTTTCTTAATCCCACAACATTTTTGTGGTTCTAACATAAAAGAAAGGAAAACATAATGAGAGAAGAAGGTAAAACTTAAAAAACTGTCACCAATAAATAAAAATATACACAGACACAATATGTGCATAGAAGAAAAAATATAATATAAAATATTACCTTCACCCGTTCATCTCAGACTGGTTTTGAGCAAGTTATGAACCTCTCTTCATCATTCCTTCCATATTCACTGGCAGCTGGACCAAGCATCTCCGCAATAGCATTATATTGATTCCTCAAATACTTGATATGGAACTCGATGTGTGGTTTAGCCTTCATACCACACTCAGGAAGCTTTTGATCAATAAGTTGTTCTAACCTGTTATAAGCATCATTCTTAAATTGACCATTGTCCATTTTCTAACTACCTAACTCCACAAGATCCATCATTGCACTAATTAGTGCACGATCCTCAGCGCTTCCCCATCTTGTGCATCCTCTAGATGGGTTCGCACCCTCACCACCTTGGTTAGCATTTCTTTAAGCTTTTGGTTGACTCATCTATAAAGAAGGAAAGATAAAGAGAGAGGAAATACAGGAATTCATAAGAGCGGCATTCTGCTCATGATTTAGCAATTTAGGATGATCATACTACTAGTTCAATAAAAAATGAAGTCATTAATTAGATCTTATTATAAATTCAGATAAAAATAATACAAGAATAAAATGTATATTGTCTATCAATTCATAAATGCAATACAAGTGAAACACGCTACATAGTTTTTGCTAAACCCTGTTTAATGATGTGGTGTCATGTAACCATGCATTGTACATCTCATTGGCAAGATCATGTCCTAATATACTCCATATAGCACTAGATTCCATAATCCTAATATTAAGTTCACCATTTTCTTCTTCCTCACTATCCACAAGCAAGGGCTCCATGGGATCCACACTCATGTATGTTCGAATGAAATTATGCATCAATGCGCAAGCCAAGATAATTCTACCTACAATTCTCCTAGGGTACCAAGTTGTACATCTTAGAATACCCTATCTCATTTTTAACAATCCAAAACACCTCTCAATAACATTTCTTGCTTGAAAATGCTTCATATTAAAATATTCCTCAGTAGATACTAGTTGAGCACCACTCTTCCACACACTTAGATGATATCTCTGGCCTCTAAATGATGTTAGAAAATCTTTACAATTCATGTATTCGGTATCACACAAATAGTAGTTGCCTATAATTAATCAAGATAAGTGTTAAGTAGTTTTATCTCAAATAAGCTCCTTAGTTCAAATTAAGCAATGTCAAGGTACCTATATTGTTACCTTGTAGAACTATCAAAGTATTTTTTTTAGAAAGTACATTTCGAAGCACTTTATTGTCATGTGTGGACCCCTCCTAACCAGGCAATATAGAAATAAATTACAAATCCCGCATGCACGTAGCTAACACATTAGTAGTGAGTTCTCCTTTTCTATTCTTGAATCTAGCTTTATCTTTATCCCCAATACGAACCTTAATATGACTTCCATCCAAAGCATCTAAGCAATTCTGCAATGTGTATATATATAACTTGTTAATAGATACTGTATATATTTATAAATATTTACACATTCATCTAATCTTCTTAAAAATTCTAACTTACCTTAAACCAATTCCACCTCTCATCTTGGCAATTCTCTGTCACTAGCTCAGGTTTCTTTAGTAAAATATCATGGCATCTAAGGACAGCGTGGAGAATTGAATTGAATTGAAGTGCTTAGATATTGTCTCACCACTTCTCCTAAAATACAATTGAGTTCTTTGATTTTTTTTGTCATGAGAAAGTGTGAATAGAAATAAAGCAACCATCTTCTCTAAACTAGTATTCCTATTTCCTTGTAACTTACCAACATCTCTAAACATATCACATAACTTAGAAAAATAGGCTCTATTCATCCTAAGGTTGTCCAAGCATGCTAAGTCACTTTCTTGAATCATTAGCCTAAGATTTAAAATCTTAGCATAATATCTTTCTTCAGCACAACTGTCAAATATATAGGATATAGGCTTGGGCAATCTAATATCCAAAAAGGACAGAAGATATATCAATTCAGCAATAGCTTCTAAAATCATGAGCATCATCTGTGTGTATAACACAATACATGTAGTAGCAATCTTCTTCTTTTTATTTAATGGTAAGCGAGCCATAACTGTATGACATATGCAAATTACATGCAAGAATGTTATAAGTTAGAAGAGCAATAAAAATATGGTCAGCCACTTTGAGTAATTTGAATTCAACAAACACCATTCATCTTTTTCAAGGTAGTTAACAGGTAAATAACAACGATATCATATCCAGAACCTCTTAGAAGCTCTGCCGTAGGGGTGGATTAAACATCCTAATTTGCTAAACCATAAGCATACACCCTTTTTTGTCAAATTCTACCATTATTTTATTACTATTTGTATTCCAACGCTGCAGCTCCTATTATTTGAGGGAAAGTCAAGAAGGATAAAAATTTTCAAATATGAAGGCTGTAGCTTACATAATAGAAAAAAAGGAAATATAATGAGCAAGGTCATCAAGGCTTACCAGAAATCGCTAGTACTGTTGCCGAAAATTGCTGCAAGGGTTGAGAGGAGATGAGAGAAGCTCGAGAACCAAAAATCGCTAGTACCATTGCTGGAAACTGTTGTTAGGGTTGAAAGGAGATGGGAGATGCTCGAGAAAAAATGGCATACACGAAGAAGTGAATCCTAATATTCAAATTATAAGGGTAAAATTGGTATTAAATAATTTTAATATGGTCATTTTTATCTATAAATTAATTGAAAATGCAAGTAATAAAACTTACCCAGCATTTTATGGAAAGTACAAGTCCCCGGGAAGATTCATTTCCTCCCATTTATGCAACTAAACAACTCCATGGTAGTTTATATCCTAGGAAGTCCAATTTCCTATATTGTTGCTGTGAACCAAACAACCCGTAAGATTGTGGTAAAAATGGTTCGCAACCAAACTCAACAGTTGCATCAGCATTGCAATGCATCCACAACACACCGCAACAGCAGTGATTTACAATCACACCGCAAATGCGCTCAAATACAATAACAGATGCTTCTGCATTTGTAAAATTGCAGCCGCATCAGGAGATGCGGTTTGTATTTTAAAACCCTGCTCTCATCTAAAGATGGAGTTTAGATCACATGGCCAATTAAAAATTATAAAATTTTATATTTTATTTAAATCATTGATGTGCAATTAAATAACTAAAATTTAATTTTTCTCATAATAAATCATTGGTTCTAATAACTTAATCACATTACTTAAAACCATTTATACATTATGTATACATATATTTCAATAAAAAAATCACATCTTATGGGTACTTCCATAATTTTGCTTTAATCACATTTCAAAATTATTTTTTAAGGGCATATTAAATTTTTTATTTTATTTTCTATTTTTTCCTAAAACATTATGTATACATATTGATAATATATTATTTTATGAAGCATATTTTGCCTAATATTATATATGAATATATTCCCTTAATGATCTTTGAATCTTCAGTCTGCCACAAGATTTATATTATCTATATGAATGGTTAGAAAAAAATTTATTTTAAAATTAAAAAAAATAATTTTCTCAAACTCTTTACATTTAATATTAACGTTCTATTTGTTTTAATAAAAAATATTTTTCATAGGAATATAATTATAAAATTTTAATTAAAAATTATTGATATATTTAATATTAAATATAATAAATTTGATAAAAAATAATTTCTTATTTAAAAAAGAAGAAATTATTTTCCTCCTCTATTACAACTCAAAGGGCTTTTTTTTAATCATAAGGAATAAAAATATATAATACTCCTTCATTTATATATTTATATTTAAAGAGATGAAATTTTCTTATAAAAATATTCCTTTAAAAAAATAAATAGAGCCTAAATAAGTAAGACTCTTCTCTTAATCTTAATATTTTATAATTATACTTTATGAAAAATATTTTCCATACATAGAGCCTAACTTAATTTCCAAAATTAAGAGCTGATAATTGATTATAAAATAATGACCAACACATGCAAGAGAAGAAAAAAAAGAAGCCTCATATCTAATTTATTTATAATCATTTGTCAGTGTTTTCTTGTATAATTCATTGTTAAAAATGCTTTTACTTAATTTATAGGAATCATTTAGTTCACACAAAAAATAAATTTTCACAAAAAGTTGAACTTCTTAAAAAATAACTTCTTATATAAACTTTTCAAAAATTCTCAAAGTTATTTCATTAAAATTGAAGAATTAATACTTCTCATGAAGTAACTTCCTTATTTGATTCAAATTTGAACATTTTAGAAAGTATTAATAAAATAATTACTATATCATTAATATTATTTTAATACATATCAATAGATTTTAATTGTCTCTAACTATCTTTTTTTAATATTATATTTATAATTTCTCTTGCCCTCATAGTTTTTTTAAATTAGTAATTTTTATTTTTTAATTTACTATAAAAGTAAAATTTTTATATAAAAAAATTAAGATTTATATATGTATATCTTAAATTATCTTAATATAATTTAAATAAAATATTAGTTAAATAATTAATTCCTATTAAATTTATATAAAATAAAGGAAAAATAAATAATTTTTTACATTTATAATTAAATATTAAAATAATAAATATATAATAAATATAATTTTATTGGAAATTAAATTTCAATTATAATAATATTCATGATTATATTTATAATTTATATTTTTGATACAATATTTAATATATATTTTATACAATAGTCATTCTATTTATTATATAATTAATAAAATAATTTTAATTTATATAATTAATAATTATATTTAAATAAATATGTTTATATTTTATAATTAATAAATTATATTTATCAGTAATAAAATATATTTATTATAATTTTTAAATAGTAAATATAAAATTTCAAAATGGTTATTAGTTAAATTAAAAATGGATAATTTTGTACTTTTGTTTATGAAAAACATAAGAAGTTTTTCTTATTAAAAAAGAATCGATAAGTAACTTCTTATAATTTATGAAAAGTAGAATTTCTTGAAAAATTTTACTTCTTCTATTTTAGTAATTAGTAACCAATCAAAAGACTCCATTATTTTCAATTTCTCAAAACATTTTACTTCCTATGATATTTTTCCCAATAAAATGAACTCCTAATTTACCACAATTGGGCAACCATCTGTCTTGTAATTTTTATACCTACAATTAAAAATGACACGGGAGTTGGGTGGGGTCAATTTAAAAATAATAAATTAATTTTTCTTATCACGCATAGCATCAATAATAATATCACTTAACTGTCACATAAATGTAATTATGTTACTCTAACTTTTAGTACATATAAAATGTATTTCTTATATTTTTATCCATTTTTCTACTTTTATAATTAAGTTTTTTTTTTTAATTATATGAGTGTTAATTTACTTAACATTAAAGTCGAGGATTTCAACCTACGGTATAAAGGGAATAATACCTTTAAGGTAATATTGAGTATTATTGCACTGTTAAGAGTATTGGCGGTTTGTAATTAAGTTTATTGAATAATTTTGTAGGGAATAGTTCCCTTTAAAAGTTGGCATTTGATAAGATGAGATACTCAAAGTGTTTATTTCTTCATAAAAGAGGAAAGCAGAATCAATTGAATTATAGGAGAGAAAAGTAAAATTGATCTCTCTCTGGGTTTAAACAAATCCTAAGTGGTCTTCCCTCGGTTTAAAACCTACACAAACATTTGGAACCAAAATAAAAATTGCTGAACCTAAATTCCATTTTAGAGCGGCATTAGAATTTTCAGTTAAAGAATATAGGAGAGTGTAGTTCAACAGTTGTGCCACAGTTTTAGAAAAAATGAGACTCCTTACAATCAAGGAGTATTATCAGTATGAATGCTGGAAAAAGGTTGTGTCCTATCCTGATAGAGTGAAACGTTTATGGCTTGAAACAAAGTAAACTATAGAGAGCGCTTGATTGAAGAAGCATTTTATGTTTCAGCAGAAACTTTGCTTCGACTGTGATATTTATATAAGTTGCATAATTATATAATTCATTGTGATTGGTGTTACAATTAGTGTCAAAGTTATTTGTAAAACAGCTTTTTATGTTAAATGTTTATGTCTTGGTCATTTAAGAATATTTGATGAATAATCCTTTTTATACAATTGAAGCAGAATAGAATCAAATATTGCATTGCAGAAACCAGAGACTGGCTTTAATTAGCCTTATTTCCAAAGTGCAAAGTACGAGTTTGATAGTTTTCACTTCATACGGAAAAATGTTATTATTGAAGTTGGTAGTCATGGTAGGTTTCCATTAAAATACCATTATAAATTTAAAAATGAAAATTAATCTTATGAATAAGGATTTGGGTTCTCTTCTTTTCTTCATATCATTTTCTTGTTATTTTCAAAGAGATAAAGACATAATTTTTATTGTAAAACCCATAATTTCAAATAAAAAAAATTCTATAGCTATTTCTGTATGAAATTCACCCTACATCCAAATCCATTTCGTAGAAAATACATTAGATCCAAATCCTTGCTAAATAGAGGAATTGACTGAAGCATACAGAAACTTTGCTTTAACAATGATAGAAGTATTATGATACATTCATTCTGATTTAATCTTCTATTTATACTAAAGTTCATGGCAGTCAATAGAATTGAATTTATTGCAATGCAGAAAGCAAGAGGTAGATAATATCTCTTTCAGTAACCATGGCCCTTCTTAGCACTAAATGCAACGTACCGACAATATCGTTGCGGGCAGAAATGCAGGGACTTGGGGATAGGAAGGATTATAATAATATGATTGACTTAAAATAGATCTAAAAAGAAATAAACTATAATACTGTGTGAATACTGAATAGTATAATGTACCAACGGGCGATACTATCAACAGTCAGATGCTAACCTGGACGTGTACATCCAGCACTGTGACATTTTGTATTTACATGATAATGACAGTTGGGAATATATTTACCTAGGCTGGATACTTTTTTATGACTCAGAAATTTGGTGAGTGACTGCTTTCAGAATGCCAAGAAGCAACTATATAATTTGACAACCAATTCCTTCAGGCAATTTTCAAGTTGCTGGCTCTGTTCAAAATGGCGAGAGGAAGCAAGGGACACGTGGGAAGTGCAACCCTCCTACTCCATATCCACTGCCTCACTGCAGAAGGGATATATGTGCCCAAATAAATGCCATTTTTTTCTTTAAAAAAAATGGATATTGAAGACCGGGAATATGCGACCTGTTCTGTATGTATGTGCATTGTGTAAATGTTTGGATTCAACTTCAATTATGAGGTTTCTCCCATCAAGTTGATCGTCTCGTCATGCAATAATCCCTTCAAAATTAAAAGATTCTAACAGCCATTCTCAGCCAAAATTATTGGAGTAAAATAGCAAATATGGACAGTCCATGCTATAGCCATATAGTCATGGTATGAAACTCAACAATGACAATCAAAATTGGCATTATATTTATACATACATACATATAAAATGATTTTATTCGTTAACAAAGCAAACCAACAAGAGAAAAAGGAAAATCAACACTTACATAAGGAGTTTTCACAACAGCAATCAAATCAAAATTAGAGATTATTTCACAAACCAAATGCCATAGACCTATTAACTACAAACTAGGACGCTTTCTCACTGATCGATTTCTTGATTTTGAAACTCTCTTTGGAATCTAGCCACACCAACAGCTACCATCACGTAAATCCAATCCATGATGTCTTCCAAGAATCGGAAATAAGCATGTGTCACAAGTTGACAATTGTGATAGTTCGACAGACGAACATGCTTGAATTGAAACGAGACTTGATGAAAAAAATTTAATATGTTATGTGAGTCCTGTGGCTAAAATTTGGGATTAGTCTGGCTAATGTACAATTTTTTTCTGATTTTCCTAAGTTTGGGGATATTTTAATTATTTCGGAAGGTTTGAGAATTCGAAAACATGCTTGAATTGAGACAAAACTTAGTGAAAAAAATTCAACATGTTATGTGAGTCATGTGGTTGAAATTTGGGATTAATCTAGCTAGTGTATAATTTTTTTTATTTTTCTAAGTTTGGGGGTATTTTGATCCTTTCGAAAGGTTTGAAAATTCGACAGAATTTAAGAAGCCCATATTTGTGATCCTCGCATTTTTATCTTCATATCGACTGATTTTCGTGTGAATCGAACACTTGGAGCATGGTGAAAAAAGCTTATGATGACTCGAAAAAAGTATGTCATCTCCCTATAAGAAGCCTTTTGTTCAAAATGCTCTTTAAGGGGATGGATTGTGCCAAGGGCCTGCGGGGCACCTAGACACTGAGCTAGAGACAGAGTGTATTGGCTTGTGGCCATCTTCCTACAAAGTTATGAAATGAGACATAAATCAAACAAACGAAATGTCCTTTTCCCTATTCATTTATCCTTTTTGGTCCTTAGTGCACGGAGGCTTCTTGTATGGAAGGATCTTGTTGTTCGGTATGTGCGAGTGTTTTAGTGACATACAATATTAGCTTGCAGACTTGTGAGTCCTACTATCTTTACCAAGCATGCCAAACGAGAGTTTAAGTGGGAAAACTAGCATGTTAACCAAGAGTGGCAAGTATGCATTATACGATTTCGGCTGGAGAGCCACCAACTTGTGATAGTTAGTATCAGAGCTCGGATTGCACCAGAGGGCCAAGATCGGGTAAGCACAATTGGTTAGATGGGCTTATCCCTTGATATGCGGTATGTGTGAATCTATCATTCTCACAAACTCGATAGTGTTATTATCAAAGACTTGACCAGAGGGTGTAAGAGATTGAATCGTCCCAAGAAGCCAGTGGGCCAGGAAATGGTACATATTGGGTGATCAAGGATTATTACATCGAGCCCAAGCATTTGCACTAAGTGGGCTATCTTGCTTGTTGGTTGTGCATAGGACATTGGTTGTGTATTCATTCATAGTAGTAACATCGAGGGATGCAAATCATTATCCAATAAGATGAGGGAATTGACAGCTAATCTGATAGGAAAAGCCTTAGTCTTTCCAAAAGGCTTGGCTGTCTAAAAGATTCGTGGAACTAGAAGGTGAAGCCATTAGTCGTACTAATGGGCATGACCATAGTTGGAGGGTATAAGTGGATCGTTCTAGAGGGAGTCGTCCAAAATCATGTCAAAGAGGTTCGAAAGAATCGTTCTAGTGCTCGGGGGAGCATTACAATTGGAGGGCTTAGCAAAGATTCGGAGGAATTGATACTGTGTGCAATCTGTAGGTTGGATAGAGTGCATGCAATCTTCCTACATAATTGTTAGAGCTAAAGTGGAAGGTGCTCTATGTTTAACCCCCTTCTACAAATTGAAGTGGGGGAGCCATCAGAAGATGTGCTCATGAAGTCATCAGAGGACGCACGTTAAGGAATGGTCGTGAGGACTGCAATGCTAGTGGGCATCAAACTTCGAGGGTAGGTTGTGATGGTCAGTGAGATGCCAAAAGGCATTGATCCAGAGAGGATCAAAGGATCCGATCGGGTGTGAATTGACATTGCTTAGTGCAATGAATCGACCGAAATACAAACAAGCGGTTGGGAAGCAAGGTAATGGGACTTTTCTGCATAGATTCATTGTAAGTGTTGTCTCTTATACTAGTGCAATGGGACACTTAATACAAGATACCTGTTAGTAGATGATTCAAAGTAATAAGCATTTGTCATGAGTCATAAAGTTGACACACACTTACGCCACAAAGGTGGCAAATCGTGTAATCTGCAAAGGTAGTGAGCACAAGTTACAGAGACAACTACTTGTTCAACAAGTTCCAGAGGTAACGAATTCGAGAGAGTTATATGGAATAGCGACATTAGAGAGAGTGTCAGGACACTTTAAAAGGTGACTACAAAGGTAGCCCTTCAAGTGACTTGCAGAGGATGCATTTTTCCAAGAGTACCTATGTTACGGAGGCAATAGACAACCCAAATTCAAGATAGGAGAAACATTTTATAACACTCAAAGAGACAGGCTTTGAGACAGTTGAGGGAGTAACTCGATGAAGTAGGCTAAAGACCATAGTCGTATCAGATTGAGGCGTCAATGAGGGTATTGACATTTGAGATAGGGGAGAATGTCACAAGTTGATAGTTGTGACAGTTCGATAGGCAAACAAGCTTGGATTGAAACAAGACTTAGTGAAAAAAATCCAACATGTTATATTGGTCTTGTGGCTGAAATTTGGGATCAATTCTGCTAGTGTACAATTTTTTTCAATTTTCCTAAGCTTGTGGATATTTTAATCATTTCGGAAGGTTTAAGAATCTGACGAGGTTCGAGAAGTCCATATTTGTGATCCTCACATTTTTATCTTTTTGTTAGCTAGTTTTTGTATGAATCGGATACCCGGAACATGGTGAAAAAGGCTTATGACTACTAAAAAAAAGTATGTCATCTTCCTGCAGGAGGCCTTTTGTTCAAAATGCTCTTTAAAGGGGTGGAGTGTACCAAGGACCCACAGGACACCTGGACACTAAGTTAGGAATGGAGTATATTGGCTTGTGGCCATCCCTCTGCACACTTAAAACTATGGAATGAGGTATAAATCAAGCGAATGAAATGTTCCTCTCTCTATTCATTTGTCTCTCTCGGTCAGTAGTGCACAGAAGCTTCCTATGTGGAAAGATCCTATGTCTGGTATGCGCAGGTGCTTTGGTGACATACGATATTAGCTTGCGAACTTGTGAGTCTTGCCATTTTTACCAAATGTGCCAAATGAGAGTTTAAGTGGGAAGGCTGACATGTTGGTCAAGAGCGGGAAGCATGCGCCGCATGATTTCGGCTGGAGAGCTGCCAACTCGTGACACATGCCTCCAAGATTGGCTTAAGAACAAAGAACCCCAGAAGCCCCAAAAAATCCAAGTGGTATGCTTATAAAATAAGGAGAATCCAGCCAGTCTGTGTGTTCTTCTTGAGTGTCTTCTTTTTTCTGCATTGGGTACTCATTGCAATTTTGATCCTCGTAGGATTCATTCATCGAGCATTCCTTTTCAAGTGGCGGCCCACAGAGGTAGATATTGCCCACGTAGGATGAAGAATCAAATGTTAAAAATTGGTTTTTCTGTGGTATGAGACCTGACAAATTATTATGTGAAGCATTCAGAATTGAAAGCTCATATAAATCAACCATGCTAGCCGGAATGCTGCAGGACAGAAGATTGAAAGATATATCAAGAGCTTCTAGATATGTCATTGCACCAATATCATGTGGAATAGCTCCACTTATTTCATTGTATGAAATGTTCAAGATAACTAAGTCAGTGAGGCTAGTGAGTTCTGCTGGTATCGGTCCTGATAAAGCGTTAATAGACAGTATTATTTGCACTCAGTATATGACATAATGAGGAAAGAGATCCAGAGAATATATTACCAGCCAGAATTATAGTCTCCATTGTTGGGGGAAAACGGGGCATACCACCCGTAAATGCATTTTCACTCAAATCCAGCATCGCAAGTGCATGCATATGTGATAAAGTTGGAACTTGCCCTCTGAGATTGTTGTAAGAAAGATCTATATTCTCTGCCTTCGGAGAAATTCTCCAAAACCAGTATGGTATTGTATCAGAAATGTTTGCATTGGAGATATTAATGGACAGGAAGTTCATCTGGCTTTGAAGCCACTTTGGAAAGGTTGGCCCCACATTAGTATGTCCCAGACCAGTGACATCTAGCTGAAATGGAGGAGTCCAGTTTGATCTCACCTTCAACCATAACTTGTTTGAGAATAAATCCAATTTCCGCAAGCTATGGAAATTCTGTAAATGATCTTCAGTTATAAAACCTTCTAGAGAATTTGAAGCAACGTTCAAAACAGTCAATCCAGAAAGCTGAGCAAGACTATTCTCCAGGGATCCGTCAAATTGATTATTTGAGAGATGCAATTCTCTCAAGGTTGAATGTCCAACCTTATTTGGCTGATCTTGAGCCCATACTGTTGGTATTGGACCTGACAAACTATTCTTTGAGAAATCAAGAAATGTAAGAGATGTCATATTCCCAAAATCATTTGGAATCCCACCAATGAACTGATTCCTTCCAAGGTTAAGATAAGCAAGACTGTGACCAAGTTGAAATAACCATTTTGGAATTTCAGAATTAAGATAGTTGTAGGATAGATCGAGAATTTCTAGAGCTGTGAATTTCAGATAAGGCAATGATGCCGGGATGCTGTGAAGTTGACAGGCATGTAAATCCAATTCTGCAAGAGAAGGCAACATATTGATTTCATTAAGCCAATTTTCTGCACTGCTAAGATCAACAAGTGACAGATCAAGGATTTTGAGCAAAGAGAGATGAGAAAGCCAATCAAGGCTGTCTGCTCGGGAATTATCTACACCACTCAGATCAAGATACTGTAATCTTGTGATGTTGCCAAGATTGTCAGGAATAGTTCCCTTAAAGTTAGCATTTGATAAGTTGAGAAACCCCAAGTTATGCAATAAGCCAATAAATTCAGGAATTTGGATTTGGTCAAAATCGTTGAGGCTCCAGTCTAAGTATCTTAGAAATGGAAGTTTATCCAAGGAATTACTTAGCTCACCTTGCAGGACATCGGATGTATTTGTGGCAGATAGATTAAGGGTTATAATGTTACCAGTTCTGTTATCACAGCCAACCCCTCTCCATTTGCAGCAATTATCATCCGATGCCCATGAAAGGAAACGATTTGCAGAACCGTTGAAGCCATTCTTAAACTTAAGAAGGGCTGTTCGCTCGCTTTCTATGCACTGAATTGCACCAGCTTCACAAAAGCCAAGTCCCACATAATGAAACGCAATAGATATAACAAAAAGAGGTGCTTGTTAAGGTGTCTTAGAAGTTTGATACTCACCGTGATATAGCAAAATATAAATTACTGAATGAGATTACAAAAATCTTGGTAACGATTTAATAATTTCATCCATAGATTTTGATGTTTATGGTTAGCAATAAAATAAAATAGAGATTGGAGTGAACTAGAGGTGGGTCGCCCGACCCGATGAGTTTGGTCCGAAAAAATAGAGTATTTGAGCTCTTTTTTTTATCCGATAGGCTTGATGGGACTTTTTTTTATAGCCCGATTAATAATTGAGCCGGGTTTAAGCCAAGACAAAAAAGCCCGATAGGTTCGATCCGGCTCGATTATAATAATTTATTTTTAATAATATAATTATATATTAGAAAATATAATTATATCTAATTATTTTTAATATAAAAAATATTAATTTAACATATTAAATATTTTATATATTTAAATATCATATTATCTCTTTAAATATATATATATATATTTTATTTTAAAATTTTATTTTTTATTAAAAAATAAAAAAATCATATTTTTCGGACTTTCAAGCTTTTTCGTTTAAAATTCGGGTCGAGTCAGGCTAAATTTTTTCAAAACTTAATCGGATCAGACTGAGTTCGGACCTTTAATTTTATATAATTTAATCCGATAGTTTGGCCCGAAATTCGCCCGATCCGGCCCGGCCCATGTACACCTTTAGAGTGGACTTGACTGAAGAAGCATTTTTTTAATTTTCTGCTGAAAGTTTCGCTCATCCTTATTATTAGGTGTTAAAAATCCCAGAGAAAAATATGCCCTCAGTAACATCAACCAAAACAACAAGCTCAAACCAGTATGAGGACTTTCGTAAACCATCAATCCTGTATCATGCGCCCTGGAGAATGGGTCTGTTCTTGAGTCCCCTGTTATTCCTTTTCTGAAGGGTCTCTGACTCTGTAAAAGTTGAATCCCAGCTCTGATGGGGAATAAAGCCCTTGATGCTGCCGCCGTATTACTGATATGCTGGTTAAAATCATATCCTGATATTATACAATTTTATGGAGAAATTTTAATTTTTTTTTACCTAAATTATTCATCAGAATATTAGGCCAAGTCCCGTTGTTGAGTCACAGAATCGGAGTCTAATGTATATGACTTTTTCGTAACCTTTACCCAAGGTAAAGTTCTGTGACCTTTCGGTGATTTGAGAGCGCCAAAAAGTGTCCAAATAGAAGGCTGATATTAGCAGTATAAATGGTATATTCTTCCGCAATCTTACTAGTAATTTAATAGTATACTGATATTAGCAAATTTAATAGTATACGGTGATATTAGCAGTATAATTTGGTGATGTTAAGATTAAAGCCAAAGTTATTAATTTAACAACTTCTTATGTCGTATATTATACAGTGGTCAAATGTTTGATCAATAATCCTCCGCAAACAATTTGAAGCAGAAGTAAATCAGAAATTGCATGGAAGAATTTTGAAATTGACTAGCTCTAGGGCTGTTGGAAAAGCCTATGAATTGGAGGTCAATTCGTTTGTCTGCAAACTTTTGCGGGCGTGGCCTCCATTTTAAAGGATCGTGTAAATAAGAGCTGATTTTAATCCAATTCGCAAAATTCGGATTCGCACGAGTGGATTTGGTCACATTAATTTTTTTAATATTTTTAATTTTTATATAGACATAAATTCTTAATTTATATAAAATTACAATTTCTTCTCTCACTTTTGGTTATATAATTTTGTTTTATAAATTATTTCTAAATAATATTTTTAATTTTATAAATATTTTATAACTTATATATGTATATCTAATATTTTTTTAAATTATATATAGATTTAAACGTTTTATGACTGAATGGATATGTGATACTTTGAAATGATTTAAGATTTTTTTTGAATATGTATATATAAATTTAATATATATTAGAATATAATAATTTTTTATAAATAATAAATAATTATTTAAATTTAATTAATTAAATTTATAAAATAAAATATACATTAACTAAATAAATATTACTGTGTTAGATGATTATTTAATGAAAAATAATTTAAATTTTTTATTAAAAGTAAAAATTAATAAAATTAATTTATATATATATAATACTTACGTACATAACAATTTTTTTAATATGTCATTCCATTCAATTTTTAAAATATCATTTAAATAAAAAGAAATAATTTAACTTATAAAATATTATAAGTAATATAATTATTTTTAGCTAAGTTACATTTTTCTTAAAAAATATGATGATAAAAAAATATATCATATGAAAATAGTATAACCATTATAATATATAAATAGTATATTAAAAATTTGATATAAAATAATATAAAAGTAAATACAGAGACTTAAATATATTTATTTTTAAAAAATTAAATAGTTATAATAAATTATAATTATTTATTTATTAAATAAATTTTTAAGAAGTATAATAAATTATAGTGATTTATTTTTTAAGAATAATTTAGTAAATAATAAATTATAATAATATATTTTTAGAAAAAATTTAGTTTAATAAATAATATATAAAATTTGAAATGTTATAAAAGTAAAAAATTATATTCAAATAAATTATAAAATATATTTATATCATTATATTTTATTTTACATATAAATAATTAATTGGTTTCCACCGGCCTTAATACTACTCATATTAATTTTACTCAATGGAAATTCTTTTATTTTCGTAATAACTTAAAATCATACTGTCTTATCTCTATCTCTAATATTTGAATTTGACTCTAAAAGAATCTCAATTCTATTTCAATTGTCAAATTTTTCTAGAATTACTTTGATCTCCTTTATGAGTTTCGCAACTCAATATTCCTGGAATTACATTCTGAAAATGTTAAAGAATAGAATGAGATTTATAATCTCAATGAATGTATATTTATAAAAGAAATTATCATTAGTAAATGGCTTTAATTAATTCCAGCAGCAATACAATAAAACTCAAGAAGTTACAATAATTAAATATTCAGTGCAGTTTCTCAAGGACAATTGCAGATCTCCATGTAATTTATTGCTATCTAGAAACAACCACCTAAGGCGTCTTCGATATCCAAATGAAGTGGGTATGGTCCCTGACAATGAATTATGGGAAAAATCCATGGCAATCAAGTTTGTCCAATTTTGCCAGCAATCTGGAAGTGGCCCTGATAGATTATTACGGGACAAAAACAAATAACTAAGAGGAGCATTATTTACACTCATTATGTGGCATAATGAGGAAGCATATCCAGATGACATATTATCAAACAGAAGTAACCCTGTAATTTTTGGGGGTAAATAAGGTATACCCCCGTAAATTTGTTTCCTTGTAAATACACTTTTTGAAGAGCATTCATATGTAATAGATCTGGAATTTTCCCCCCTAAGATAGTTGTAAGCAAGATCTAAAGACTCCATCCTGGAAGATAAGTTCCAAAACCAATCTGGTACTGTATCAGAAATACCTGCTTCAGAGATATCAATGTATGAGAACTTCTTCTGGCTCTGAAGCCATTTCGGAAAGGCTGCCTCCATATCAACACCGCGCAAACCTCTGAAATGTAATTGAAAAGGAGGAGTCCAGTTTGAATTCACTTTCAAAGTTATGTGGTTATTGGATAAATCCAGCATCCGCAAGCTACTGAAATTCTGTAGACGAACTTCGGGAAATTGACCGTTTCCCGCAGTTTGGGAAAGTTAATTACCCAAATGCTGCACCATTTTTTTATTTACCAAAATACTTAACTTTTATTTTTTTTAAAAAAAGCAGTGATCACGGGCACCAAGACACCGTGATCCGTGCTGCCCCCTCCATCACCTTTTTCTTTCTTTTTTTTTTGTTTCTGTCTATTATATTTTTTAGTTAGCTTTTATTTTTTTTTTACTAATTATTTTTTTCGAAATCAGTTTTTTTTCTTCATTTGGTGAGTTTTATTTTTTACCAATAAAGTTTTTTCCGATTAAGATATTTTTTACTGTTTTTCGCTCTATATACATTAAATTTATTTTATTTCAAATTGGATTTAATTTTTCTTAAAATTTTATAATAATTTATAATTTGTGACCCTTTTATTTTTTATTTATAAATTTAACCTAACTTTGATTTGATTTAGTTTATTAAAATTTAAATATTTATTTTATATTAATTAATCAATGTTCTAAATAATAATTAATAATATTTTTAACTCTCATAAAATTGTACAATATATATAATGCAATAAAATAGTAAATGTGGTAAGATTGGTAGGATAATTATTATTTCAATAAATACAAACACTTACATTTTTTCTTGTAAACTTATTACTTGATAGATGTAATTCAGAAAATAAAATTTAAAAAAAAATAAAAGAATTAATAATATTACTTTAAAAAATTAATCCATTTTTAATCACTTATCATTCATTAACTTCAAAATATATGATCCGTTATCTCACAACAATTCACCTTAACCCCTAAATTCTATTTTATACCTAGAGTGGCTAAATTATGCCCCAAAACATTTGATTATATATGTGAGTAAAGAGAGAATCAAGGTATAGCTCCACAATAAAATAATTTGAATTAACATCAAATTTGTTGGAAGGCATGGAAGTTTTAAAGATATATATATATATATATATATATATATATATATATATATATATATATATATATATATATATATACACATATTCTACACAAAGAAGAAACTAATTATTTTTTTAGCTATTTAGTTATTATATATCACTATTTTATACATTTAGTGGATGCACGCAAATTTCGAAGCAATTGTAATCAATCCAATGAGTTCGAAGAATAAATTTTAAATAATACTTGATTTACATTATGTCTACGAACATTTTATATAATATTGATTATTATTACTGTAATAATATTTGATTGATCGCCGCCTTCAAAGTAGGAAGTTTTTTAATTCATTTAACCTTAACATATTTTTTTAATTTATACATGTTGCACTTTATTTGACTTATTTGGACCAAAAAATTTTTAAAAATATAACTGTAAATTGTATTTGTTGCCTTTTTTGTTTTATATTTCAACTTCATTTAATATATATTTGGTTAATGTTTTGAAACTTTGGACTTCTTTATAGTAATTATTCAAAGTTTTAAATAATAATCAACTATATTATTAACTGTCATTATATTATATGATAACATTACATAATAAAATTGGCATAGCAGGAAATTTTTTTACTATGCAGTATAGGAGAAATTTATTTTCCCAAGGTAAGTGTTATGATCGAAAAGTAAATCTTTATAAATTATATTATTGCAATTCACATGTGAAAAAAAAAACACATCACTTGCCTAAATAATTAATTAATTAGGATAGTGGAATATTAAGTCTTAGTTTAGGGTTATTCAACATGTGATATTGAATTCCTAAAATTAAGCGAGGCTAAATTTAATAATTTGAGTTACCATAGTGACCTCTAGATGAGTAATTGACACTATTTTTCGTAATTACATGTAAGCTTATATTTAAAATTACATCTTGAAGATTGGTATTTTAGAATGTTCCATTGAATTTCAAATAACAATATAATGAATGGAGTGGGATCAATGATGTGATGAAGATAAATGAAGAAAAGTGAAATATATAATTGTAAAATTGCACAACTTACCTCCAAAAGTAGATAATATGATTTGTGTAACATGAAAAATTACTAATTCTAAGGCAAAAATGTTATGAATCAATTAACTAAAAAAATTGGATGAAACACTATATTACAATAATGAAACCCTCAATCACCAAAATAATAGCTCCTAGTCCCCTACTGAGGGCGTTGCCTTACTCGTTGAAGTTGTTAAGCTGGAAGTTGTTCTTCTCCATCGTTATCCTCATTGTCGTCTGCATTAGTCAGATAGGGTCTGACCCCTAGAAGATGGAGAGTTCAAGTCCTAAGAGGAAGATTGAAATACTGGAATAGGGTTTCCCGGTGTGAAAAACCTTGATACTGTTACTCCACAGATCCGCTGGCATATTCAGCAACGAATACAAATGGGTTATCAAATAATCCCATTAGAGAGTTAGGGATTTGTTAAGCTGATTGTCATGACGATGGTGTGAAAAAAGATGGCTGTGGAGCATCATAGGGGTACTGTGGGGGAAATGTCGTGCTGTGAGATGGGTCAGCTTCTCCACTTGGGAAGAATTACGATGATGGGGTATAAGTTGATGGTCCCGCAACTCCTATATCAGCATACATCGATGAAGGGACGAAAAGGCTAGGTACACCTGATTGCTTTGTTGACGGATGAGCATATGGCACACTTTTATCATCATCCTCTTCTTTAGGCAAAATAGGATCCCTGAAAGACATGAAATCGTGGGCTCTCCTATCACGCCTAAGCTCGGGAATGGGTGGTCTTGGTAATTCATCAGCTGGGTAGGCAGGCTGGGCAGTAGTCACATCTTGATGTTCTCTTAGTGCGTGTAGCATGAGGCGACATTCCCGACCCACGGTCTCTCTAAACTGACATACGGCTATGAAAGGGAATCCTCGACACTAAGTCTGTGGAGTCTCTCAGCTATGTCAGCCTAAAAAGAAGTATATTTGATATAGTTAATATATATTACATCTTGAAGAAATCATAAAGTACAGCATGAACATTGTTAGTTACCACAAATCCTAGGCTACCGTTAAATGAATGGATCCATCGTCTGGTATGTCTCTAATACCATGACATATAGCCTAAGTCACGATGAAGAACATCTGTCTCTAACTCGGTCAATGAAAGTGTGTTGTGCCATGTATTCCAATCACTGATGAATATTAGATGCTTATGTCACCAATCTTTTGATGTTCTGCCCCAAAGCTGTAGTGTATGATAAGAGCCGAGGTAAAATGGATTTTGTGGGATTAGCTGCCTCCTTCCAAATTATCGGAGCACACAATCTGCGTGATGCCACTCCACAATGTGGAAGCAAATGATTGGAACTGATGCCAGCCATATGTCAGGCGATGTCAAGCAATACCCTAGTATAAACTGCCATACACTAGGAATGTCATAGGGTCACCAAATAATCTAAAATTACAAAGAAATACAATAAAAATGACCATATCAGTAGATCTACCAATGACATTATATGAATTAAAGAAAGTGGTGTTTCCTACTCATCGTCCTTTATCTAATCAAGTAATACCCTGTACTGACGCAGAGTGCTTGATGGCGGCCAAAGAGGTAAGCCAATGTTCTTTCACTTACGAGAAATACATATTGTAGATTAACTATTTGGGTTCTTTAAGTAGATGTAAGAGATGCAATATGAAATACGTGTATAATCCACACTTAAAACTCAATGGTAGAAGTAAGGGATACATGTCTAGTTGGGGATCTGGAAACGGAGATCTCATCGATGCTAGAGTGGGGAAACGATCCCATGTCCATGAATACAATAAATGCAGACATCCATCAATATTTACCTTATCATATTTTATAGCGGAGCACAACCTTCTATACAAGTATGCCAGGACCGCCGATCCCCAACTGTACTGATCGGCATCTGTAAAGTTCTCTAGCAATGGCAGATACATTAGAAGCACTGTGTGACTCGAAGTATCGGGTATAAGGCAACCGCCAATGAGTCGCAGGATGTAAGCACGTGTAAAGTACTGTGTTAGTTTATCATCGACATTATCTGGTAAGTGTCCAAAGTTAGCTGCTAACCAAGTGATACTCAGATGCTAGCCTTGCAAACATTCATCAGGCGGTCTGACCCTAAGTAAATGTTCATAAACCCCTGGCCAGTCAAGTTTAGTTCTTCCAGATACGGGGACACCCTCGCAAGGTAAACCTAATTGGATGGATACATCCTGTAACGTAATGGTGCACTTCCCAGCGGTGGTGTGAAAAGTATGTGTCTCAGGATGTCATTGTTTAACTAAGGCAGACACCATAGCTGCATTGAAATCAAAATGTCCAAGTCAATTGATGCCGTAGAAGCCAGCCTGTTGTAGATAAGGCACAATTATAGGTGGTGGATCAATATTTACCTCATCATATTTTGTGGCGAAGCACAACTCTCTATACAAGCATATCAGGACCACCGATCTCCAACTGTACTGATTGGCATCTGCAAAGTTCTCTAGCGATGGCAGATACATTAGAAGCACTCTGTAACCCGAAGTGTCGGGCATAAGGTAACCGCTAATGAGTCACAAGATGTAAGCACGTGCAAAGCGCTGTGTTAGTTCATCATCAGCATCATTTGGTAAGTGTCCAAAGTTAGCTGCTAATCAGGTAATGCTCAGATGTTGACCTTGAAAACATTCATCAAACGGTCTGACCCCAAGTAAATGTTCACAAACCCCTGGCCAGTCAAGTCTAGTTCTTCCAGATATGGGGATACCCTTGTAAGGCAAACCTAACTGGATGGATACATCTTGTAATGTAATGGTGCACTTCCCAGCGGTGGTGTGAAAAGTTTGTATCTCAGGATGCCATCATTAAACTAAGGCGGACACCATAGCTACATTGAAATCAAAATGTTCAAGTCAGTTGACATTGAAGAAGCTAACTTATTACAGATAAGGCACAATTGCAGGTGGTGGATCAAATAGTCGATCTGTGTGGGCGACACATCGTAGCCTTAGGATTAGTCTTCCCTAATGCCATTCATAAATAAAATAATTAAGATGTTTACAATTAATAAAGTTCTATTAAGGGAATGGAATTACCTGATTTTGCCATACTGCCTGTCAAATATGCCGTGACTGTAAGTATAAAAGAGACTCATCATTGGGTCCAGGGGTAATGACACATTGCTGGGTGGCCATTATTGTGGAGATCTATAAACTATATCAATCTGCAAGAATTCAATTAAATGCACACCCCTAAATTTATGTAAATCTCATGTAATAAACTATACAAGGAGGCCAAAATGACTTAATAAATAAAAATAGAGCAACACAGTGAGACATAATTGCAACATACATATATATTTCGCATTGTTTAGACATAATTGCAATAATAAAAAATAATTTATACATTGTTGTAGGCAAGGTCAAAATCTTCAAAAAATTGAGGGATGCTTAGTCTATTAGCTTTCTCAAGGGCCCTAAGTGTCATAGCATATTACATTATTTGGATGGACAAGTTGTATGATTATGGCCAGATTGACAGCACAACCCACACTTAGGAGATTTTGATGGACCCTCTATCCAGTCCATTTCGTTTTTTATATGTGATGAATGGGGGCGACCACCAAGACGCATCTGCGCAAGGTCTAGCACAAGTGTTGGTCCATTAAAGGTTGGCCAATGCTCCATACTGCCTATAGGATAAAACTCATAGCTATAAGCCTGTGCCATTATTTTCAGTCGGAATACAGGATCGGCAAACTACAAAGGATCCAATGCAACTTTCGCGCATGCTACGAACACATGTTTGCAGGGCCAATGCTCTACTTGGAATTCGCCACAATCACATGTTCTCTAGGCCAGGCTAACCTTGCATGTTCGACCAAACTGCTTCCTTGTCGGATCATACGGCTCTTCCATCTCGAAAGTTAAATCGAGTCGGTCAAAATGCCGAACATGATAAGCAGATGCCTTCCAGGTGCACTCTTGAATTTTTTTTGCATAGCTTCACTGAACACCTCTTCTGCCTGTAACTGTGCTGCGATGGTTTCTACTCTGTTCACGAAGTATGCATTTATTTGATACAATGTAGCTTCAACTAGCCCGGTGATCGGTAAATGTCTGATCCCTTTAAAAATACTATTGATACACTCAACCAGGTTTGCTGTCATGTGACCCTACCATCAGCTTCCATCATCATAAGCACGGATCCATTAACATTTCGAGATACTATCAACCCATTCTGCAGCTTTAGGTTGCAATTGGCACAGTTTTTTGAGCTTGCTATCTATAACATGTTGTTCATATTGATAACTTATACCCGAATAGGCCATCAATCAATGAGCAATAATCATAACACAGAATATCAATTGAGGATGCTATTGTCAGTAATATGCACCAATGCTCGTAAACATCTTCTTCAGCCACACCATCTTAAAAGTTGAGTTTAGGTTGCTAGCGATATATCGAAGACAGAATACATGATAACCATAAGGGACTTGCCACCTTACGCGTAGGTTTGCGACGACAACTAATATTCTAGGATGCTTTTCTGAGATCAGGCAAATATATTATTTGTCTTTAACAACACGCCGTTGAACATGGGATAAGAACTAAGCCTATGTATCATAAGTTTCTCCCTCCAACACAGCAAATGCAAGTGGGATGACCTTTCTGTCACCGTCCTGCGACGTTGCCATTAACAAAATCCTTTTGTACCTTCCATACATAAAAGTACCATCCACTTGGATTATAAGCTTCAAATGGGCAAATGACTCAATGCATGGTTTAAAAGTCCAGAACACTCGATGGAACAACGCAAGTGGCTCATCTGTAGAATTGCTTGGTAGGCATTTTTGGGTAACAAGCTCAAAGTAAGACCTAGAATTGAAGAGATGCACTGCTATGAGCCATCTAGGTAGTATGGCGTATGACTTCTCCTAATTTTCAAAGGTAATAGCAATAGCTCGTTGTTTTTCCTTCCATGCCTTCTTATATGACACCCAGTACCCAAATATATCATGGATTTGTTCTATGACCTCTCGGATGGACACACTTGAGTTTTCGGTCACCATAGCCATAATGTACGATGAAATGACATCTGTTGTGTCTAATTTTAGATGATCTTGAGAAAAAGATGCAGACACACATGTGTGGAGACCATTATATTTTGATATTTGCCAGTTATCCTCCTTTGGCTTATGGCATACTCTAACCCTCCAGTTACAATAGTCATCGTAGTGAGAATACCGATATTCTTCATACTTGACCAATGAGTAGTGCACGCAAAAATGTGTGGTGAGTTCGCACTGAGTATATTTTCATTACACGATGAAACGTCTTCTGGTTCATATATCGTAAACCCACATATGGCTCCTGATTATCATTTATGTTTATGTCATGTTTGAATTCGAGGTAATCGTGGCTAGCAGCAGTATCTAAATTTAATCATGAGAAAAAAATAGCAGCCGATTCTATGAGATGGCCCCCAGGCATTGTTGGTAGTGCACTAGTGACGTCTTCCCCATCATCATCGTCTCTATAGTCGTCACCATCATTACCAAATCTTTTAGGAATAGGGTTACATGCACCGTCCTCTTCGAAATCATCCATTATGTCCTTTGTTTCCTCTGGGGATACGGGAGAGCAAGAAAATCCAAAATGTTATTGAGAGAAACATGGCTGTGGAGTGTAATCATCAACAAGGCTATGAAACTACTGACCACAATCAATCTGTCTATTCACTGGTTCTACGCTAGTCATGTATGGGTCGTAGCATGAGGGTCCTCCAGTAGCACTATTATGTTGACTTGTGGATGGTAGTAGATATGGAGCACTTGAGACAATTGGCTGACTTGCTACGTTCAAATCAAAACCCACTGGTCCAATATGTGCACACACCTCTGGACATGATAATTAAGTAAGAAACATCGCATTCACTTTCCACATTCGCCGAATGTCCTCATCGTCTTCCAATTCACACGCCTTATATCGTGTCGGATTTAACGAGAGCGGATGTCTGTATATCAACTCAATTACGACTTAGTTTTCATTGAAACGCAGCTTTTGCCTAACTATATTTTTCAAAGCATCAAGGGTTATGTCTGAATTGATTGAAATTACTTTGACCCTGGAGCACCTAAACATATCATTTTCATCCGATTCATAAATTTCTCCATTGTCGTAAATACATATATTTTGAACCCTTCAGCTCATTCTAATTTGTACTATGGTCCGGTTCAAAGGTCATCCCCAGAGAAAATTTTTAATAATGATTGAAATATGTATCATAATTGTAAAGATAATTTTATAATACTATAACTACATAATTACTTGTAATTTTATAATTACTGCCAATTTGATTACCCTCTTGCAATGCTATATTCAAACATATATGTAAATTTTTTTACCTAGAGGACCTTTGAATCTATCTACTTTCATAAGTTTTTTATGTAAAAGAAATATTATTGATTCTTTCGTTTTAGGAAGAGATAAAATAGAAAAAAAGTCTCATATACATAATTATGTTTGTTTGGTTTGTGGGGTTGTTGATCTGTGCACTCAAACTATTTAATATTTGTGTTTTCTCAAACCCTATATTTACTTCAACTCATTCTGATTGTTAAAACATAGTTAATTTATATTTAAATACTGAATAAATATTGATTTTCCTTTAATAACACTATTAACACTTACCCAATAATACTTCTGAGTAAGAAAAATTTTGTGTAAAAATAAAACTTTTATAAATTAAAATTTTTAACTTTTAAATTTGTAGGAGAGGAGGAAAAAATTTTGTATTGATTGAAACTATATTTTTATTATAAAGATTTTATGATATTTACTAATTTTTATAACATTAATTATGATTTAAGCAATATTAAATCCCTAAAAAAATTAAATCAAATATAAATTAAATTAAATTAAATTTTAAAATTAAATTTCATAAAAGAAGTGGTAACTAAACCCTAAACTGAAATGGCTAAATTTAAGTACAAACTAATTGCAATTTTTTTATTCAAAGAAATGATAAGTAAATATTAATCTTTTTTAAATCAAAATTTATTTTAGACAGGTCTGCTAAGTTAAATTTTTTTTTTGAAGAAAATAACTATAAGTAAAAATTAATCTCTAAAAAAAATTCTATTACCTTTGAATACATTGATAACCTTAAATTAGTTTTTTTGTAAAAAAAAAGACTGATGAGTTAAAAATATTTCCCTAAACATTATTTTATAAGAATTTTTTATAAAAAAATTGATAACCTAAAATTATTTTTTTTACAAGGAACTATACTTTTTTTTAATATACTAATAAGTTGAAATATATATTTTTTCAAAAAAATCTTATAAGTATAAATTATTTTCTTATAAAATAATTTTTTTAAATAAATATTTATTTAAAAAAAGGGGTTGATAAGCTAAATTTAAATTTTTAAAAAAAAATATATTATTTTTAAATATACTGATAAGCTAAAATTAATTTTTTCCACAAAAGTCTGATGAGTTAAAAGCATTTATCTACAAAAGTAAATTTTTTTAAAAAAATATTTCTTAAAAAAAAGGTTGAAAGGCTATATTTGTAGGAAATGAGGAAAATATTTTGTATTCATTGAGGCTATATTTTTATTATAAAGATTTTATGATATTTACTAATTTTTATAACACTAATTATGGTTAAGCAACATTAAATATGTAAAAAAAATTAAATCAAATATAAATTAAATTAAATTTTAAAATTATATTTTATAAAAAAGTGGTAATTAAATCCTAAACTATAATGACTAAATTTAAGTAAATATTAATCCTTTTTAAACCAAAGACTGATAAGTTAAAAATATTTTCTTAATTCATATTTTATAAGGAATTTTTTTAAAAAAAAATTGATAACCTAAAATTATTTTTTAACAAGGAACTATACCTTTTTTTTAATATACTGATAAGCTGAAATATATATTTTTTTCAAAAAAGTCTGATGAGTATAAATTATTCTTTTTATAAAATAGATTTTTTTAAATAAATATTTCTTTAAAAAAAGGGGTTGACAAGCTAAATTTAATTTTTTTTAAAAATGTATTATTTTTAAATATACTGATAAGTTAAAATTAATTTTTTTCACAAAAGTCTTATAAGTTAAAATTATTTTTCTACAAAAGTAAATTTTTTTAAAAAAATATTTTTTAAAAAAAAGGTTGAGAGGCTATGATTAAATTTCTTACAAAAAACTATTATTTTTAGATATACTACTAACCTAAAATATATATTTTTTAAATCCTTTGATGAGTTAAAATTATTTTTCCAAAGAAATAGTTTTTTTAAATAATATTTCTTTAAGAAAAAGGATTGTTAAGCTAAAATTAAATTTTTTTTAAAAATATATTATTTTTAAACATACTAATAGTTAAGATTAATTTTTTTCCAAATAGTCTGATGAGTTAAAATTATTTTTCTAAAAAATTATTTTTTTAAACAAATGTTGATAAGCTCAACATCATTTTTTTTAAAATCTATTTTTTAAACATTCTAATAAGCTAAAATTTCTTTTTTTTTTGAAAGAGTTGATAAGTTAAATTTATTTTTCTAAAAAATAGATTTTTTAAAATAAATTTTTTAAGTAAAAAAGTTGATAAAGGTAAAATTAATTTTATTTAAATACATCAATTTTTTAACCATAATTTTATAAGCTAAAGTATTTTTTTTCAAAAAGGTCTAGTGAGTAAAAATCTATTTTTCTAAAAAATATATATTTTAGTATTTTAATCAAAACAAAATTACACATATTTCAATATCTATTATTAGTTAATTTAGGATTTATGGTGGCAAAATTTTTTTCAAGATCTCAAATTGTAGGAACTTTTAACTAATATTTCTTAATAATATTTCTCAAAGTATAAAAATCTATTATTGTAAAAAATTCTTACTATTTCTTTTAAACATTTCTAACTATTTGGATTTCTTATTTTTTTATTTCAATAATGTCCAACTCACAAGCCTAATAATTAAAATCATAATAATTTATACAACAGGTATAATCTACTCAGATTAAAAATATGGTAATATATTTAGATATCATAATAATACAAAAAAATTAAATAATAACAACATATGAAAATAATATATATAAATACAATAATAAAAGTAAATTAAAATAGCATAAATACTATAACAAATAAATCAAATTAATTAATTAATACAAACATAGAAAATAATTAAATGAATAGATTTAATTTTTTTAAAAAAATTTACTTGTATAATGTTCTTTGAATAATGTAACTACCACTAAAAATCGAATTTTGAATTGCTGATGAAAATGATATTTGCTGGGAAAGAAGGTTTCTTTTAAAAAAATGTTGCTAGGATGCTGGGGAGTAGAAGGATTTTTTTAGAAAATGGCTGCAGGGTGTTGGGAAACAAATTTGCTGCATGAGTGTGTGAGGAGAGGAGCTGAGAAGGGGGTTTTGTAGGTGTTCTACATGTCACGAGCGCACAGGAAAAAGACATGTGGCAGGCAGGAGGAGGCAGGTCTCTGCCCAGATCACCCCAACTCGCTACGTGGCGCGCATACAAGGGGAGCTGGCATCACGGGATCACAAAAGGCAGACGTGTGGCGCGCATGCAGGGCGGACGGTCTGGGGCGAGCACGGTACATGGCACGTGGCGGGCGTCCACTGGCTGGACTGATCACGAGCTACAGGAACCCGTGATCAGAGGTCTAATCATGGGCTCTGACACAACGTGATCAGAGCTCTGATCACGGGCTCCTGTGGCCCGTTATCAGTTATTTTTTTTAAGGATTTGGGTAAATAAGATTTTAGGTGCAGGATCCTGGTAAATAAAATCTAAATCCCAAGACAAACGATAAAAAAACCCTGTCAAACTATTTTAGAGAGATCAAGAAATGTAAGAAATGTCATGTTCCCAAAATCATTTGGAACCCCACCTATAAACTGGCTCCTTCTGAGAATCAGATGAGAAAGACTGTGACTAAGTTGGAATAGCCATTTAGGAATTTCGGAATTGAATTGGTTATAGGATAAATCAACAACCTCAAGGATTATGGGTTATTTTATTTTTAATAGAAATAATTACTTTACATAAAAATTGAATAATAGCCTAATTAATTATATAATATGTAATTATACAATAATAACATGAATTTGTAGAAGATATGAGTACAAGTTATTTATAATTAATAAAAACTATTATTTGCAATATATGAATAAAGTTAGACACTTTATTAATATTATCATAAATTTTAGAATATATAACTTATTTTGATCATATAAAACTTATAGATATACTTGTTATATCAAATAAAATCATAAATGAAATTTATATTATTATTATTAAAATAAATATAATTTCATAGGTATTAATTTGCTTTACTCTAAATCTTAAGTTATATACAAATTATGTTTTTATAGATATAATCACATTTGAATTGCAAATGAATGAAATTCAATTGCAAGTTAATATACAATGTAACTTGATGTCGATATATTTATTAAGAATATAATTATGATATGACAATACAAAATTTGGTGATATAGCAATCTTAGTGGATTTTAGTACTTGATTATGAGTTTTAGGCTTAAGAGTGTCAAATCTAATTCAATTATAAGAAAGTTGATTAATGGTCATTACAGAAATCAATAAGTACTAGGATAAGTTAAATTAATTTTATTAATTTAATTGAAGATTATGCAAGGAGATATAAGCAAAGAATTAATATGGTATGAGAATGCAATTTAAGAAAATTGCCAATTTATTTAAATTTTTTATCTAAACAAAGGTGTATATAATTGGAATGCAATTTCAGTTCCATAGTGGAAGAACAATTGAAACTAAATAATGAAAATATTTAATTATTTGGGAGCCAATTATATGTATACCCATATGATCTCTACACTAGCTTAAGGCCTTATACATAATATATTGGATCATACTAGTTAAGAAAAGATTATTAGATTCACATAGGGAAACACATACATAACCCAGTCATTAGATCCATGCATGCGCCTCAATATAGTTAGATAATAGGAGTTAGTTTTTTAAAATAATAATTTTTAGAATATTCTCTCAAATAATTATTTAAAAGTTAAAGATATGATCAGACATGATTTAGATTATTTAATTTATTAAAATAAAATCATATTAGGAATCTAATAAAGATAATATTTGATTTTTTACATGTTTATTGGAAATATATTCCAAATTAGGAATATCCGATAAATAAACTTTTAATAATCAAATATATTTCAAATATTAATTGGAGATATATTTTTGAATAAGAAATATCTAATTAAGAATACCTGAAATATGAAAATTAGGATGTTAATGGTGCATTATGAGTTTTAATAAATATTATTGACCTTAATGAGTCATAAAAAATCTTAATGATGCGTTATATGCCTTAATGAGTCATCATGAGCTTAATGTGACATTATTGGTTTTAATGAGATATTATGATTCTTAATGGGATATTATAAACTTTAATGTGATACTATGAGGGAGGACAATTTAGGATGACGATAGACATAGTTTGTTGTCCTAATCTTCCTCTATAAATAGGATTCTAGGTTTGCAATTTTTCAAATGATGAAGAAAATATGGAATGATTTTCAAACTTATCAAAATTCTAGAGTTCTAGTTTGAGTTTTAGACTTATTGAAACTCTAAAGTTTTAATTTTCCAAGGAGAGTTTCAGTCCTATTTTTGTCAAATTTCAAAGAGAAATTTTAAAAATTCAATGATATATTGTTGTTGGTGCTTAAATTTGAATTTATCAATTTTAATAATCTTTTGTTTCTTGAATTGTACTCAAAGGGCCCATACCCTTTGTGCTCATCCTTAAGATATAATTTATAAGATTTTGCAAAGGCGATTTGAATATATATATATTCATTGTGTTGTATTTTAGAAAAAACTGATTAGAGGTTTTAAAAGAATATATTTTTAAAAAGTTGCTCTCTAATCAAATCACTTTTCAGAAATATTTTTTAAAAATGGTAACCAACACAAAGACTTTAAGCAAAGAGACATGAGAAATCCAATCAAGGCTGTTTGCTCTACGGTAATTGTTTGGGCCACTTCAAGATTGTCCGGAATATTTCCCCTTAACTTAGGATTTGATAAGTTGAGATATTCCAGCTTACACAAAGAGCAAATAGAATCAGAAATTTTAGTGTAGCCAAGCTCATTGTGGCTCAAGTCTAAATAACGTCGAATTGAGAAGGAGATAGATCAGAACTGTGCTCTTACTGGTAAATTGGACAATGCCTAGTTTCTTTGGTACTTTTGGCAGTAACATAAACTTGGCTAGCCCAGTAACATATCATCAAATTCTTTTTAGGAATAAGGAAATTCAAAAGTTGGGTAATTTTTATTTTTTCCCTATTGTAATTGTTTTACATGTACCTTCCTACCTTCATCTTATTACTGTTGCATATTCAAACGTTAAATTGATTAAACACTTATTTCCAAATTCAAATATGAAATCCCCAGAGCTTATAAGAGTGGTTATTCATGTTTTGTTTATCAGCAGATAAATGAATTTTAAACCATAATGCTTCCTCACTGCTCTATAATTTCTTGACTTCGAAGCGTCTTTCAGAATCTAGCCCCAACAACAAAGAACCCCGGAAACCTGCAAAAGTGAAGTTGTATGCTTATTTATCACCTAAATTTGTGCTAATTAGAATTTTTATTACAAGTTTCATTAGTTGTAAATTGAAAAGGGATATGTATATTATTTAGTATACCACTAAGTTCGTTGAACTGAATTCCATGTGAAACACAAATGCCAGTTATTGTTTACTAAAATATTTGATAAATTGCTAATTTATGTCGGTAATAAAACATTTCTCGGCTCTTTAAAAAATTTTAGTATATTGAGCAAATGAAAATGATGCAATTTATCAATAATACAAGCAATAATCCAATTTCAGTTTATTAATATAGTTATAGCTAGCATAATCGTATGCTATGTCAGATTTTATAAAGTCATCAATGGAAAAGGAAAGGTAAATATGAAGAACCTATAACAAGAAAGTTGGAATTGCACACCAATAATCATCACCAACAGACAACCAGTTTTTTTGTTTTGGGAAAAGAATTTTATTCATAAATAAAGCAAAACCAACACAATTAAAAGCAAAAGCAACTAAAAATCAAGAGAGAGCAGATTATTTGACAAACCAACTGTCATTGAATCAGGAATTGCTCTCACTGCTCCATTTCTTGGCTTTGAAAATTCCTTTGGAATCTGGCCACCCCAACTGCTACTTTCACAGAGATGTTATCTGCGATGCTCGCCAGGAAACGGAAATAGGCATGCCTTCGTGACTGCCTCAAGAAGAGAGGACCCCGAAAGCACCAAAATCCAGCAACAAATCCAAGTGGTAAGCTTATGTACAAGCAATCAACATCCAACCAATCTGTGCTTTCTTCTTCACTGTATTGTTTTTCCTCTTCTGCCATCCATTTGCAATGCAGCTCATCGTATGATTCGTTTCTCGGACATTTCCTTCTGAAGTGGCCGCTCACAGAGGTTGTTGTTGCTTCTGTACAATGATGAATGAAGCACGTCAAATATTTTACCTCTTTATATAGGACCTTCCAAATAGTTAACATTCAGAGGAGGTGATCTAAATCAACCATGCTGGTTGGAATGCTGCAGGACAGTTCATAATTTGATAAATCAAGGGATTCCAACTATGTCAATGCACCAATAGCTTTCGGAATGTCTCCACTTATTCTATTGCGGGATATAAGTGAGTCAATTGGTCCAGACCCGCGATTTCCAGTGGTAGTGTTCCTGACAAATTGTTGCTAGACAACTGATTACCGCCTAATTCAAGGTATTCCAAATTCAAGAGAGTCCCCCCGATCTATGCTGGTATGCTTCCCGACAAGTTGTTATTAGACAAATCCAAATAATATAATTCCGTGCAGTTACTCAAGGATAATGGCAGTTCACCGTGTAAGTTATTGTCGGGTAGTGTCAACGCCCCAATGCGCCTTGAATATCCAATAGAAGTGGATATGGTCCCTGACAATTAATCATTAGCAAAAATCTATGTCAATCAAGCTCGTTCAATTTTTCCAGCATTCTGGAAGTGGCCCTGATTTACACTTATCATGTGGCATAAGGAGGAAGCAGATCCAGATAACATATTATATGACAGATATAACTCTGTAATTTTTGGTGGCAGTGGAGGTATAGTCCCTGCAAATTCGTTTCCATACAAATAAACATATTTAAAATATTTCATATGTGATAGATCTAGAATTTTCCCACTACGATTGTTGTAATCAAGATCTAAAACCTCCATCATGGGAGATATATTCCAAAACCAATCTGGTACCATATCAGAAAAACCTGCTTCAGAGATATCAACGGATGAGTAGTTGTTCTGGCTCTGAAGCCACTGCGGAAAGGTCGGTCCCATTTTAACACCCCCCAAACCTATGACATCTAATTGAAAAGGAGGAATCCAGTTTGAACTCACTTTCAAGGTTACGTGGTTACCCGATAAATCCAGTATTCACAAGCTACTGAAATTCTGTAAATGAATTTCGGTTATAACACCCCTTAGAGAATTCCAACCAACATCCAAAACGGTCAATCCTGACAACTGAGCAAGACACTTTTCCTATGATCTACTGAATAGACTATATGTGAGATATAATTCTCTCAAGGTTGCATGTCCATCATCACAAAAGCCAAGTCACACATAATGAAATACAAGAAATACAGCAAAAAGATTGAGAAATTTAGTTCTTGTAATCATATTGATCGCTGCTGCGGGGACAGAATGGACGGGATGAGTTCTCAATGCAACTCTAACGATTCAATGTTTCATATGAGAGGCAGCTATGTTTCTGGTCAGACAACAAGTGAAATTAAAGCCAGGACTGGACTTGACTAAATTGGATGGTATGTTTTTGCAGAAACTTCGCTTTCCTCTGCTACCACTATCATTATTTTTTTTTTAATTATGAATATCAATAATATATCACTCTTTCCTTAATATATATAATGATATTTTCTTATTAAAAATATTTTCTGATAAAATAAATTAAACATAAAATTTATTTAATATCAGTATAAATATTTTTATACTCGAAGTAAATAAGAAGATGAAAGATGTAATAGTAAGTAGTAATTTTTCATGTCAACAATAACTAAGTTTCAACAAAAAATAGTTTGAATAACCCAATATTGAAGTTTATTCATAGGTGTCATGATATTTAAACTGGCACGTTTAAAAAAACACTATTGTAAAAGGAAAAATTAACAGTTATAAAGGACTTTGCGGAACAACTACCAATCAAAAAGTACAAATTATTTTAAAAACCAAAAGTCATACATTTATTAATCCAAACCATAATGCTTCCTCGCTATTCTATAATTTCTTGACTTTGATGCTTCCTTCAGAATATGGCACCGCGAACTAAGAACTCTAGGAACCTGCGAAAGTCAAGTGGTATGCTCATTTTTCACCTTAACGGCGAACCATCTTATTGTCACCTTAATTTGTGTTTATTAAAATTTTTATTGTAAGCTTGATTAGTTGTAAATTGAAAAGGGGTATATATATTATTTACTAAAATATTTGATAAACAAGCTGCTAAATTACGTCAATAATAAAATATTGATCAGTTCCTTAAAAAAAATATTAATTTGTTGACCAAGAGAAAACAATACAATTTATCAAAATATATGCAGTAACCCAGTGTTGAATTTTGCCAACGAAGACATAACTAGTGTAATCTTATGCTGTACCAGTTTATAAGAAGTCCAATTAACCGGAAAAGGAAAGATAACTATGAAGAACTTATAATAAGTCAAAGATAGTAGAATTGTACGCCAATAATCACCATTAACAGACAACAATTTTTTAGAATAAAAATTTTATTCATAATCAATGAATTCTATGGTATTTTAAAAATTTTTAAATAATATAATGATTTTAAAATTATTAAATTAAAATTATTTTTGAAGTGATTAAATAACTTACATCTGACATTTTTAAATTTGCCTCGTGATCCCATTTTAAAACTCTTAAAAGCAGACAAACAGGGAGAAAAAAAAAAGAGCAGATTACCAAATGTCGTTGGTTCAGGAATTGCTCTCACTGCTCCATTTCTGGGCTTTGAAACTGGCGTTGGAATCTGGCCACACCAACTGCCACTGTCACATAAATGTTATCCGCAATCTTCTCCAGGAAACGGAAATAGGAATGCCTCCATGACCGGCTCAAGAACAGAGGACCCCAAAAGCACCAAAATCCAACAATAAATCCGAAGGGTGAGCTTATGTATAAGGAATCCAGATCCAACCAATTTGTGTATCCTTCTTCATTGTCTTCTTTCTGCTTTACTGCCTCCCATTTGCAATGCAGCTCATCATATGATTCATTTATAAGACATTCCTTTTCAAGTGGGCGCCCACAGAGTTTGCTATTGCCTATGTACGATGATGAATTAAATGCCCCAAATATTTCTCCTCTTGGTATAGGACCTTCCAAATTGTTATATGAAACATTCAGATATTGGAGGCGATTTAAATGAACCATACCAATTGGAATGCTGCAGGACAGTTCATTATTTGATAAATCTAGGGATTCCAAATATGTCAATGGCCCAATTGCATTTGGAATCCACTTATTCCATTGCCAGATAAGTTTAAGGAAGTTAATTCAGCTAGGCCTGCGATCTCCGGTGGTATTATTCCCGACAAATTGTTGCCGGACAGCTCTAAATACCAAATGAACTTCAAATTCCACAACTGCCAAGGAAGCTTTCCATAGAACTGATTACCGTATAAGAAAAGGGATTTTAAATTCAAGAGAGTCTCCCCAATCCATGTCGGTATGCTCCCCGACAAGTTGTTAATAGACAGATCCAAATAACGTAATTCTGTGCAGTAACTCAAGGATAATGGCAGCTCTCCATGTAAGTTATTGCCATATAAATTCAACCAGCTGAGGTATCTTAGATATCCAATTGAAGTGGGTATTGTTGGCTAAAGAAAACGCAATTTTATTCATTCAAAAGAAACCATTAAATACAATTAAGAAAATAAGGATAATTGATGGAAAAACACGACAAGAAATATGCCAAAAAATAAGGTAACAGAAAAACAAACTTGACAAAGTCTAATTGACTAATTCATCAGCGGTAAAAGAGGGCAAACTGTTAACCCACAACAATCTCCTCCTGGACTCTTTTATCGATGACCCCAAGTTTCAACCGCAGACTCTCAAACTGACCCTTAAGTAATGGTTTGGTAAAGATATCAGCCATTTGATTAGCGGAAGGGCAATAGGACAGCAATACTTCTGATTCTTGTACTGCTTCTCTCAAGAAATGAAACTTCAACTTGATATGTTTTGTTTTTCCATGAAATATTGGATTATTACAAATTGCAATGGCTGACATGTTATCACAATGGATTACAGTTGGAGCATCCTGAGCCTGAACTAAATCGATAAGAACTTTTCTAAGCCAAACAGCTTGTTTCGTTGCATCAGAGGCTGCAACATATTCTGCTTCAGCTGATGATTGAGCCACAACCTTTTGTTTTTGTGAATTCCAGCAGAAAAAATTGGTACCAAATGCAAATACATACCCTGTGGTGCTTTTACAATCATTTGGACAACCACCCCAGTCTGAATTAGTAAAACCAATTAGCTTCGGATCATAAGACTTTGTGAACCAAAGACCTAAATTCTGAGTGCCCTGTAGATACCGGAGCACTCTCTTGGCGGCTTTAAGATGAATCTCTGAAGGTTTTGACATAAAGCGAGAAAGAATACTAGTGGCCAACATGATATCTGATCTAGTGGTGCTCAAATACAACAAGCTGCCAATAATTCCTCTGAAATATTTTTCATCCACTTCTTGGGTTCCATTAGATTTAGAGAGCTTTAAATTAGCAGCCATTGGAGTTGCAACAGCCTTTAAGTTTTCCATTCCAAACTTCCTAAGAATACTTGAAATGTACTTCCTTTGAGAGAGAAAAATCCCATTCGATAATTGCTCAATCTCAATCCCAAGGAAGTAAGACATAATACCGAGATCAAACATCTCAAAGCCACGTTGCATCTCCTTCTTAAACTCTACAATTTCTTGCTCAACATTCCCTGTGATCAGCATATCATCAACGTAAATGCTCATAATGATAACATTTTCGAGCCTCTTCCTCACATATAACATGAACTCACTCTTACTTCTCTCGAAGCCAAGCTTGTGGAAGTGGGAATCAATGCAGCTATACCAAGCTCTTGGTGCCTATTTCAGGGCATAAAGAGCCTTTTTTAGCTTGTAAACTTTGTTTTCTGCTCCTTCAATCACAAAACCTGTGGGTTGCTCAACATAAATATCTTCATCAAGTTTCCCATTTAGAAAGGCTGATTTAACATCTAAGTGATAAATCTGCCATTAATTCTGTGCAGCAAGAGCAATTAGTAATTTTAAAGTCTCATGCCTAACAACAAGTGCAAAAGTTTCTGCAAAATCAACCCCGGGTATCTGACTATAACCCTTGACTACAAGCCTTGCTTTTAACTTGTTCAAGGATCCGTCTAGATTTTCTTTTCTTTTAAAAATCCATTCGAGTCCAATCACTGTCCTATTTTCTGGTTTGTTCGTAAGCTCCCAGGTCTGACTTTTCTTAATCATCTGCAACTCCTCCCTTATAGCTGCATGCCAATCATCGGATTTAGAAGCTTCTTCATACGTATTTGGTTCATGAATGGAGACATTGCAACGAGCATAAATGTCTGAAAGAGATCTAGTGCCACGCACAGGTTCTTCTAAATTTGTCTCGGACATATCAGATCCAACCTCTAATATTTCTTCATCTCCATTCGATTTAGGACCAGGAACGTCTTTATCACATATATGACTTACCACTCCTTTATTTGCTACCCAGTCCCATTTACCATTCTCCACAAACTTGATATTACCAGTGGCTGTAACCTTCTTGCTCACAAGTTTCTAAATTCTATAGCCTTTTTTATTGCTGCAGTAGCCTAAAAATATCCCTTCTTCAGCTCGAGGATCAAATTTATCCCTATTAAGTTCTGCAGTCTGAACAAAACAAAGGCTACCAAAGGCTCTAAGATGATGTAGAGATGGTTTCTGACCATACCAAATTTCATACGGAGTTTGATGTTCCAAACTCTTTGACGGCAATCTATTCAACAGATAGACAGATGTGTTCACAGCTTCAGCCCAAAAAATCTTTGGCATCTCCTTCTTAAACAATAGACAGTGAGCCATTTTGAGAATTGATCTGTTCTTTCTCTTGCTCACCCCATTTTGCTATGGGGTATATGGCAAAGTAAGCTCATGTCGTATCCCGAATTTAGCAAAATAATGTCTAAAGCTAGCAGAGGTAAATTCTCCCCTATTATCAGATCTAAACCTTTTAATTTTGCACCCAGTTTCATTTTCAATCAGTTTCTGAAACTTCTGAAAATCAAATAGCACATCTGATTTTTGTTTCAAAAACCGAACCTATGTCATGCGAGAGAAGTCATCTATGAATAACAAAAAATATCTGCTTCCACTTAACGATTCCGTCTTCATAGGACCACGATATCACTATGAATTAGGTCCAATTTTTCGATAGCTCTTCTAGATTTACCTACCGCAAAAGGAAGCTTAGTCTGTTTACTGAATTAACAAACTTCACAGACCAAATCAGTAGTGTAAATCTGCGGCAAACCGAAACTATGACCATTGTTGGACATCAAACTTAGATTCTTATAGCTACAATGGCCTAATCTTTTATGCCATAGAGCTGAATCATTTATAGTTTCAAACATAGCAGCTAATTCAGAAGCTCCAAAATCAAGGGGAAAACATTTATTCTTCGTTCCAACTTGAAATAGTTTTAAGCCTTTAGAATTAGAAATCAAGCATTCTTTGTCTTCGAAATGAAGAATAAATTTGTTTTCAAGTAATTGTGGCACACTAAGAAGATTTACGGCAAGTTTCGGAACATACAAGACATCGGAGATTCGTTTGGTACCTTGGTGTGTATCCATCGAAATTGTTCCTTTGTCGTGTGCTTCAAGAACTTCCCCATTTCCCACTCGAACTTTGGATCTACATTCCTGATTCAAAACTATAAAAAGATCTTGGTTTGGTGTTATGTGGTTTGAACAACCACTATCGATCAACCAAGTGTGGGTCATTTGTTTTTCTGAGGCCAAATGCACAGTAAACAGGTGCTCTTCACCTTCTTCTTCTACAATAAATTGTGCCATTTGAGTTTTTTGTCCTTTCCTTTTCTTGCAGACATTTGCAGTGTGTCCAGCCTCATTACAAACTTTACACACTACATCAGGCCTATACCAACAACACTTAGGTACGTGGCCTTTGTGATTGCAATGAGTGCAAGCCTTAGATTTTGCCTTCTTGGAACCAGTGTATTCTGGGTTCTCTAAGACCTTCTAATTTTTCTTCTAGTCTGAAATAAATTGTTTTCTAGATTTTTAGTGAGTTTAGAGTGCAGCTTCAGAGGTACCTTCATTTCTCAATAATCTTTAGAGTTCTTATGCTTGAAGAGCATGAATTAGCTCTGCAAGTGTGATTTGAGATAAATCTCTTGAGTCTTCAAGAGAGGAAATTTTGGATTCAAACCTCTCAGGAAGACTTATTAGTACCTTCTCAACAACGCGACTATCTTCTAATTTCTCACCCAAGAGTCTCAGCTTGTTGACGATTTTCATCAACCTATCAGTATAATCCTAAGTTGCCTCAGTTTCTTGCATCCACTGCACTTCAAACTCCCTTTTCAGATTTAAAATCTGCATCCTTTTAGTTTTCTCATTCCCTGCATACAACTCTTGTAATTTGTCCCAAACTTCTTTTGGTGTCTCACAATCCATAATAAGTGTGAATACATTTTCTGACAATGTAGCATAAATGTGAAAGAGAGCTCGAGGCAGCTTAGATGCCTCTTCTTCATGCTGACGAATTTGATTCAACGTCGGATTGGCCCCAAGCTGTGGAACAGCTCGGTCCTCTTCTACATATTGCCAAACACCCACACCACGAAGATGAGCTTTCATCTTCACAGCCCAAGCTTGGTAATTTTCACCTGTAAATACAGGTGGAGATGGTGCGTTACTTGAAGTAGTCATTTCAAGAGTGAGAATGACAAAGGGAAAAAATATTAGAAGTCGGATATTTACAGGTCCCTCAAAATCACAGAGCTTTAATACCACTGTTGACTAAAGAAAACGCAATTTTATTCATTCAAAAGAAACCATTAAATACAATTAAGAAAATAAGGATAATTGATGGAAAAACATGACAAGAAATATGCCAAAAAATAAGGTAACAGAAAAACAAACTTGACAAAGTCTAATTGACTAATTCATCAGCGGTAAAAGAGGGCAAACTGTTAGCCCACAACAGGTATGATCCCGGACAATGAATTCTCAGAAAAATCTATGCATAGCAAGCTTGTCCAATTTTGCCAGCAATCTGGAAGTGGCCCTGATAGATTATTTCTAAACATATTCAAATAAATAAGAGGAGCATTCTTTGCACTCATTGTGTGACATAATGAGGAAGCAGATCCAGAGAACATATTAGTTGACAGATCTATCTCTGTAATTTTTGGTGGAAAATAAGGTATGCCCCCTGAAAATTTATTATCGCCCAAACCCACAATTCGAAGAGTATTCATATGTGATAGATTTGGAATTTCCCCCCTAAAATTGTTGATAGAAAGGTCTAAAAGCTCCATCCTGGGAGATAAGTTCCAAAACCAATCTGGTACCGTATCAGAAATACCTGCTTCAGAGATATCAATGGACGAGAAGTTGTTCTGGCTCTGAAGCCACTTCGGAAAGGTTGGCCCCATATTGATATGCCACAAACCTATGACATCTAATTGAAAAGGAGGAGTCCAATTTGAATTCACTTTCAAAGTTATGTGGTTATCGGATAAATCCAGTATCCGCAAGCCCCTGAAATTCTGTAAATGAACTTCGGTTATAACACCCCCTAGAGAATTAGAGGCAACATCCAAAACAGTCAATCCTGACAACTGAGCAACACACTTATCCAAGGATCCACTGAATTGATTATTTGAGAGAACCAATTCTCTTAAGGTTGCATGTCCATGCTTATTCGGCTGATGAGCCCATACTGTTGGCATTGGGCCTGTCAAGCTATTATCCGAGAGATCGAGAAATGCGAGAGAGGTCATGTTCGCAACAGCATTTGGAACCCCCCCTGTAAACTGGTTCATTCCAAGATTCAGATGAGTGAGACTGTGACCGAATTGAAATAACCATTTGGGAATTTCGGAATTGAAATGGTTATAGGATAGATCAACAACTTCAAGAGCTGTGAGGTTCAGATAAGGCAATGATGTATGGACTGTGTAAAGTTGACATGTGTATAAATACAATTCTACGAGGGAATGCAACATATTTATTTCATGAAGCCAGTCAGTTGAATTGCTGAGATCAACAGAAGACAGATCGAGGACTTGGAGTAAAGAGAGATGAGAAAGCCAATCAAGGCTGTCTGCTCTGAGGGAATTATATCTACCACTCAAATCAAGATACTGTAATCTTGTGATGTTGCCAAGATTGTCAGGAATAGTTCCCTTAAAGTTAGCATCTGATAAGTTGAGATATTCCAAGTTATGGAATGAGCCGATAAAATCAGGAATTTGATTTTGGCCAAAATCATTGAGGCTCAAGTCCAAATAACTTAGAAATGGAAGTTCAGCCAATGAATAACTTAGCTGACCTCTCAAGCCATCGGATGTGATTGTTCCACGGATATCAAGGGTAATAAGGTGACCAGTTCTGTTGTCGCAGCCAACCCCTCTCCATTTACAACAATCATCATGAGCTTTCCATGCAAGCAAATGGTCTGCAGAAATGTCGAGGCCATCTTTAAACTTGAGAAGGGCTGCTCTCTCACTCTCTACGCACTGAATTGCTCCATCATCACGAAAGGCGAGTCCCACATAATGAAATGAAAGAAATGCAGCAAAAAGCTCAAGAAATTTAGTTCTTGCCATCATATTGACACTGCTACTTGGACAGAATGAAGGGAAGACTTCTCAATGAAAATCTAGGAAATAAGAATTCAGAGGAGAGACTTTGATGTCAGTGCCTCAATAGTTAGTCAAAAAGTGAACTAATGAGTGCAGTCAGTGGAAGCAGGAAGGTATGTTTCTGCAGAAACTTCGCTCTAAGAATGATATGATTAGGATAGATTCATTCTGATTTTATGTCTTATTTATAGCAGTTATACTTTATATGAATTTTTTTAACCAATAAGTCTTTTCCCACAAACGGTGAACGCGGAATTGCATCAAATTATTGCATTATAGGAATGTAGGGATTTCTGGATAGGAAAGATCATAGGAATGTGATATGATTGACTTAAAAATTATAGGATTAAAAATATCAAAGATCAAACTGTTTAAAATAATATTAAGGTTTAGATTAAGTGAAGCATTTTAATAAACCATATATCTATAGAAAATAGCATCATGCATAAAGTTAGGGTTATGCTTTATTATGGGTTCACAAAATCTAGGTAACCGGATATACTCTTCTAACTTTTATTAAAAAAAATTATTTTTTAAAATTTTTTATTAAAAGTAGTAAATTTTCTATAAAAATGGTAAATTTAAGAATTTTTTTTATGCTTTGATGGATTTGAAACTTTTTATGTATATATAAAAACTTTACAAAACTTGCAAAACCTCCAATTAAAGTACGTACCAAAACATTACTGTAAACAAAGGAAAATCTGAAATGTGTTATAGTCCTAACACCGCTATAAAATTCAGAAAGTTTATGGCTGGGATTTTGGGCATTAAAGTTGCTCGCAGAATGGAAAGACACTTGGGCACCTATGTGGATGCTCATGACAGGAGAAAAGAAATGTTAAGGGGTAAGTGTCAAGATAAGCAAAAAGCTTCAGGGTTGGACGGTAAAATTACTGTCACAAGCAAGTAGATTAATTTTGTGTAGAGTTGTGCTTATTATGTACCAAATAGCAACCATGAGGTTCACAAAAGCTTATATTGAAAAAAATGGAGGCTTCTTTCAGAAATTGTTGGTGGGGACATTCTGAATCACAAAGGAAAATCCACCTAACGGCATGAGAGAAAATTATAGTAACCACTAGAAATTGAGGATTAGGTTTGATGAATTTAGATTGCCTAAACCATGCTTTTTTGGCAAAGCAAATATGGAGGGGGTTCTCCAATCCTAGGTTACTTCTCAGCCATGCGAAATATGGCAGAGGTCACTTGGAGAACATTACAGATGGTCATTTAAATACTTCATGGAGGCGGAGAGACATACATTCTAATTGACAGGTTAATGTGGCAAATTAGAAAGGGCAATAACGTATCTTTCAGAAGCAAATTCTGGTGGAAGACAATAGGACCGCTACTTTATGACACGTACAATGTTCAAAACCTAAAAGATTTGGTATTCGGGGACTGGAGTATGCAGAAAATCAATTCAGCAAGTGACCCCGTAACAAGTAAGGAAATTAGTAAAACCATAACTTATTATGGTAAAGAAGATTGATTAGCTTGGACAGGGTCAGCATAGGGCTCTTCCTTAGTCAAAGTAGGCTATCGGCTTTTATTGAATCAAAGGGTGAACACCTTCCAAAACCAGGATTTCCCTTGGAAGAGACTCTAGAAACTACCATTGCATGAAAAGTAGTTATGTTCTTATAGAACTGACTATGCATGAATATACTCCCTACTAGAGATATTCTCAGAAGCAAAAATGTTCAAGTGGGTGAAATGTGCCTTTTCTGTTAAGATGATATGGAAACCATCCCACATCTGCTTCTGCAATGTCCTTTCTCTAGAGCTATTTCGTATGGAACAGATCTAACAATTAGATCAGATAAAGATATTCCCACCAACTCCTAAGAAATGACTCAAAGTCTATCTTCAAGCAATCAGATCTCATCCACAAGTGAATTTTCAACTAACATGTCCAATTGCAATCTGTTGGAAAAACCAGAAGAAACATGAATCAATTTCATATCATGAAATCAGAACAGAGTCAACAGACATATTGGAAAATAGATAAGAAAAAAATAGCAGAGAGGGAGACATATAAAACATTTTAACATTGCATTTTTCACTAAGTGTTGCTGCACTTGAGGAGTTTTCTCTCTTCTTTGAGAACTCCATTTACAAAAAGTTGAAGAATGTCTATTTATAGATATCCAATACTAACTACAACTTAAAATATTACATTTCATATTTTTCAAGTTAACCAAATTTAACACACAATTCTTTTCTTCTATAGCGCACTTTGATTAACTCTTTTCATATTAGAAAATAGAGAGCATATGATATTTTTCTTAATATTTTTTTCTAGATTAGCTATTTCCAATACAATCACACCATATGCTTTATGGTTTAAGCGGAATCAAGTTGCGTTTAAAGGTGTCAAGGCAGACTCGAGTTCCACTATGCAACTAATTCACCAATGGCAGAAGCAATACATTCTATCTAAAAAGAAAGAAATGAACAAATCTGAGAGTGGCTCTTGTGGGGATAACCGAAATGTCAGGAGAATTAGCTTCGAATATGCCATGGTAAAGGAAAATCGGATGGTGTTCGAAGCTCTGAAAATAGGGTGCAGAGGTAGAAAGATATTCCATGCAAATCAGCAACAGTGTCTTTCTTCAAGGAGGGATATATGTTCACCCAGTAGCCTCCTTAAAGGAGATGACTTTATTTCTTGGAATATGCAACTTCCTTAAGATGCAAGAACTTCATACCAACATTTTTATTTATCTAGGTTGTTACAAAAAAAGGAGGAATATGATCTCCAAGCTGCAAGGCGGGTGCAGCATACTATGAAAGACAAGATCAGTGGTTGAAGATACTCTTCTGTTGCTGAGCACAGCAAATATGTAGGCATTGATATATTGACTCAGCAATCCTATCCTTTATTACATGATAGTGCGTTTTGTTTGTACTCGAGTTTTAATTAAATTACCTAACTAGGGGCAGGTGGTCTTTGCTTACCCTTTAGTCGTGTACTGTTCCTAGTGTCACATGAAAAAAAGTACCAGAGAATTACACAGATTATGTTTGGTGTGTCTATACATATATATAAACATGTATTTTTGCAATTTTTGTGAATTTTTTTATATTTTTCATAAAATTTTTATTGAAAGTTATAAATTTCGTGTAAACATGAGAAAATTTTTGAAGAAATGTTTTAAACAATTTGATGTGTACTTCTTATACATAAAATATGAATATATTTATAATTTTTTATTAAAAAATATATATGCTAGAGTGAATAATAAAATTAATCATGAGCCTTCTCTTAATAATTTAAACTGTGGGGGGAACAATTAATACATGATATAGTATCAGAGTCTTTTAGATTAAAAATCTAAGGATTTGATTCGTGCTGCCTCCACTCTGCGTAATAAATATCTTAAATTTGTAATTTCTTATTTTTAAGTTCTACTTATGAAGAAGTGCGAAAAAAAATTCCTAGCTTCGATGGGCAGTAGAACTCTTCATTTTAAAAATTAGTAGTCATCCAAAAAATTCAAAAAAATTTCACTTCTTTAGTCAACCAAATGACATCTTATTAGTAGAAGTTTTTTGTAGCTATCTTGTTTCTTTTAAATTTTAACGCATGTTAATTTTAAGCGATTTGTTTTTTTGCTTAGACTTTTCTCCTATTCCTTTTATATGACTTTCTACTGATTAGATTTGCCTTTTGATGGAATAGGCCAGCTACTATCGGGCAGCCCACTGGTGTGCATTCTTTTTCCTCGTTTTTCCTTTTACTCTTTTTTTCTGTTTTTCTCTCTTCGTCTCGGGTTCCTCTTCCGTAACTGCACCTGCAATTATAAGAGGGATCCGTTGATTTGCCGTGGGACTCATTGATAATATAGGGGACCCACGGCAATTGACGGATGCTTCCCGCAACTGCAGGTGTGCAGTTGCAGTTACGGGAGGCAATCCTTTTTCCTTCGTTATTAAAAATGCACATGGGTCAGGCCGGACGAATTTTAGGTCGGGCCATCCGAACCAAATCATATAAAATTGAAGATTCGAATTCGGCCCAACCTATTTATGTTTTAAAAAAATTTAATCCGGCTCAACCCAATTTTTAAATTAAAAAGGTCGAAGCTCGGCTCGAAAGCCGGAAAATATAATTTTCTTTATTTTTTAATAAAAAATAAATTTTTAAAATAAAAAATATATATATTTAAAAAGATAATATAATATTTAGATATATAAAATATTTAATTATATTAAATTAATATTTTTTATATTAAAAATAATTAGATATACTTATATTTTTTAATATATAATTATATTATTAAAAATAAATTATTATAATCGAGTCGGACCAAACCTATCGAGCTTTTTTACCTTAACCCAAACTCAGCCCAATTATTAATTGGGTCATAAAAAAAAATCTCATCAAGACTATCAGACTAAAAAAAAAATCTCATCAAGACTATCAAATTAAAAAAAAAAATTAAATACTTTATTTTTTCAATCGGGCGACACCTCTATTCGTCACCAATGCTCTCGAAGTCTGAAAGTTTCCTAACTTCTTTTTTCCTATGTTTCCTAACTTCTGACGCTACCTCTGTTGTATATGCTGGTTATAGATATGAAAATGACTTATGCATCTCATTTAATTAGTCATTGTAGAAGGGTATTTTGTTGTTATGGATAGCACTTAATTTATCTGATGCTAGGGTTTCTGTTTTTTTTTTCCCTCTTTTTGAGCTTTTTATACGAAATTATTCAATAGAAAATTTGTCGATTTTATTTTGGCTTTAGGATTTGAAATTGTTTGTTGTTAATGAATATTATACAATTTCTTATTTTTTATGGTTTTAAGTTTCATATTTCATATTTCATATTTTTCTTCATTTTGTTTCAAATTTCAATGATATTTTTTTTATGCTCAGGCTATTCCCATAGCCTTTTTTTTTTAAACTAAATATAAGATTAATTCATATTTAAGTGAGAAAAATAGATAATAAACCCCTCGTATGTCTAAGGATTGAATTCAAGACATTTTACTAAGATCAAAACAATTTAATTAATGATATTTAAAATGTGGTTTTATTAAAAAAATGACTGCTTTTTTTGTTCAAAACTTTCTTGAGTTCATTTCAAATATGGAGTTTCAAAATAAGTAAGGCTATGAATGAACTTTGATTAAATTTAGGGGCTGTTTGCATATATTTTAAAATTAAGGGGAAGGTATGTGTAATTTTGATTAAATTCAAGAATAGTCTGTGCTTTTAAATTTTTTTTTTTTTAAGTTTAATTTCTTAGTGAACTTCCTTCAAGATAAATGTGAGTTTGCTTTTGTCACCTCTCAGAAGCCTGACTGTTTATTAGATTTTAGTTTTGAACCAGCTTAATCATTTTTGCGCATCCTCCATGCTGAGATCATAGAGATTTTTTCCTTTTCGCTTGCGATCTTAAAAAAATGTTTTAATTTTCTTCTTCATGTGGATTCTATTATTGTAGTTGGTATTTACACTATAAAATTGTGATGTGCAATTTTCTTCTTTTTTTTTTTTTCAATTTTTGTCGCAATAGCAATTGAGTTAGTATTATTATCCTAAATATTTATCCGACTTAAGCTAACTGGACCAATTTATTATTGGCCCAATCCACCTTGAGCATAGTTCACTTTGATCATTTAGCGCCCATTAAGGCTAATCGACTTCTGCAAGTCCGAACACCCATTACTATAATTGGTTATTAAGTTACCTATTTTTACATTAACCTAAATACTACATCTCAATATACACACATGTATGCACCATATAAATAGGAACTTCACTTTCACTTTCATTTTTACACTATTTTTTCCTATGAGATTTCTAAATTGGCTATTGGAATGCTATTTATTAAGATGTATCAGTTTGAATGTAACATTATTTCAATATATTTTCAATTAAATTAATTAAAATCAAAATTAAATTTATTTATTAAAATTTTTAAATGTTTTATTATTTTATTAAAAATTTATTTAAACTTTACATTTTACATACTGTTTCTACTCTTTTTATCTATTTTAATGCATCTTTAAAATTCTTTTCACTTCTATTTTTTTACAATTTAGACATTGACATCATTAAATAGTAAAAACACAGTACAAAATATTTTCATTATAAAATTATTTTAAATAAATTAAAAATCTAATTGAATTGAATTACTTAATTACATGTTTTATTTTTAATTATTATATTAAATTTTAAAAAATTATTATTTACAAACTTAAATATATAATCATAAAATAATATAATAAATTAAAATTTAATAACTTTTATTTTTTATTTTATTTATACACATTATTTTTATGTAAGAGGTAATGACATACCTGTGCAACCCACGGTTTGAAATGCTAGTTGCTTTATATGTTATGTAAACCCATTACTTCCGGTTATATTTGTAAGTACATATTTTAATAAATATATTAAGGGATTACACAGATTCATGCATTTTTATTAATAAATTAAGAAATGAACAAATAGTTTACAAAACTAAAAGGATAGCGTATATGTAAATTAAAGAATAAAAAGGTTAGAATTGGAAATTAAATAAATAATTTCTCAAAAAAATATAATATATTAAATTTTAAGAAATTTTAGAGGACAAACTCCTGTTATCTTTCTTTTCTTAAACAAAATTCTTGAACATTTTTCTTTTATCTTTTTTTTTTCCCTTTATGTGAACTTAGACTAGCACAACAAACCTTTCTAAGGTAAGCAAATGCTTGAGATAAAATGACAAGTTTGGAAGGTTTTGAAGGATTAACTATATAAATTTTTATGATTTTTCTTTCCTTAAGTAAAATTGCCAAATAAAAAATTTTCGCTAGTTTTTTTTTTTTTTTCTTCTTGTGAACCTAGACACAATGAATTGAACTTTTTAGAGGTAAGCAAACACAAGAATAATCCTAGGATGAGAGTAATAAGCATTAAACTTTTTTTTAATAATAATGCGTTTAAGGATTGAATTCAAGATATTTTATTGTTTAAGGATTGAATTCAAGATATTTTATTATAACTAAAACGTAGATAAGTAAATATGATGCTAATTCTTATTTGGGATTGGAATAGTAAATGATAAACACTACTTAAAAATGGCATATCTAAGAATTAATTTAGGATCTTTTATTGAGATTAGGAAGTTTAGAGATTCAACCTATTAACATTAAATCAATTAATTGTTAATCATAGCTCAAAATTAAGTTTTAATTAGGTGAAAATTTGTATAATTTTTATTTAGTATACAACTAAAATTGGTGAACTAAATTTCACATAAGACATATAAATGTCGGTGATTGTTTTACTAAAATATTTGATAAACAAGTGGTTAAATTAAATTATGTCAATAATATAATATTGACGAGTTCCTTAAAAAATTGTAATTTATTGACCAAAGGAAATGATAAGTTATCAAAATATAAGCAATAACCCAATATTGAAGTTTATCAATGCAGACACAGATTGTATAATCGTATGCTGCATCTGGTAATATGAAGTCCAATTACAATGAAAAGGAAGGGAGAATACGAAGAACCCATAACAAGTCAACATAGTTGGAACTGTACAACAATGATCATGACTAACAGACACCTGTTTTTCTTACAACAAGAATTTTATTCAGAAATAAAGCAAGCCAACGCAATTAAAAGCAAACCAATTAAAAATCAAATGTCATTGAATCACTAGTTTCTCTCACTGCTCCAATTTCTTGGCTTTCAAACTTCTTTCGGAATCTGGCCATGCCAATTGCTATTGTAACATAAATGTTATCTGTGATCTTCTCCAGGAAATGGAAATAATTATTCCTCCATGAGTGGCTCAAGAAGAGAGGACCCCAAAAGCACCAAAATCCAACAACAAATCCAAGTGGTAAACTCATGTATAAGGAATCAACATCCAACCAATCTGTGCTTTCTTCTTTACTGTCTTCTTTTTGCTCTTCTGCCTCCCATTTGCAACGCTGCTCATCATATGCTTCATTTCTCGGACATTCCTTTTCAAATGGCTGCCCACAGACGTTGCTGTTTCCTATGTAAAATGACGAATTAAACGCATCAAATATTTTTCCTCTTGGTATAGGACCTTCCAAATTGTTATATGAAACATTAAGATATTGGAGGTAATTTAAACCAACTATGCTAGTTGGAATGCTGCAGGACAATTCGTTATTTGATAAATCAAGGAATTCTAAAAATGTCAATTCGCCAATAGCGTTTGGAATGGCTCCACTTATTCTATTGCTGGATATTTTAAAGTAATTTAATTGGGCCAAGCCTCTGATTTCCAGTGGTAGAGTTCCTGACAAGTTGTTGCCCGACAGATCTAATTGCCAAATGGACTTCAGGTTCCACAACTGCGAAGGAAGTTCTCCATAAAACTGATCATCATGTAATAGCAGGTATTCCAAATTCAAGAGAGTCTCCCCAATCCATGCTGGTATGCTCCCCGACAAGTTGTTATTAGACAAATCCAAAGACCTTAATTCTGTGCAGTTGCTCAAGGACAATGGCAGTTTTCCATGTAATTTATTGCCACGTAGAAACAACCACCTAAGGCGTCTTAGACATCCAATTGAAGTGGGTATGGTCCCTGACAATGAATTATGGGAAAAATCCATGCCAATCAAGTTTGTCCAATTTTGCCAGCAATCTGGAAGTGGCCCTGATAGATTATTACCGGAGAACAACAAAAAACTAAGAGGAGCATTATTTATGTGGCATAATGAGGAAGCAGATCCAGATAACATATTATTAAACAGAAGTAACTCTGTAATTTTTGGTGGTAAGTAAGGTATACCCCCTGTAAATTTGTTTCCTTGTAAATACACTTTTTGAAGAGCATTCATATGTGATAGATCTGGAATTTCCCCCCTAAGATAGTTGAAAGCAAGATCTAAAGACTCCGTCCTGGGAGATATGTTCCAAAACCAATCTGGTACCGTATCAGAAATACCTGCTTCAGAGATATCAATGGTTGAGAACTTCTTCTGGCTCTGAAGCCATTTCGGAAAGGCTGCCCCCATATCAACACTGCGCAAACCTATGAAATGTAATTGAAAAGGAGGAGTCCAGTTTGACTTCACTTTCAAAGTTATGTGGTTACTGGATAAATCCAGTATCCGCAAGCTACTGAAATTCTGTAAATGAACTGCGGTTATAACACCTCCTAGAGAATTTCTAGCAACATCCAAAACAGTCAATCCTGACAATTGAGCAAGACACTTTTCCAAAGATCCACTGAACTGATTATCTGAGAGATACAGTTTTCTTAAGGATGGATGTCCAAGGTTGTCTCGTTGATCTAGAGTCCATACTGTTGGTATTGGACCCGTCAAGCTATTATCAGAGAGATCGAGAAATGTAAGAGATGTCATGTTTGCAACATCATTTGGAACCCCACCTGTAAACTGGCTCCTTCCAAGAATCAGATGAGTAAGACTGTGACCAAGTTGAAATAACCATCTAGGAATTTCGGAATTGAACTGGTTATAGGATAGATCAACAACCTCAAGGTTTGTGAGGTTCAGAAAAGGTAATGATGTATCGACGGTATAAAGTTCACATGCATGTAAATGCAGTTCTACAAGAGAATGCAGCATATTAATTTCATGAAGCCAATTATTTGCATTGCTGAGATCAACAGCAGACAAATCAAGGACTCTGAGCAAAGAGAGATGAGAAAGCCACTCAAGGCTGCCTGCTCTAAGGGAATTATTTACACCACTCAGATCAAGATACCGTAATCTTGTGATGTTGCCAAGATTGTCAGGAATAGTTCCCTTGAAGTTAGCATTTGATAAGTTGAGATATTCCAAATTATGCAAGGAGCCAATAAAATCAGGAATTTGAATTTGGCCAAAATCATTGTGGCTCAAGTCCAAATGAATTAGAAATGAAAGCTCAGCCAATGAATAATTTAGCTCACCTCCCCACACATCAGATGGATAAGTGGCATGAAGATCAAGAGTAATAACGTGACCAGTTCTGTTGTCACATCCAACGCCTCTCCATCTACAACAATTATCATCAGCTCTCCATGAAAGCAACTGGTTTGCAGAAATGTGGAGGCCATCTTTAAACTTGACAAGGGCTGTTCGCTCACTCTCTATGCACTGAATTGCGCCATCATCACAACTGCCAAGTCCCACGTAATGAAATACAAGAAATACAGCAAAAAGATTGAGAAATTTAGTTCTTGCTATCATAATGACCACTGCTGCTAGGACAGAATGTAGGGACCAGGGACTGGACTTGACTGAATTGGATTGTATACTTTTGACTGAAATGAACTGGAAAGAATACAGCAAAAAGATGAGTTCTCAATGCAACTCTAATGATTCAATGATTCATATGAGAGGCTTTGACGTTTATGGCCAGACAAAAAGTGAATTAAAGCGAGGATGATTTCGTACGAAACTTTGCTTTGACAAGGATACAAGCATTAAGAATCCTTCATTCTGATCTATTTATAGTCAAACTTATAGCAGTCATATTTTATAAGATTTTTTTTTTATAAATCACATGCCACTGGTTATCATTAATGCTTATTTATAATCAAACTTGCACCATGATATATACACACGGACAGAATTTTAAAAAGCATTCACATTCGACAATGTAAATTTTATTTATAGTCAAACAAAGTGTCCGCGTGTATACTTATACCATTATAACATAATAATTTTTACATGTGATTTCCAAAGTAAATTCTCAAAAGCAAGAGTTAGATAATAAATTAATGAAAAAAAATGTAAAATACACCTTCAATTTTAGTATGTTGCATTTTATCCCTACTAAATTTGAAAACTTGTAAGTTAAATTTTTTAACTATGCAAAATTTGAAATGAACAGGTGTTATCTACTTAATTAATTATTTTATTGAATTACCCAATTTTTTTAATAAGTTTTTAAAGAAGAATGACAATATTGATGAGAGTTTTTAACTTAATTGATATCTAATGAACCTTGAAAACTTTATATTTTTTGTTATATTTAAGATTTGATTTATAGTTCTTATTTGTATCATGTCTACATTACAAGAAAATAAAATAAAATAAAAAAATAAGACTGAGGACATTATCATATGTGTCAAATTAAATCATTTTTTAACTTGTAAGTTAAAATATTTAATCATAAAAAATTTGTAATTAGTATTTAACATTTATTTAATTAAATATTTTATTGAATAACACTATTTTTTATTAAGTTTTCAATGAATAATGAGAACATTATTTTATATGTTGATTTATTGTATTATTTTTCTCATAATTTTTATATTATATAATTAATAGAAGTTAAATTACATATATTTAATTTAATTAATTATTTGAAAATGAGTTATAAAATTTCAAACAAAAAATTATGTAATAAATTAATATATAATATTATGATTTATATTTACAATTTTTTAAAAAATATATATAATTTAATAAAATATTTAATTAAATAAATGATAAATATTAATTTTGAAAATTTTAAAATTAATGATAATAGAATATAATCACTCTAAAATTGAAAAATTGAGGGGTATTATTAATTTTTCTCTGTATTGGTTTCTCTTTCATTTTTAGCTCGACAAGGGTCCGTCCTATAATGATGGCAGCAACGCGGGAACTTCTGGACCGGAAAGAGTGCAGTAATTAGGGGCAAATTTTTATTTTGGATTAATTTATTTATTAAATATATTAAAATAAATTAATTTATTTAATAATTTTAATTAATAAATTTTATATTATAAAATTATTTATTAAATTTAAATATTTATTATTTTTTAAAAAAGTTTTAGTTATTAATAAAATATTATTTTAAATTTTTATTATTATTTTATTCAAATACAAATTTTATATTTTTATTATATATATTTATAATTATTTTCTAAATAATATTTTAAAAAAATTAATATAAATTTTTAAATGAACTAACATGCCAATCCAAATCAGTATAAACATATTATAGTGTTGAGTTAATATATTGTATAAAAAATTATTACATCTAATTATAATGATATAACTGACTTAAAAATTAAAATAGAATTAAAAATATCATGATGAAATTCTTCTTATGAAATTGATTGGAATTCCACCACTAAGGATTGGATGTAATTATTTCCACAATCGTTCTTACTAATAGCACAGCTTGTTTCATAATAAAAAAAAAATCATATAATAAACCATATCCCTTAATTTAATAAGTTAAGAATTAATATTCATAAACAATAAGTCTCATTTTACTCTTGTAAATATAAATATGCCTAAATTCACTTTTACCTTTTAATGTGACCTGCTTTATTATGAAAATCATATTAAGTAAAACAATGTTATGCAAAAGAAAACATTATTGAAGATTTTAAAATTAAATGGAAATGAATCAAACTTCCAACCTTACAACCAGTACGCCAAGTCTTATTTTAATGTCGCCTTGTAATTTCACATTAAAGAGGTCAAAGTTTGGATGTTTAACCTGAAAAATGGCAACAATACATTTGTTATTCTTACTAGAAAAATACATGGTTTCACGATAAAAATTACGAATGAGTCTTGCTAAAGAGGAGTTCAACCGAGACTCTTTCCGGTCAAGGAATAACGTTGGTATCTTTCCAAGAAAAAGGTTGTATCCTGTCCTCGTGAATAACTATAATATAAACCAGAGACTAGAGTGGACTTGACAAGATGTATTTTTGAAGTTTCTTCTAGAAGTTTGACTCATTTTTTTTTTTTTTTTAGTAGTGGCAAAAAATCTCAAAGAAAGAAATTAAAATTACAATCTAGCTATTTATGAGGAATATGTGCCAGTAATGTCATCCAAAAGCAACAAGCTCAAATGAGTAGGATACTCTTGTAAACCATCAATCCTATATGGCTATATCTTAGGTCTTGAAGAGGAGGTCTTTTCTTGAGTCCGATATTTATTACTTTTGTGAAGGGTCTCTGACTCTCTTTAACAACCAAAGCAGTGCGCGGTGCTTTGTAGGATTTAAAGTTTTAACGGGAATGATAATTTTTGATATATCACAATAATCTTACACGAATTCAATATATTTATTTAAATTTAGATTGATATATTAATTTATTTAAAAAATTTAATTAAATTTTTAATAATTTCATTTAAAAAATAAATAATATTTTAATTATAAATAGATATATATAATAAAAATATAAAATTATTTATTTAATAAAATAATAATAATTTAAAATAATATTTTATTAATAATTAAAAATATTTTTTATAATAGATAATAAATAATTTTATAATATATATTTTATTATTTAAAATTATTAAATAAGTTAAACGGGTGACTCGTGAGTTAACACGAATAACACGATTAATAAATGGATTGATTCGAATGACATGAATTGCCATCCATAATTTTAACAATCGTAATTTATATTTTTTTTATTTTCACCCATTCATTATCATTTGTATTAATTTTAGGAATTAAAATGAGTTGAGTTAGCAAGTAAGAATTAATATGAAGTAATTCATTGATAATTATTATTTATTTATATATATAAATTAATTCACAAATTAATATTATAAATAAAAATATTATATAAAAATATCTTATTAATTTATTCATAAAAATATATATTAATAATTTAATATAAATTTAAATATATTAAAATTATATATCTTGAATGAACTATCATAATATATATATATATGATGGTATTGATTCTTATATTAAAAGAAGTAAATTCAAGTCTAATAATTTGTACTAATTTTACTTGAATATTAAATTTTTAAAAATATTGTTGAAATTTTGTTTTCAAGTATTGTTTTCTCTTTTGGTCTCACTCCGTTGGAGTTAGATAGGGCAGAATCAATTTTCTCATTTCTAGCTTGTTAATGAAATTATGACCTGCATAATCCAATCACTAAATCATATTCAAACATGACCTAAAAAAAAAGAAAAGAAATATTGATGCGGACACATGAACGACAACCGATGTTCCTTTTAAGTCCTTTCCTTTTTAATTTTTTATGTTTAAATTTAAGGTTTTATCTAGGTATATTAAATGATGACCGGAAGCAGCACATTATGTCTGTTCATTGATGTGGTTCAATGGATTAAAAAGGCCTAGCCAAGAGTTGTGTTGTTGGCTTTGCTTTTGCCTCCAAAAATAAGGCCAAATTTTTTGTAAGGCTTATGTTGCAATTTGGGCATGTCTTTGTACCAGCAATCCTTTTTAAGATGGTTGACTTTTTTTTTTTTTAAATGCTACGTAGAAGAAATTTGTCTTTTTGACAGTAGATGGCATTTTAGTAAAATCACCACCACATTTATTAAAAAATTATTTTTTACCCCCTTGGAGCAAAGGAACTTCTGTTGTTTGGATGGAAATGTTACTTCAAAAGAGTCTTTTTCTCTAAATTTCTCTCCTTTTTCTTATGTCTCAAGAGTACCAATAACTTCATTGACATATATCTTCGAAATATCTCTACCTTATTCAATCACAATAAAAGTAAAGTCAAACTTCGTAGGTAAAGAAAGAAGAATCTTTTCATAATACACTAGTAAAAAATATTATCACCATAAATCTTCATTTGCTCCACAAGATTAGAAATTTTGGAGGAATAATCCTTTAGTTAATTTCATCTTTAAAATTTTAAATTCTCTCCATAAAGTCTAAAGTTTAATTTGTTTGACCTTGTTTGAGCATTTAAATTTATCTTGCAAAATTTTTCAAGCTTCCTTGGCAGAATAGATATTCATAATTTTAGGGAACATAGCATTAAACATAGATCGTAGAAGAAATAAAGTTTTAGAATCCTTGGAGACATCTTCAGCATATTCTTTTTGTTGATCAACAGTTGCAGTCAAGAGATTAATAAAAGTATGGGTCTCATATCCTTTGTCTATTATCTCTCACAAGTCTAAAGTTCTAAGAAAGTTTCTTATTTTAATAGCCCAAAAAATGTAATTTTTACTAGAAAATATAGGAGCACTAGATATGAAAATAGATGAAAAAGTCATGATTAAATGAAGGTGGGCAGACCCTAACCCAATCCCTTAAGAGCTTAAAATGCTCTAAGAAAGTCTCTTATTTTAATAGCCCAAAAAATCTAATTTTTACTAGAAAATATAGGAGCACTAGATATGAAAATAGATGAAAAAGTCATGATTAAATGAAGGTGGGCAGACCCTAACCCAATCCCTTAAGAGCTTAAAATGCTCTAATGTCAATTGTTGGTTTAAATCACAAGATAATAGAACATAAAGTGCTCAAATGGTGAAAGATATTTAACAACAAACATCACAACATAGACACTGAGCAAAATATAGCAACTCAAACATAAATCATAGAAGAGAAACTCACAAATTAATGGAGCAATAGCAAAAGCAAAAGCCAAACATAAGTTTCCAACATTAATTTTTCATTACATAAAACATCAGTACATGGAAAATGCTTTTACATAAGGGTAAACGGAAAATCTACTGGACCTAAAGAGGAAGACGAAGAACAAAGTTCTTTAATTCTCTAATTCTAAAACATAAAGCCATCTTAAAACATTTGGGTTTTTACACCATACATCAGGTATAATAATAAATACCCATTCATAAACTACAACACCCACAAATATGAGTATATAAAACACCCCCAACATCCTATCCTATTTATGCATCTAAAACGCACTTTTATTTCCCCATTTTGCTTTTGACGTGTTAGGCCATTAAGCTTTCATTTTTTTTTAATTTTCCATCTAATTACCCTCTACCATATTGTTATATTGCTTAGCATTTTGCTTTCATAAATAAATCATATTCACTAATATATTGTTATCTTAATTTTATTATAAAAATATTTAAAATTGAAGTACTTATACTACAAAGTAATATAGATATAGTATGATATATTTATTTTGTTATAAAAATATATCAAATAAATTAAATTTTAATAAAGAAAGCATTAATTGAAATATTTAATCATATATACTATTATTTAATAAATATATTGAAAAATTAAAATCAAACATATTTATTTAAATTTTGCATATATTTTTTTATCAATTTTTAAGTACTATATTTTAAATTAAATTAAATCAATTGTTACTTTGTCAAAGTTTCACAACGTACACACTGCTTCCTTTCTTTTCATCTATATTATTGTATATTTTTTCATACTAAAATTTGTTATTTCTGTCTTAGATATCAATATTACTAAGTAATATAAATATAATATAATATAATATATTTTTATTATAAAAATATTTTAAATAAGATATAAATATTTATTTAATTGAAGTACTTAATTTTATATTCTATTTTTAATTTTTATATTATTTTATAATACACCTATTTTTCATTTTCCTTTTATTTACTTTATTATAAGTTTTTCTTCTCATTTTTTATGTTTACTCTTGTTATTTATAGCTTATATGCTCATATTATTAATATATATATATATATATATATATATATATATATATATATATCAAGATATATTTTATATTTTTTAAAGACATTTTAAATATGTATTAAGATTTACTTTAATTTTTAATACATAATCTAATTTTAACTTTTATATTTATTTACAATTCACTCATTATTTATCTTATTTTTATTAACTTGATTGCATATTTTTTATTTATGGACCATTATTATTACTTACAATATAAATGTTAATATTATAAATTAGGTAAATAAAGCATGATATATTTAATTTTATTATAAAAATATTTCATATAAGTTAAATTTTTAATACTAAAAAAATTAGTTACATAGTCTATTATATAGTGAAAATATTTAAAAATTAAAATCAATATTTATTTAAATTTTTAATATTTTCTTAATATATTGCAAATTAAATATATATTAATTTAGATTTTGTCAAGGTTATAAACTCACAAACTACTTATTTCTTTTGCTACTTTATTCTATACTTTTTCTAATGTTGGACTTTTATTATTTGTAGTTTAGATGCGGATACAATTAATTAATAGGGATATAACATTACGTATTTTATTTTTATTACAAAATATTTTAAATAAGTTGCATATTAATTTTAATTGAATTGCTTTATCTCTATATTCTATTTTTGGACTCTTATATTACTTAATATAAGTGTTACACCCTTAAGTTTATGAAATTTTATTTTAATTCCTAAGATAGTAATCTAGTAAAATATACTAATGAATGGGAAAGTTATGGAAAGGTTTAGAATAAATAATTAATTATAGAAAATAATGCCTAAATGCAAAAATAAGTGTAATTTGATTAGTTATGATAATATGTGAAGTCAAAACTGAGATAGGATCCTTAAAAAAAAGTTAGAAGGTAATTTGCTCAAATTGCCCTTAATGATTTACCTAAATTTCCACAGGGCCATTCAGCAAAATAGAAAAGCCAAGGCCAATGTCCTTGATTGAACATTATCAGCCAAAATTTCTCCCAAAGCCCGTCAACACCTTCCCTCTCTCGTTGTCTCTACTCATTATCTCAAGCTAAATCACAAGCAAGATTGATTGGCTCTTTCAAGAACTGAACAACACATTTCTCCTTCATTAAGGGATGGCTCCATGAATTTTAGAAATTTCGGTTGGGGTTTTGTTCAACTTAGTAATAGTAAGAGGATTAGGAATCTTGAGTGAGATTTTGATGTTTGTGAATTTAGAGTTGCTTTAACTATTGATATTCTTATCATCCCTTCCAATCCTCCTGATTCAAATTAAGTAGATAATTTACTTACTTTAAGCATTATAACTCAATTTAACTTATGGTTGATATTTCTTTGAAATTGTTTGATGTACTAGTGGAATGATGAATTCATGAATGCATTGAATTAGGTTGTGTTAGAAATTGTTAATATTAGTTGCGATGCTAAAAATTGTTAATATTAGCTATGATGATTTAAATCACTACAATAAATTAATACTTGTACCATGAATTATGCCACTGAAATTCAAAAATTGTGATAATTTTTATCATTTGTCACAGGAATAAAAAAAATTTAAATAAATGTCCAAAAAATTAAAAAATTTATGGCACGAGAAAACTTTATCTATGGTAAAATATCACTTGTGCTTTTATCATGAACAAAGTTACAGGAACACAATTTCCATGAAAAAGTATTACTTGTATTATGAAAAAACTTTATATGTGGCAAAATATTACTTGTGTCACAAAATTAAGCTGCAGAAATATATTCTTCGTGGTAAAGTATTACCTAGCAAAATATCGCTTTTGTCACAAATTAAGTTATAGGAATATATTCTGTATGGCAAAGTATCACCATAAATTGAGTTATAAGCATGTATTTCTTGTGACAAAGTATCACTTATTATATCCTATAAGTAAAAAAAATTTATCTATAATAAAGTATTACTTATGCCATAAATTAATTTTATGAATAAAATCATAATAAAATATATCATTTTTTGTAGCTATACATATAAAAAATATTATTTATAATAAGTGCAATATGTTATAATATGGTAGACAATAAAAAATATAAATATTTATATATTATGAATGTTTAGCAAATAACTAATTCATCAATTGATTAACTTATTAGTCACATCAATCAAAATAAAAAAATTATAGAACTTAATATTTTTAATTAACTGATTCATAAAATATATGTAAAAAGATATAAATTACTCATAAATTATATAGTTGTGTATTTTTATTATTTTTTTAAAATAATTGAAATAGGAATTAAATCCTAAATCTTAAGATATGTAAGAAAGGATTCAATTGTTAAGCTTCTAAGTATTTTTATTTACATATGTATAAAATTTAATATTTATTAGTATGTAACTATTTTTCTTAAATAATAAATAATTATTTAACTTTTCATCAATTAAATTTATATAATAAAATTAATATACATTAATAAAATTAATATTATAATATATTAAAAATTGTATTAAATAATTATTCAATGAATTTAAATTCTATACATACTAAAATTAAAAATTAATAGGATTTACATTTACATATATATATATATATATATATATATATATATATATATATATAATACATATATAACAATTTTTTCAATTCGTTATTTAATCTAATTTTTAAAATATCAATTAAACAAAAAAATCATTCAAGATATATGATATTATAAAAATTTATTTTTTTATCACATTTCATTACTCTTAAAAAATATGTTAACAAAAAAGATATATATTATGAAAATACTAAATTTTTATAGTACATATAAATAGTATAATTTATGATATAAGTTATAATAAGTTTTATTATAGAAATATATAATAATAATTTTTGCATTCATCACTGTAATATTAACAAATTTTTATTAAAAAAATTGAAAATAATAGTTATGTAAAATTATGTATAATTTAATAATAATAAAATTATTATATTAAAAAATTTTAAGCAAATTATATTTAAGGGAGTAATATATATAAAATAGTATAAATTTTCATTTTTCTCCTTTATTAATTCCAATTGTATTAATTTCATTTCTCACATATATTTTATAATAATTTAATTAATTTAGTATATTCATTTATAATTTTATTGATAGGTTAATGACTTTATAAATAAAAGAATAAAAATCAAATATAAATAACATATAAGAGAAAAAATTAATATAAAAAATCTATAAAAGTTTGAATGATTTAATTTATATTTGTGAATAACAAAAATATGTATTATTAGGTTTTGTCTATGGTGTCTTTAGGCAAGCATGGGTTTTGGAACCCAGGATATGTGGCAAATTCTAGATGTGGTACGTACAAAAACTGTAGATGAAAAATTATTTTAAAACTGGGTGAATGATGTGGGAAAATTTTTAGAAAAACCCTAAGTTCAAGAGATGAGGACAACCGGAACTTCAGTATCGCATCCACTAACCCATTTCCCCCATTTCTTCTCCTAGTCCACTGTAACATCCTCCCTTTATCTTATCTGAATCTCTGCTCTTCATCTAATCTCTATCGTTCTAGAATAATTTCTTTCAAATGCCATTGCCATCGAGCTGTAGCGTGGACCTTCGAGTTCCAACATAACACAGAAGAAATTGTGAAAGAAAAAAATTGGGGTCAAGCAAATCTGCTTCAACATCCATGGAAAATCAAATGGGTTCTACAATGTAAGATCCATTGGCCGGATCAAATTCTTCCTTCCTTCTCTATAGTTCGGCAATCGCCACAGTGCCGATAACGCTTTGCTTCCTTTGTGTTTTGCTTCTATGCAATGTGTTCAAATGCAGACTTAAAATGTATTTTGAATGAACTAAACAATTTGTGGTTTTCCTTTTCTGCAGTTTATGGTTATGCCCTGTGTTCAAATGCAGACTGATCTGCAAAAAGATGATCTAAAATTTGCAATAATCGCAATCCACATCATCTGTTAGATTAGGGTTTTTTTTGTAAATTTTCTCAAATTTTTTAGTTTATTCAAAATACATTTTAAGTATTTATTTGAATAAGTGGCACGACCATAAACTGCCATATGCCCTAGGTTTTAAACTCAAACTTCCCAAAAGATACCATAGACAGCCTCGTATTATTAATAAAAATTAAAATTTAATAATTTATAATAACTTAAATTTTAATTTATAATTAAAATTTAAATATATAGAATATTTCAAAGTTATGATTTGTATAGATATTTATTTCATATAATTTAAACTTTATTGGAGGAGTTTTAGAAAATAAAAAAAAATTACTTCAAAGATGTAAAAATTTTACTTTTATTTTCTAATAACTTAATTAATAAAATTAATAAAAAATATTAATAAAAGGATAAAATTAATTAATTAATTATTTATAAAAGACAAATTTGATATAAGATATTTGTAAAGGATAAATTTGATATAAGCAAAATTAGTAACGAAACAAATAAAAATTTAGTTTATTAAAAATAATTTTTAAAATAAAATCATAAAATATTTTAGTATTAGTGTATTTTTATTATATATATTTATGTAATATTTTATTATTATATAATTAGTGTCACGTAAGTATAATTTTATTTTTGAAGTCAATTGGTTAATTAAATCTTTATATAAAATATATTGTATTATACTACTAAAAAAATAAATTAGTGCAATGATAAGGCATGGCATTCATTAGCTTAGAAATTCAAGCTCGATTCCTGGTAAATATAATTTGTAATTTGTAGACATATAGAGTTTCAATGATTTATCTTAACTAGATATATGTTAAAAGCATTAACATATTTCAACAGATGTATAAATAAAATGATAGGATAATACCTGATTAAATTAGCTAGATAATTAATTTAACTTAGATATATAAGAATTATTTTAGTTAATTACATTAATTTTTATATTTATTTTATTTTATTTTTTTGTCACGATTTTATTCATGACAATATGAGTTACTAGCCACGAATGTGTCTTTCTTGCCACGTATGTACTTGTGACTAAAAGAATTTATTAGCCACAACTGAACTCGTGGTAAAAAAAATCATTTATGCCATAAGATTTTTTTTCTTGTAGCAATTTTCTTGTCATGTTTACTTGTGTCACAAGACCATTCTACTAGTATTTTCATGGCTAAATAGCATAGTCATGAAAATTTTGATCTTGTGTCACGATTAAAATTGTGGCACAAATGTTAATTTGTTATAGTGAATTTTGAATAAATGAAAAAGCCGCATGTTGAATTTTGGAATAGTTGAGCTAGATTTGTTGTGCTTTAAGTTAAATTTCTAGAAAACTCAAAAAAGATATTTGAATATAGTATTTGAATAATGGCAAGAAATAACTAGTAGTTAAATATTGTGCTCGAATACAGGGAGACCCAGACTTATTGTCTTTAAATATTTAAGTATAATACTTGAATATTCATACAAAATTAGCCTATGTTCAAATATTGTATTTGAATACCCTTGCTTTGTTTCTTAAATTCCCAATTAATAAGATAAAATAAGTTAAAAAATAAGACATTAAGTAGGTATGAGCCTATTTCAACAAAAATAATGAGTAGATCATAAAATTTGATTATAATCACAAGTGACACATAATACATTAACCAAAATAGGTTGATTGATTTAGTAAATAGTGTCTATGTGCCATGAATGATGTGGCTTTAAATTCTGAAATGAGATATTAACATAATACACTAGATTTGGAATCTTGCACATGATTACTATACAAGGGAAACGATGTCTAAAGGGACAAGGCTAATGTGTGATTGATATTAAGAGACACAAGATGAATTTATTGTTATTAATTTTGTTTAATGACATGTTTAATGCTTGTGAATTTTAGAATACTCTGTATTGGCATTAAAAGTAAAAGACTTATAACCATGATTATGTATGAATAGTCATAAGTAAATTATTTGCTTATTAGAACCATGAATTTCACTATTTTTCTTTACATGATTCCAAGTAATTAGAGTGAAGTTCCACAACTACCATCAACCATCCAAGTACAAACTTGTAAAGGATAACCATAATTAAAAGATGAAAATAAGGTAGCTGTTGATAGGTTCTTTTAAGAAAATATGTAAATACATGATGTGTACAAATTAAACTCTAATGTAAATATTATTTTGTTAAATATAAGTATAATAATACTTAACTAACTATTTTGCACATCATGAATAATTTTAATTGTCTCTATGTGATGATACCAAATGAATCAATAAGGTTGGTGGTGATTGATAACGAGAACTATACCAATCACAAGCATATTGTGACAATAAGAATCACATTTTTTTCTATTTGCTTCATTGCATGTTTTGCATTTGTCTCCATTTTATATTATCAATCGTATTATTTATAGTTCAAATCGATAAATTAAAAAATTGGATATATAGTATAACATAATTTATTTTTATATTAAATATATTAAAATTTTAATTCAATTGAACTATTTAATTATATTTTTTATTTTTAACTTTTATATTATTGCACAACTTGTCGCTTGTTTCTTTTCTTTTATTTATCTTCTATTACATTTTTTGTTTTTACTATTATTATTTATCACTTACATGCAAATATTACAAAATAGTATAGGTATAAAATGATAATTTTAATTTTTTGAAATATTTTAAATAAATTTAAAATTTAATATTGAAGCCATTAGTTTAAATATTTAATTACAAATTTCATTATCTAATAAAATATTTTAAAATTAAAATTAAAATTATTTATTTAAATTTTTTAATATTATCAAGTTTATACAATTTATGTATTATCTCGCTTCCTCTTTTTATCTTTTTTAATATTCACACATATTATTGACAACTCATATGTTAGGATTTAAATTTGATTTACAATCAACGTAAATCAACTTATCATAATTAGTCAGTAATGTATTATCATATTAATAAAAAAATATTAAAATTCTTTTTTATTATTAAAAATTTCTAATTATTACTAATTTTTAATGATTTATTTTCTTCTTATTTACTAATAATGTAAAATATTTTATATTATTAATGGATAAATTTTAAACTCCACATGCTAATATCACTAAATAGTATAGATAAAATGTACTATATTTTATTTTTATTAAAAATATTTTAAATAAGCTAAATATTTTGTGTAATTATTTTATTTAATCATATATTATATTTTTAATTCTTATATTATTTAACAATGGAGCCATGTCATTTTTTTATTTTTTATTGTATATTTTTATTTTTGTTTTCAACACCATTCATGTTATTTATAGTTTACATGCTAATACCATTAAGGAATGTAAATCCAATATGATATATTTTATTCTTTTATTATTTTATTCTAAAGAAATTGAAATTTTAATTTAATTAATTTACTTAATTACTTGTTCTATTTTTAATTCTTATATTACTTTAAACTCACCCAGTGTATTTTTTATTTGTTATATTGCACATTTTTCTTTTTATTCTTTTTTATGTCTATTTTTATTGTTTACAAAATAAATATTAATATCACTAAATAATATATATATTATTTTATATTTAATTTTAATATAAAATTAGTTTAAACAAAAAAATTTAATTTATAAAAATGCTATTTGAATTATATAATTAAAAGTATTACTCTTTAAAATATTAATAAATTAAAATAAAATTTATTTATTTAAATTTTATCAATGTTTTATTTATATCAATTTTTAAAAATTATATTTTAAATTAAATATAATTCTTTTTAATTCACATACTATTTTCATTTTTATTATTAATTTTATTATATATTTTTTCTATATTTTCCTGTTCACTGCTGTTTTTTACCACTTATACATCAATCAATATCATCAAATCATATAAATGTAACACAAGTTTTTGTATTATAAAAATATTTTTAATATTTTAAAAATCTAATTTAATGAAATTATTTAACTATATATCATATATTTAAACTCTTATATTATATTTCAAAAATTCATTATTTATAATTTTGGATAAATAATAAAAAATAAATATAGTAAATTAAATTTTAAAATTCTTATAATTTTTATATTCTATATTTATTATTTTTATTTTTATTTCATAAAAAAATAGACCCTCGTATATCGCATAAACCGAAAAATTAGTATATACATAAAACATTCATTATATTACACATAATACCCGCTGGCATATAGGCATGAACATCCACTGCTTTATGCATAATGCCCACAGGGACAAAACTAAATACCCACATCAAACAAAGAAATATCCACATAAAAATACAAATAAATACATATAGAAACATAGAAAAGCATCACAATTCCACACCTTTGCTCATTTCTTTATCCTAAATTAGTGCTGTCATGCCAAAAGAGCCATATTAATACAAGGACGAGTTTCTTTGGTCCATATTGAAGCACAACAGTTAGCAATAGGGGTGCAAACGAGTTAAGTTACTCGTGAACCGTTTGAAATCGATTCGTAAAAAGTTCAGTTCTAATTCGAATTTTAACGAATCAAACCAAAATGAGTTCAGTTTGTTTATTAAACGAGTTGAGTTTGAATTTTTTATTGTTTAACTCAAATTGTTTGCGAGCCTAAATGAACTTATTATAAAATGTATTTTTATTTTTATATTATATATAATGAAAATATAAAAAATTCATTAAGCTCTTGTCCATTTAAGCTTGTATATTATATATAATATATATATAAAAAATTCACTAAATTTTTTTAGACCTAGACTCATATATTATATATAATATAAATATAAAAATTCACTAACTTTTTTATGCCCTTTTAGGCTCGTATAAATTCGTTTAAGATCGTTTAAGTTTAAATATAACTTAAACTCGAGTTTAAACTTAAATACTTAAATTCGATCAGAAATTTAGAATAAAAAATTTAAAGTTAATTTAGACTCAAATAATTCAAATAAGATCGTGTTCGAATTGAATTCGAACTCAAGCTCAATTTTTTCAAATTTGTTGAGTTCAAACTCATTTAATATTGTCGAGTTAGAATTTGAGCAAGCAGATGTTTAGCACGGTTCGACTCATTTGCACTCGTAACTAGCAACATGACTAAGCAAGCTCAGTATATAATGTTTCATCAAATTCCTTCCAGGATATGGGAAATCCAAAAGTTTCTGTTGTAATTGTTCACATGTGCATTCCTACCTTATTATTATTACTTTTGCATATCCAAATGTTAAATTCATTAAACATTTGTTTTCAAATTCAATGATGAAATCTCCGACCTCAAGTTTGTTGTTCTGTAATAATCCGAAATTGAAGGATGCTAACAGGCATCCTCAACCCAGCCAAAATTGCTGGTGTAAATTATACCAACCGACCTCATGCCTCATAGATACTCCTATAAATAAACCCGTTTTGTTTTGTATTAATATCGATAAGCATTGTTCTTGAGTTCCTTCTATGCCAAGACAGAAAATTCACAGATTTTTTTTATTGAAGTCGACAGGCATTTAGATGCAATTCTACAAGAGAAGATAGCATGTTAATTTCATGAACCCAATTTTCAACATTGCTGGGATCAACTGTAGAGGAATAGAGGACTTTAAGCATAGAGAGACAAATTTGCTCTACGGTAATTTTTTAGACCACTTAAATCAAGATGATGCAATCTTGACATGTTTCCAGGATTGTCAAGAATATTTCCCCTGAAGTTAGCATTTTTTAAATAAAGATATTCCAAGTCATGCAAAGAGCCAATAAAATCAGGAATTTTAATTTAGCCAAAATCATTGTGGCTCAAGTCCAAATAACTTTGAAATGGAAAGGAGGTAGATCAGAACTGTGCTCTGCAGCAGAAGTTGGAAAATGACTAGTTTCTTTGGTGCACTATGTAGCACAACAGTTAGCAACATAAACTGGGCTTGCCCAGAAATTAAATTCTTTTTAGGAACTAGGAAATTCAAAATTTCGGAATTTTTATTGTAATTGTTTTGCATGTACATTCCTACCTTCCTCTTATTACTGTTGCATATTCAAATGTTAAATTGATTAAGCATTTATTTCCAAATTCAAATATGAAATCCCCAGAGCTTATGAGAGGGGTTATTCATGTTTTGTCTATCTGCAGACAAATGAGTTTCAACAACATCATTTCATAAAAGGAAAGGAAACTAATGCAATTTATCAAAATAAGCCAATATTGAAATTCATATTTAAACACATAAGTAAAACGTTCTGATAAAAGCAATAATCAACAGCTGTAAAGGAGTTTCTGGAGCAAGTACCAAATCAAAAAGTACAAATTATTTTAGAAACCAAATGTCGTAGATTTATTAATCCAAACCATATTGCTTCTCCACTGTTCTATAATTTATTAACTTGGGAGCTTCCTTCAGAATCTGGCCCCTGGAACCAAGAATCCACGAAACCTGCAAAAATCAGGTGGAATGCTTATTTTTCACCTTGACGGCATGTTTTCACCTTAATTAGTAAGTTAACTTATTCATGGTATAAAACAGAACTTATATGTTGCATCACCACTAGTTTCAGAATAATATTTTCGGATTATTTATCATTTTTTATAATTATAATATTTTAAAAGAAATTAAAATAATAATTTTAATAATGTAATATAAAAATATTTTATTTAATTAAAAAGATTATATAATAAGAATTTAATTAAAAAGATATTTTATTAAATTTTCTAATTAATCATGATTTGATATAAATAAAATGTATTAATTAATAATTAAAATTTTATTAATGTCCTCAATTATCATATTGGTATCTTTCCTAGAAAAAAGTTGCATCCTGTCCTCACCGACTTTAATGTTTATGGATAACAATAATATATACCAAAGATTAGAGTGGACTTGACAAGAAGTACTTTTTAAGTTTCTAAAAGTTTTGTTCTTTTTCAATCGGTAGGGGCTAAAAATCTCAAAGAAAGAAATAAAATTTGTAATCTAACTATTTAAGGGAAGTTTATCCCAGTTATATCATCCAAAAGCAACAAGCCCAAATTAGTAGAGTACTCTTGTAAACCATTAATCCGATGGGTTACGTCTTGGAGAAGAGGTCTATTCTTGAGTCCGATATCTATTGCTTTTCTGAAGGGTCACCGACTCTTTTTAACAACCAACGCATCGGCCATATATATATATATATATATATATATATATATATATATATATATATATATATATCTTATTTTGATTCATTTATTGTTATCTATATTATCTTTAATATCATTATCTATACTATCTTTAACATCAAAATGTGTTAGGTTATTATTGATTTTATTAAATAAAGATTAATATGGATCAATCCATAAATAATTATTTATTTTTTATATATGAGAAATTAATTCATATATTATATAAATTAATATTATAAATAAAATATATTATATTAAAATATCTTATTAATTTATTTATAAAAATATATTAATAATTTAATATAAACTTAAATATTTTTTAATTATATATCTTGAATAAATTATGTATTGATTTTCATATATAGAAAGTAAACTCAAATCTAATCATTTGTACTAAATATTAAATTTTTAAAAATATTGTTAAAAATTTGAAAATAAAGTCTTGCATTCTCTTTTGGTCTTATGCCGTTAGAATTAGGTGGAGCAGAATCAATTTTCTCAATTCTAGTTTATTAATGAAATTATGACCTGCGTGATCTAATCACTAGATCATATTCTAACTTATAATATATATATATTGACGCGGATACATGAACGACAATTGATGTTCCTTTTAAGTGTTTTCATTTTTAATTTTTTTTAATTTAAATTTAAAGTTTTTTATATGTATAGTAAATGATGACAGGAAGCACTACATTATGTTTGCTAATTGATTTAGTTCAATGCGTTAAAAAGGCCTAGCCAAGAGTCGTGTTGTTGGCCTTGCTTTTGCCTGCAAATGGCCAAATTCTTTGCAATGCTTCGCAACTCGGACTTATCTTTGTACCAACAATCTTTTTACAAGATAGTTGGCTCTTTTGCAAAAGTTAGATAAAGGAAATTTGTCTTTTTTATGAGGCTCCTTGGCATTAGATGACACTAGTAAAATCACCACCACCTCTATTAGAAATTGATTTGTTACTCTACCCTTTTGATCTAAACGGTTTTTGTTGATTTTTGGATGGAAATGCTCCTTCAAAAGAGTTTTCTTCTCTAACTTTTTCCCTTTTATCTTGTGTTTCAAGAGCACCAATAACTTTATTGACAAACAACTTTAAAATATTTGTACCTTACTTAATGACAACAACAATAGAGTCAAACTTTCTGGGCAAAGAAAGAAGAATCTTTTCTACAATATGCTAATTAGAAATATTATCACCAAAAATCTTCATTGGGTCCACAACATTAAGAATTTTGGAAGAATAGTTCTTAATAGATTCAGGTAACCTCATCTTCAAATTTTCAAATTCTCTTTGTAAATTTTGAAATTTAATTTGTTTAACCTTGTTTGAGCATTTAAATTCATCTTGTAAAATTTTCCAAGCTTCCTTGGCAATAAAGGCATTTATAATTTTAGGAAACCTAGCATCAAACATAAATTGTAGAAGAAATAAAGTTTTAGAATACTTGGAGACATTTTCAACATATTCTTTTTGTTGATTAGTAATTAAGACATCATTAGAAGTATGAGTCTCATACCTTTTATCTAGTATTTCCAATAGATCCGAAGCTCTAAGAAAGTTTTGCATTTTTAATAGCTCAAAAATTGTAATTTTTACCAGAAAATGTAGAAGCACTAGACATGGAAATAGATGAAGAAGCCATGATTAAATGAAGGTGGGTAAAGCCTAACACAATCCCTTAAGAGCTTAAAATGCTCTAATGCCAATTGTTGGTTTAAATCATGAGATAATAGAACATAAAGTGCTCAAATGGTAAAAGAAATTCAACAACAACCATCACAACATATATATTGTACAGAATATAGTAGCTCAGACATAAATAATAAAAGAGAAAATCACAAATTAATGGAGAAATAGCAAAAGCAGAAGCCGAACATGAGCTTCCAACATCAGCTTTTTCATTATATGAAAAAATCAATACATGGAAAGCACTTTTACATAGGGGTAAACGGAAACTCCATCGGACTTAAAAAAAGACAAAGACCAAGTTTTGTAGTTCTCTGTTTCTAAAACATAAAGACATCTTAAAACATTTGAATTTTATAGTATACATCAAGTGTAATAGTAAATACCCACTTCATAAACTACAACACCTACAAACATAAAAACACCCACAATATAAACTATAACACCCACAACATACATACTGAAAACGCCCACTACATTACACATAACACCAACGGGCATACATGCATAAACACTCACTGTTCGACACATAACGCCCACAAGGACATAACTAAATACCCACATCAAGCAAAGAAATATCCCCACCAAAAAAATAAATAAATACATATGGAAACAGAGAAAAGCATCACACTTCTGCACCTTTGCTAATTTCTTTATCCTGAATTAGTGCTCTTATGCCAAAAGAGCCACATTAATGCAAGGACAAGTTTCTTGGGTCCTTATTGAAGCACAACAATTAGCAACATGACTAAGCTGGCTCAATATATAATGCTTCATTAAATTCTTTCCGGGACATGGGAACTTCAGAAATTTCTGTTGTAATTTGTCCACATGTGCATTCCTACCTTCCTCTTATTACTGTTTCGCATCCAAATGTTAAATTCATTGAACATTTGCTTCCAAATTCAGTGATGAAATCTCTGACATCAAGTTTGTTGTTCTGTAATAATCCCGAATTGAACGAATGCTAACAAGCATCTTCAACTCAACCAAAATTGTTGGTGTAAATTATACCAGCTGACCTCATGCCTCTCATGTACTCCCACAAATAAATCCATTTTGTTTTGTATTGATAGCGATTTGTATTCTTAAGCATTGCTCTTGAGTTCCTTCTATGCTAAGACAAAAAACACATTTTTTTTATTGATGAAGGGAGTGTATGAAGTCGACAGGCATGTAGATGCAATTCTACAAGAGAAGGTAGCATGTTAATTTCATGAACCCAATTTTCTATATTGCTGGGATCAACAGCAGAGGGATAGCGGACTTCGCAAAGAGAGGAGAAATCCACTCAAGGCAGATTGCTCTAACGTAATTGTTTGCACCCTCAAATCAAGATACTGCAATACGTATTTCCCCTTAGCTTAGCATTTGATAAGGGGAGATATTCCAAGTTATGATAATGGCCATAAAAATCAGGAATTTTAATTTTGCCAAAATCATTGTGTCTCAAGTCCAAATAACTAAGAAATATAAAAGAGAAATATCAAAACTGTGTCCTTACCAGGAAGTTGGACTATGACTAGTTTCTTTGTTACTTTCAGGAGCACAACAGTTGGCAACATAAACCGGGCCAGCTCAGTAACACGTCATCAAATTCGTTTTAGGAAGTAGAAAATTCAAAAGTTGGTAATTTTTATTCTTTTTTCTATTGTAATTGTTTTGACATGCACATTCCTACCTTCTTGTTTCTGTTGCATATTCAATTATTAAATTCATTAGACAATTATTTTCGAATTGAATTATAAAATCCCCAAAGCTTATGAGTGGTTAATCATGTTTTGTTTATCAGCAGACGAATGGTTTTCAACAACATCGCTTTATCAAAATAAGAAACAGTGAGCAGACAAATTAGATTTAATAACCCAATATTGAAGTTTATTGACATGGCCATAGGTATCTTCATATTTAAACTGACAAGCAAAATGCTATGGTAGAAGGAAAATCAACAGTTTTAAAGAGTTTACAGAACGAGTACCGAATCAAAAAGTACAAATTATTTTAGAAACCAAATGTCATACATTTATTAATCCAAACCATATTCCTCGCTGCTCTGTTTCTTGACTTTGAAGCTTCCCTCAGAATCTGGCCCCAGGAACCAAGAACCCCTGAAACCTGCTAGAGTCAAGTGGTATGCTTATTTTTCATCTTAATGGTACACCATCTTGTTTTCATTTAAATTTGTGTCTATCATGATTTATAATAAGTTTCGTTAGTTGTAAATTGAAAAGGGGTATATATATATATATATATATATATATATATATATATATATATATTACTTACTACACTATTTGATAAACAAGCTGCTAAATTATGTCAATAATAAAATATTGACGAATTCCATAAAAAATTCTAATTTTTTTACCAAAAGAAAATGATAGAATTTATCAAAATATAAGCAAGGACCCAGTATTGAAGTTTATCAACACGGATGTAGTAGTATGACAATCTTATGCTGTATCTGGTTATATAAAGTCCAATTAAGAGGAAAAGGAAAGGTATAAATGAAGAACCTGTAACAAGTCAAGATGGTTGGGTCAATGATAATGAGTCATGACTTACAGACAACAGTTTTTTTTTTTTTAATAATTTAAGAACAAGAATTTTATTCATAAAGAAAGCAAGCCAACACAATTAAAAGAAAAAAAACTAAAAATGAAAAGAGCAGATTACCAAATGTCATTGAATCGGGAATTGCTCTCACTAAAATTTTAAGGGGAGTATAATTTTTATTTGACTTAATTTCATTTTTAGTCGTCCTAATATATAGTTTGTTCACATTTGATCTCTTTTAAACATAAAAATTTATTTTGGTCTTCCTAAAATTAAAATTTGAACACTTTTGGTCCTTCTATCAAACTTTTAGTTAAGGTTGATGGACAAAGAGGAAAAAAAAGAAGGAAAAAGAAAAAAGGAAAGAAAGAAAAAATAAAAAGATTGAATACATAATTTATTTATTCATTAAAATAAGAAAAATAAAAATAGAAAAACACTCGAGATATTTAATTACTAATTGTAGTAAATGATATATGAAAATATTTAAAAATAATAAGCATTTTGTTTATTTTTCAAAGAAATCAATAAAATTAGTAATTATATTAAAATTATATTTAATTATCACACTGGATAGAATAACTAATCATTAATGAATTTGAGTGTATAATTTATTTTTATAATTTATTCATTCAATTATGAATTTTTTTTACTAAAAATTTTTACATCAAATATCCCGCAAGAAAATTTATTATTATTAAAAGTCATCCAAATATGAAATTAGTTTACACACTCTAATAAATAATTAATTACATATTTTTATTATTGTACCAAATAAGTATGCTTTTTAGTTTTAATTTATTATTTATTAAATGTACTCAAATTATTTCAACCATACATTCTTTTCTTTCTCTTTTTTATCACTATTTTCTTTCTTTTCTAGTGTGTCAAAACTCTCTTAATTTGAGTATATTTAATTTAAAATATATTAAATTTAAAAAATATACTTATTTAATATAAAAATAAAAATAAGTGATTAACAATTTATTAGTGTGTAAATTAATTTTATATTTGGGATACTTTTTGATAATTTACTTATTTATTAAAATGAGAAAAAAAATAAAAGTGAAAAAGGGAAACACTCAAAATATTTAATCACCAATTATACTAAATAATATATCAAAACATTTAAAATAATAATAAGTAATTTATTTATTTTTTACTGTGATAAATAAAATTACTAATTATTTTAAAATCATATTTAATTAAAAATTTTAAATCTTCCAAGATACATTTAAAAGTTGTCCCAATGATAGAATAATTGACTATTAAATGTATTTTATCTATTGTGATGAAATAAATGTTTAAATGTGTAATAGTAGATTTAAAAATTTTAATTAAATATGATTATAAAATAATTAATAATTTTTTTATTAAACTAAAAAATAAATAAATTACTTATTATTATTTTAAATGTTTTGATATATTATTTAGTATAATTGGTGATTAAATATTTTGAGTTCTTCCATTTTTTGCTTTTATTTTTCTTTTTTTCATTTTAATAAATAAGTAAATTATTAAAAAATATCCCAAATATAAAATTAATTTGTACACTAATAAATTATCAATCATTTATTTTCATTTCTATATTAAATAAGTATACTTTTAAATTTAATATATTATAAATTAAATATACTTAAATTAAGAGAGTTTTGACATACCAAAAAAGAAAGAATATAGTGATTAAAAAAAGAGAGAGAAAAGAATGTATGATTAAAAATACTTGAGTACATTTAATAAATAATAAACTAAAACTAAAAAACATACTTATTTGGTATAACTATGAAAATATGCAATTAATTATTTATTAGAGTGTGTAAATTAATTTCATCTTTGGGATAACTAAAAATTAATTTTCTTGAGGGATATTTGATGTAAAGATTTTTAGTAAAATAACTTATAATTTAAACATAAAATAAATTATACACTCAAATTTATTAGGGGGACTAAAAATGAAATTAAGCTTTTTTATTTAGTAAATAACTAAAATCATCGAACTAAATTCCATGTCAGACATATAAAAACCGATGATTGTTTTACTAAAATATTTGATGAACATACTTCTAAATTATGTCAATAATAAAATATTGATGAGTTCTTTAAAAATTGTAATTTATTCACCAAAAGAAATTATATGAGTTATCAAAATATAAGCAATAACCCAATATTGAAGTTTATCAATACATTGGTAGTATAATCTTGTGCCGCATCAGGTTATATGAAGTCCAATAAACAGGAGAAGGAAAGGTACATATGAACCTATAACAGTGATCATGATTAACCGAGAACATTTTTATTGGAACAGGAATTTTATTCATAAAGAAAGCAAGCGAGCACGATTAAAAGCAAAAACAACTAAAAAATCAAGAAAAAGCATATTACCAAGTGTCCTTGAATCAGGAATTGCTTTCATTGCTCCATTTCTTGCCTTACGCACTTCCTTCGGAATCTAGCCACGCTAACTACCACTTTCACATAAATGTTATCTGCCATCCTCTCCAGGAAACGGAAATAGGTATGCCTCCATGGCTGCCTCAAGAACAGAGGGGCCCAAAAGCACCAAAATCCAACAACAAATCCAAGTGGTAAGCTTATGTATAAGCAATCAACATCCAACCAATCTCTGTTTTTTTCTTCACTCTCTTCTTCTTTTTTCTCTTCTGCTTCCCATTTGCAATGCAGCTCATTATATGATTCATTTCTCGGACATTCCTTTTCAAATGGCCGCCCACAGAGGTTACTATTTCCTATGTACGAAGATGAATTAAACGCATCAAATATTTTTCCTCTTGGTATAGGACCTTCCAAATTGTTGTATGAAACATTCAGATATTGGAGGTGATTTAAATCGACCACGCTAGTTGGAATGCCGCAGGAAAGTTCATTATTTGATAAATCAAGGACTTTCAAATATGTCAATGCTCCAATAACATTTGGGATGGCTCCACTTATTCTATTGCTGGATATATTTAAGTAATTTAATTGGGCCAGGCCGGTGATTTCCGTTGGTAGAGTTCCTGACAAATTGTTGCTCGAGAGATCTAAATACCAAATGGACTTCAGATTCCACAACTGCGAAGGAAGTTCTCCATAAAACTGATCATCATGCAATAGCAGGTATTCCAAATTCAAGAGAGTCTCCCCAATCCATGCTGGTATGCTCCCCGACAAGTTGTTATTAGACATATCCAAAGACCTTAATTCTGCGCAGTTGCTCAAGGACAATGGCAGTTCTCCGTGTAATTTATTGCCACGTAGAAACAACCACCTAAGGCGTCTTAGATATCCAATTGAAGTGGGTATTTTCCCTGATAATAAATTATTGGAAAAATCAATCGCGGTCAAGCTTGTCCAATTTTGCCAGCAATCTGGAAGTGGCCCTGATAGATTATTGCTGGACAAAAGCAAATAACTAAGAGGAGCATTATCTACACTCATTACGTGGCATAATGAGGAAGCATATCCAGATAACATATTATCAAACAGAAGTAACTCTGTAATTTTTGGTGGTAAATAAGGTATAGGCCCTGTAAACCTGTTTCCTTGTAAATACACATTTTGAAGAGCATTCATATGTGATAGATCTGAAATTTCCCCCCTAAGATGGTTGTAAGCAAGATCTAAAACCTCCATCCTGGGAGATGCTTTCCAAAACCAATCTGGTACTGTATCAGAAATACCTGCTTTAGAGATATCAATGAATGTGAACTCCTTCTGGCTCTGAAGCCAATTCGGAAAGGCTGGGCCCATACCAACACGGCGCAAACCTATGAAATGTAACTGAAAAGGGGGAGTCCAGTTTGAGTTCACTTTCAAAGTTATGTTGTTGCTGGATAAATCCAGTATCCGCAAGCTACTGAAATTCTGTAGATGAACATCAGTTACAACACCTCCCAGAGAATTCCTAGCAACATCCAAAACAGTCAATCCTGACAAGTGAGCAAGACACTTTTCCAAGGATCCATTGAATTGATTATTGTAGAGATACAGTTCTTTTAAGGATGGATGTCCAAGGTTATCTCGTTGATCTTGAGCCCATACTGTTGGTATTGCGCCTGTCAAATTATTCCTAGACAGATCGAGAAATGTAAGAGATGTCATGTTCCCAAAATCATTTGGAACCCCACCTATAAACTGGCTTCTTTTAAGATTCAAACGAGTAAGACTCTGACCAAGTTGAAATAACCATTTAGGAATTTCAGAATTGAAATAGTTATAGGATAGATCAACAACTTGAAGAGCTGTGAGGTTCAGATAAGGCAATGATGGATAGAGGGTCTGAAGTTGACTTGCATGTAAATGCAACTCTAGAAGAGAAGGTAGCATGTTAATTTCATGAAGCCAATTCCTTGCAATGCTGAGATCAACAGCAGACAGATCAAGGACTTTGAGCAAAGAGAGATGAGAAAGCCAATCAAGGCTGTCTGCTCTAAGGGAATTATCTACACCGCTCAGATTGAGATACTGTAATCCAGTGATGTTGCCAAGATTGTCAGGAATAGTTCCCTTTAAGTTAGCATTTGATAAGTCGAGATATTCCAAGTTATGCAAGGAGCCAATAAAATCAGGAATTTGAATTTGGCCAAAATCATTGTGGCTCAAGTCCAAATGACTTAGAAATGAAAGTTCAGCCAATGAATAACTTAGCTTACCTCTCAACACATCAGATGGATAAGTGGCATGAAGATCAAGAGCAGTAACGTGACCGGTTCTGTTGTCACAGCCAACCCCTCTCCATTCACAACAATTATCATCAGCTCTCCATGAAAGCAACTGGTTTGCAGAAATATGGAGGCCATCTTTAAACTTGAGAAGGGCTACTCGCTCACTCTCTATACAATGAATCGCACCATCATCACAAAAGGCAAGTCCCACGGAATGAAATGCAAGAAATGCAGCAAAAAGATTGAGAAATTTAGTTCTTGCAATCATATTGATCACTGCTGCTTGGAAAGAATGTTGGGACTGTGCTTGATTGACTGAATTGGATGGTATGGTTTTATATTGACTGAACTGGACAGGACAGAATACAGCAAAAATATGAGTTCTCAATGCAACTCTAAGAATCAAGGAATTCAACTCAAATTTTTAAGTCTCGCTACACTTTTCTTTCTTTCATTCTTTGTTTCCTTTTCTTCAATAGGCAAGGAGTAACATTACTATCTTTCGTGGAAGAAGGGGAAAGGTTTGCATAATTTCCGGCTTGAATTTTGTAAACTGGAGAATAGACTTAATTAATAGTAAGACTGTCTGTATATGTAGAACCAAGACTTCACTAATAGTCTATAGTAAGACTGACTGTATTTTTGTAGAAACTAAGCTTTGACAACTAAGCTTTGGCAACATCTTATGTTAAGTGTCTATATCTTGGTCATGTAAGAAAATTTGACCAAATATTCTCTTTACATAAGAGGAGAGCAGATTTCGTTGGACTGGTTTTGAACCCGTGCAAAAAAAAATCAATAAATTGATTATTTTTTTTTATAATTTATAGAAAAGTATATATATAAATTTAAATAAATTCATTTATATAGAAAATTGTTATTTAAAAAATATAATTACACATGAAATTTACTAAGTTGTCCTCTTTCTAAACATGATGTTTAGTACAAATGATATTTTGGAACTAAATAATACATACAATTGAAACGTTTTTATCGTATACATTTGAACAAAACAAAAATAAGTTTGATTAAGATCATTACACTTAAGTCACAAAATATATAGACTTTTCCATTCTATATAATATTGTGTATTGTGCAGGATTTTCTTTCTTAACTCGTACTGAAATAGAAAAAATTGCTACTTTTGTTAAATTGCATTTATAAATTATAAATAAGATAACATAATTAGTGATTACTATAAATAATAATTAAATTTTATGATTCATTAATAAATGTTTATATATATATATATATATATATATATATATATATATATATATATATATATATATATATATATATATATATATATATTAATAAATGTATATATATAAGGGATCTGTATTAATCTCAATAAAATTAAAGGTTAAGATCTAGTGCATTTTAGATGATTTTTATACTTTATGTAATTTGTTTTTCCCCTCAATTAATAGATTAAATGAAAATATCATCAATATACTAAAAATTTATTATATTAATAAAATAATTCAATTTAATTAGAAGTAAAAGATTGCATTTTAAAATTAAAATTAGAATTAGAATTTTCACAAAATTAGTTATTTGAGTTCTAAGTATAATCATTAAACTTACAGTTTTAATTCTCTATGTTCACCTTATTCTTTTTGGCAATAATTAATTTTGCTTTTTCTATTTTTCTTATTATTACATGTCAAGATAATCAATATTAATTTTTAAATCATATTTTTATTTCAAAATATATCATCAAATTATTAAATTTGTTAATATTTTCTTTTATTATTTCATTTCAATGCATTATATATATATATATATATATATATATATATATATATATATATATATATATATATATATATATGATATGAAAATGTGATTATTGTTTTTTCAATTTAGAGTATAAAATAATACATTGCAAGGAAAATATTTTAGAAATGTGTTTATAACATAAAATTAAAAATATAATATTAAAATAAATAAAATAAGTAATATTAATATTAACATAGAAGCATGATACACATAATAATAAAAAAGGAATCTTTTGTTTCTAATTTAAATATTTTCAGTAAATAGACTTTATGTATATTAATAACATGAGTATTTTATTTAATGCATTGATCAAGAGGGAGGATAAATTACATAAAGTGTAAAAATATTTAAAAACATTTAAATTTTAGTAAGACTAATGGTTGAGATTTTGTATAAATCATTTAGATTTATAGTAGTGATAATAAATCCCTCCAGGTCATTTTTCTTCGATATAATATCATGAATATTTTGGAATTGGAGAGTTTTTGTTTACACTTAAATATTCACTATACTGTAATTGTATAGTATCGGTCTTACTTGATGTGCATAGCCTATAATTTGTTTTTAGAAATGATTTAAATTTAATTTACTATCAATCTAAATTAATTTTACTCTATCATTTACTTATATATTGTCCATCTAATAAAAATTTTTAAAATATTTTTACTATTTATAAGAATTAAATTTTTAATAGCTTATCATCATATTATTTACTCATAGTGTAAAAAACCTTACACTAATAGTCGATCAAATCGAAACTCTCCTTAAAATATGTTAAACTTTAGTTGATATATATATATATATATATATATATATGATTTTTAAAATTATAATACGATAATATTTGAAAACATAATACTTTACTTATATAAACTATTTTCCTATCAATGTTTACAATGAACATTTCCACAACTACATGTCTCAAATTCCATTTCCACCGTTGCTTATAACAACCCCTTAGTTTAGATAGTCTAACATACTAATCACACAAAATAACAAATGTAACATTTCAATAGAATAAAAAATCTAATAAAAAAATAACTATGATTAAACATTTAATAAAGATCGTTTGATTCCTTGTTTATGTAGAATAGCATTGCTTTTTGTTTCTTTCTTTTATAATACATTTCAAATTACAAATTTCATCTCAACTAAAACATAATTTGAACCTCATATGCTATAAGATTAAACCTTATTAGTGGTAATGAATAGGAGTGGCAATTTGTGTTCATGAGTCATATTCATGTTGGGTTGGGGGTGTCTTGAACCCATTTATAGTCAACTTGAACACAACACAAATAAGTAAACAGGTTGATATGACATTACCCACTTATTAACAGATTGACACGATATTACCCGCCTAACCCGAATCATGGGGAACCCGGTTAGTGCACACAAATAAAAAACAATTCGTTTAACCCGTTTAATACTATCAACCCTATTATCAACCCATCTAACTAAAATTCCAACTTTTTGCTAAAAAATACAAACTCCAATTTTGCAATTCTAAGTTCTAACTTCTAAAATCATAATTAACATGTCTTTAAAATACATATTTAAATAAAATACATATCTAAGGAAAAATTCCAATAGTGGAAGCTAACAAACTAAATAAAATACATATTCCAAATTTTCCTTCATCATATACTTATTGTATATCCTTAATAGCATCTCCAAATTTTTCCTTAAGTACGTGTTTGTTCTCCATCTTCATTGTTCTTGTTGAGCTTGGACAACTTCCACCTACCCTTATTTATTATTTTCAACCTAGGGAAATCCTTCATATGTCACTTGAAACTAAGAGTAAATGAACTTATTGATAAAAAACTACAGCAAATAAATAATTATTACCGATTACATAAAAGGAACATTCACACATAGATTGAGTTACTTGCTGCTAAAGATGACATTACAAAGATAAAAAAAAAGTAAGAAGCATAGAGCAACATGCAAGTGAAGATGGCAAGATAATGTAAGATTCATCATATTTTACGAAATATACTCTACATTAGTTAGTCCTTGTTAAAAATAATTAAATTAACTTTAAAATAAAAATAAATATGGTGGTAGCCAAATACTTACCCATGAAAATTTGAAAGCAGTAATCAGTGCAACCAAATTCCTTGAAGTTAAGTAAGCAGACATTAGAACTCGGCCGCGGCATTTCTAACCAATAGAACAGTAGAATGACAGAACCATCAAAACAGTCAGAAACAAAGTGGCATACTGGCATGCCAAAATTAGTATAATATTATTTTATGGCTGACTTCAGGAATCCTATATAAAGGAAGGCCACTTCATTCACTTCCAAACTTAATTTGCTTGTAAGTAAAATTAAACAACTTAAGGGTGCAAGTAAATTTTTGAATACAAGTTGTAAGAGAAAATGGATTTGGTGCATTGTATAGATAATGTTTCAAGTGAATTCTGGAAAGAGAGAGATGAAATTATTTTTTCACTTGAAACTATAAGTATCAATTAACAAAAAGTCGTGATTAGGTGTGAAAAATAGAAAGAAATCAGTCAGAATACATTATTTATAACTTCTTGGTTCATTCAATTTATTTCATCAATTTGTCAAGGGATTCACATTAGTTAAATTTCATGGTGAATATTGCATCAAAATAAAAAATTATATGAATTTAAAAGTTTCAATTTAGGAACTGTAATACAAATAAAAAAAATAGTTTTAAAAATTATATTTGAATAACTTCAAATTTGGTTCTTTGAAATTTTCTATGGAAAGTTCTAATAAGAAACTAAATTTATATAAAATAACAACAATTAATAGATAACTAACAGATAATATAAATTTATTTAAAGAATTATACATATGAAATCTCATTAAGAACCATAAACAAATCAATAGAAAATGAAATTAGTAAGCTTGAGTTATAATCACATGTAAAAATTCAATTATGATCATATGTGTGAGAGATTAAAACACTAATATATATATATATATATATATATATATATATATATATATATATATATATATATGTAATTGAATATACTTGCTTAATAAATTATCTATATATGATTAGTAGAAACAAACAAATTAATGCTATCCTAAGTCAGATTACATACTAGAACAAAACACAATAGTAAATGCTGTTTGAAAGTCACTTAACTAAAAACAAATGCAAACTCAGAACACTAAAGAAGGAAAGTCTCAGATATAGCGTCGAATGCTACTACACCCACTAATAATTAATTAATATAACTAGAGACAATAACTAGAGAAGTAAGGCATAATATTAATGCAATTTGGATACTTAGGGATGTACATTATCACAATGGTTTCCTTCAAACATGGCCTAAGCCATTGGGTTCTTTCTATCTACTATTATGTTGTAGCCTTTCTTTTTATGACCCCTTTCGCCCTTCTCCTCGAAAAGTCTCCTCCCATATTAATTACATTTATTTTGATTTATTCAGTATCATGTATTATCACTTGTTTAGACTAAATTTTACATTTAAGAAGTCTGAACATGAAACTAAGCAAATTAAAATAAATCATTTAACATGGGTTACTCTCTTATCTCCAACTTTCTTGGAACAATTGAACAATAAGTGTGGTTTTGATTTTCTTTGTAGAAAACTAAGGCCAAAGATGACTCTTCCAGTATTCCTGAGAATAGTGGTGCTTGCTTTCCTTGAGTAAGGCTCTTGAAACCCTTTTTCCACATTTACTAAAACACAATACTCTTTATTTTTATAATGCTCATTTTTCATGTGGTGAGATTAACTATACTATACTCTACCTTGTTAGTTCATTGGATTCTGACAATACTATATGGTCATGTTTTCCTATTTTGGTTCTGTGTGTTAATGAAGCCAAAATATTAAATAAAATCTAGTTCTACTATCTATTATATATGAGCTCTAAAATTTCAAGAATATTCTGCATAATCCTATATTAATTAATTTAAGATAAAAATAAACAATCCCATAGTCTTATTCAATTCTTTCTTAATTTATGTATACATTGTGTGAGTATATAAATATTAATACCTTGAAGTATTCTAATTTTTTATACAAGTACTATATATCTTATCTAATTTTCAAATGAGTACTTGGTGAATTAAACCAACAAGGAAGACAAAAGGACAGAGAAGGAGAAGGCACCTTGAACTAAATTATTTTAAGGCAATTTAAAATAAAATTTGCACCAAAATTACTAACCTCACTTTAAGGATTTCTAAGAACATTGCTTGAACATTGTCCTGAAGCATTTTCTTCCTTATTGAATTCCACATCCATCATGTCTTCAGCGAGCTCCTCCAAATTTGGTTGGAAAGATTCTATAATGTCATAAATAACTAAAAAATTAATTAGCAAATAAAACTAAAAGTAAATTATTGTAAATTCATATTTTTAAATATACCTATTGTATATCCATAGAATCAATTCCTAGTGCAAACTAATGCTTCAACACATTCAAGTTTAAAGACGCTTCTAAATTGATCAAGAACACATCCTCCAACATTAAAAGCTAATTCTGAGGCAACAGTTAAAATAGGAATGCTTAACACATCACGAGCCACGAAAGAAAGTTAAGGATATCGAAATTGATTTGCCCTCCACTAAGAAAGGATATCCAACTGAGTTTTCCTATCAACTCTTTGTTCATCTAAATAAAGTTTCAACTCTAACTTTAGAGCATTTCCATAAAATTCCTCACTTTCAAAAGAGTCAAATTCCTACATTTAAAGAAAATAATACATTAGAACAATAATCAAAATGAATTTGCAATAATGAAAGTCAACTAAAAACAAATAAAGAATAATAACTTACATTCATTACATCTCTTGTTTTCGAACTAAAAAACCCCCATCCACTTGAAGTACCAACACCTTTATCAGAAGTTGAAGATGAATTTCTTATGGTTAAACTCTCCACATACTCATTGAAAAAGGGAAAAAGCTTATCTTGAATAATTGTAAATTCAAAAGAACTACTAATCCCATAAAGCTTCTTGTAGCAAAAGTCCATAAACTAAACTTTGTATCAAGGATTTAGTACGACTGCAATAGCTAATATTCTACAAAAATTAATCTAATACTTTTGGAACTTTTCAAACATTTGAGTAGCCATTTTTTTCAAGTACTCATCTTCACTTTCCATATGTTGCTTCAATGTCAAGTGAGCCATGAAAATAGAAGGGAAATACAAGTTTGAAGTAGGATACTTAGTTCCAAAAAAAATATAAGTGATTTCATAGAAAACTACAAGAAACTTATTTTTCCTTTCCACCTTATCCTATTGACTTCTAGATGGACAAGAAGTGTAACTAGAATCAAGTCTTTCCAAATGTTGGAAAGCACGCTTGTAAAATAAATTACTTTCAATCATAAGGAAAGTCGAATTCCATCTAGTAGGTACATCTTGCCTCAAACCTTTTTTCCGTACATCTTGCCTCAAACCTTTTTTCCTATCCATTCTTAATTGCTTAACACAATCCAACTATTTTTGCTTTTTAGCTTGTGACCCTCTCACATATTTGACACTTTCACAAATCTTACATACTGATTCATTAATTTCTTTCAATCCATCTTGCACAACAAGATTAAGTATATGAGTACAACATTGAATGTGAAAATATTCACCATCACAAGGAAGTGCATTCATCAAATTCAACTGTGTTAGCAATAAGTCAACACAGGCTTTATTAGCACTAGCATTATCTAAAGTAAAAATAAACATTTTCTTCTGAATTCCCCACTCAGAAAATAAACTCCAAATTTTCTCATACAAATTTATGCCATTGTGTGGAGGAGGCATGAAAGAAAAGTTCAAAATCTTTATATGTAGCACCCAATCTTTATCAATGAAATAAGCCATCAAACAAATATAACCATCTATAGTTATAGAACTCCACAATTAGATGTTAATGAAATTCTACTAAGAATTGACTCTAGCAAAGATTTAACCTTAACCTTTTCCTTTGATTGCATTTTCAGAATATCATATCTATATGTATTCCTAGACAAAGATTTTATCTCAAGACGTGCATACTTAAATACTGCCATAATGACTTCATATTCAACAAATTAAAAAGGCAAATCATGCTTTATAATTGCAACAATCCACAACTCTTTAAATATGCCAGGATCAAACTTACTTGTAACTACTCCCGGTAGCCTACTTTTTCCACTAATGAACATTTGAGCAATGTCATATGTGCTTAGCCTTGGACATTTTGCTATATGTCGCTTCATGTTACCAATTATGTCACGACTGAAAATTAGGAGTCGTGACTGGTGCATGACCTAAGAGAAAAACATAACCATATAGACCATGTTAGCCTAACGCATTATAAAATAACCTGTAACTTGTTTCAAACTAAGTGGCCATTTACCCACTTCACAAATACTAACTTTTCACATATATAGAATTCCGCATGAACTTTCTCATTTTTCAACATTCACCTATTGAATCATATATATTAATAGAAAATTCATATTATTTAGTAACCAGACAATCCTTCCTCAATAATAACAAAATATATACATATAAGTCAACAAAAACATGCCTTGCCTGTGGGTTTAATGGAGCACATCTAAGAGTATTCAAAATTTACAACTTTAAAAAAAATACATAAAAGTTCTATATCAAGCCCACACGAATAAAGTGTGGCTCACCATAAGAAAGTACTCCTCTCTCTCTAAGAAGCTGTAGAAGACAGACCTGAAGCCAAATCTCTATTTGAAAACATTACAACAAAAAGGAGTGAATCATTAACTCAGTGAATAGATAATATGAACTTCCAACGAAAAAAGGACAAGTCATGGCACAAGTTTTTCCTTAGAAATAATTAAACAAATTTTCAATGCCAAAAGATATTACAAGAGTCGTGCAATTATATTTGCTAAAATAACAATTGAAATGTTCATTAGAAGTAGAATACTAAAACATAAGTTTCAAACCAAGAAGTAGATAATAGGTTCTTTAATCATAAGAAATTATCATAGACATAGAATCATGATAAAAATTTCAATATAATATATATATGATAATTAAGTAATCATAATCAAAGTTAATAAGTTTTAAAATACATAAATCATGATAAAATTGCTACTTTCACATAAATGTTATCTGCGATCTTCTCCAGGAAATGGAAATAGGCATGCATCCGTGACGGCCTCAAGAACAGAGGGCCCCAAAAGCACCAAAATCCAACAACAAATCCAAGTGGTAAGCTTATGTATAAGCAATCAACATCCAACCAATCTCTGTTTTGTTCTTCACTCTCTTCTTCTTTTTTCTCTTCTGCTTCCCATTTGCAATGCAGCTCATTATATGATTCATTTCTCGGACATTCCTTTTCAAATGGCCGCCCACAGAGGTTACTATTTCCTATGTACGAAGATGAATTAAACGCATCAAATATTTTTCCTCTTGGTATAGGACCTTCCAAATTGTTGTATGAAACATTCAGATATTGGAGATGATTTAAATCGACCACGCTAGTTGGAATGCCTCAGGACATTCCATTATTTGATAAATCAAGGACTTTCAAATATGTCAATGCTCCAATAACATCTGGGATGGCTCCACTTATTCTATTGCTGGATATATTTAAGTAATTTAATTGGGCCAGGCCGGTGATTTCCGTTGGTAGAGTTCCTGACAAATTGTTTCTCGAGAGATCTAAATGCCAAATGGACTTCAGATTCCACAACTGCAAAGGAAGTTCTCCACAAATTTGATTACCATGTAATAGCAGCAATTCCAAATTCAGGAGAGTCTCCCCAATTGGTATTCTCTCCCACAAGTTGTTATTAGACAAATCCAAACCATATAATTCTGTGCAGTTGCTCAAGGACAATGGCAGTTCACCATGTAACTTATTGTTACCTAGAAACAACCACCTAAGGCGTCTTAGATGTCCAATTGAAGTGGGTATTTTCCCTGATAATAAATTATTGGAAAAATCAATCGCGGTCAAGCTTGTCCAATTTTGCCAGCAATCTGGAAGTGGCCCTGATAGATTATTGCTGGACAAAAGCAAATAACTAAGAGGAGCATTATTTGCACTCATTATGTGGCATAATGAGGAAGCAGATCCAGAAAACATATTATCAAACGCAAGTAACTCTGTAATTTTTGGTGGTAAATAAGGTATAGACCCTGTATACCTGTTTCCTTGCAAATACACTTTTTGAAGAGCATTCATATGTGATAGATCTGAAATTTCCCCCCTAAGATGGTTGTAAGCAAGATCTAAAACCTCCATCCTGGGAGATACTTTCCAAAACCAATCTGGTACTGTATCAGAAATACCTGCTTTAGAGATATCAATGGATGTGAACTCCTTCTGGCTCTGAAGCCAATTCGGAAAGGCTGGCCCCATACCAACACCGCGCAAACCTATGAAATGTAATTGAAAATGGGGAGTCCGGTTTGAATTCACTTTCAAAGTTATGTTGTTGCTGGATAAATCCAGTATCCGCAAGCTACTGAAATTCTGTAGATAAACATCAGTTATAACACCTCCCAGAGAATTCCTAGCAGCATCCAAAACAGTCAATCCTGACAAGTGAGCAAGACACTTTTCCAAGGATCCATTGAACTGATTATCTGAGAGATACAGTTTTCTCAAGGATGGATGTCCAGAGTTATCTCGTTGATCTAGAGCCCATACTGTTGGTACTGGGCCCGTCAAGTTATTATTAGAGAGATCGAGAAATGTAAGAGATGTCATGTTCCCAAAATCATTTGGAACCCCACCTGTAAACTGGCTTCTTCTGAGGATCAGATGAGTAAGACTGTGACCAAATTGAAATAACCATTTAGGAATTTCAGAATTGAAATGGTTAGAGGACAAATCAAGAACCTCGAGCTGTGAAGTTCAGATAAGGCAATGATGCAGGGACGCTGTGAAGTTCACAAGCATGTAAATGCAACTCTTCAAGAGAATGCAGCATATTTATTTCATGAAGCCAATTAGTTGCCATGCTGAGATCAACAACAGACAGATCAAGGACTTTGAGCAAAGAGAGATGAGAAAGCCAATCAAGTCTGTTTGCTCTGAGGGAATTGTATCTTCCACTCAAATCAAGATGCTGTAATCTTGATATGTTGCCAAGTTTGTCAGGAACATTTCCCTTAAAATTAGCATTTGATAAGTTGAGATATTCAAAGTTATGGAAAGAGCCAATAAAATCAGGAATTTGAATTTGGCCAAAATCATTGTGTCTCAAGTCCAGATGACGTAGAAATGGAAGTTTAGCCAACGAATAACTTAGCTTACCTCTCAACACATCAGATGTATACGTGGCATGTAGATCAAGGGTAATAACGTGACTTGTTCTGTTGTCACAGCCAACCCCTCTCCATTTGCAACAATTATCATGAGTTGTCCATGAAAGCAAATGGTGTGCAGAAATGTTGAGGCCATCTTTAAACTCGAGAAGGGCTGCTCGCTCACTCTCTATGCACTGAATTGCACCATCGTCACAACTGCCAAGTCCCACATGATACAATGCAAGAAATGCAGCAAAAAGATTGAGAAATTTAGTTCTTGCAATCATATTGATCACTGCGGCCAGGACAGAATGAAGGGAGTGAGTTCTCGCTGCAACTAAAGAATCAAGGAGTTCAATTCAAATTTGTTAGTCTTGGTAAAACATTTTTTCTTCCCCCCCGCCCCCCAACCAGTAAGTGAGCCTCTAATATGAACGGAGTAGTATTTAATTCATTATAAAATTAATTTATAAATTAATACTATTATGTTTATTAATAATGCTAAAATTTAAATTTAATTAATTATTAGTATCAAAATCTTCTTACAAATATATCTTCCTTTTATTCATTGATAATATAAGGAGTTGTACATTTTTAATAGATCAAATATTAAATATAATCCTAATAATTAACTAATATTTTTAATTATATTTATTAATATCTATGATATATATTTTAATAAATAATTTTTATATGAGAACAAAAATTATCAGATATTTTTCTTTACTAAAAGAATCCCGCATAAACCACTTAAAATTGAATTTGTTGTTTTATTTTATATTCATTAATTAAAATAAGATTGATATTAAATTTTTATTGATTCAAGCGAAATTAAAATTAAAATTACTGTTTATTAATGTTAATTAACAATTATAAAATTTTATTTATAAAATAATTATTTATTTAAATTTAATAATCAACATATATTATTTATTATAGTGAAAAATTGTAAAACTACAGTTTAGATAATTAAGCATATTAGTTATATTATATTAAAAAATAAAAAAATAACTATTAAAATAATTGGTCGAGTGATATTAATTTATAATTTTATCATAGATGTTATAGGTTTGGTTAATGAATCTAAATATTTATTTATTTGTTAATATTATAAAATTAAAAAAAGTGAGAAAACATTTTAATATGTGGCACACATCAACCACTGTAGCACCTTGTGTTTATGGCTAGAAACAAGTAAACCGGAGAGAAGACTTGACTAATAACAAGACAGTCTTGTCTTTGTAGAAACCAAGCTTTGATATAGGTAAATATTCCTGCAGATTTCGTTTTGCATTTAGAGTCAAAATTATCCTTACTAACGATCTTAAGTGTTTTTACATTTTGATCATGTAGGAAAATTTCTTCAAGAGAGAAGAAGAAGAAGAAGTAGAAGAATTATCTTTTAAAAAATTTAAAAAATATGGGAAATTCTTACTAAAGAGAAGTCCAGCTGAAAATTGAGTTTTCCTACAGTTTGTGCCTAGAAACAAAGTAAACTACAGGGTAGAGTTGACTGAGGAATCATTTTAACTGATATTCTTATTAGCAGCATAATTATACAATTCATTATGATTTGTATTACAATTAGTTTCAAATTTATGTCAAGTGTTTATATCTTGGTTATTTAGGAATATTTGATCAACAATGCTTTATATACAATTGAAGCAGAATAGAATCAAACTAGTTTCACCCCACATAACCAATAGATGTTTTCTCTTGCAGGAAGAATTAAAGTTCGTTCATTTCTCAATTATTATGTACAGATCTATTTTTTTTTTAAAGAAAAAAATCAGTGAAATAAATTTTACTTAATCCGTGTGTTAGGGAGATGCATTCTTAAATTCACATTCGTACCTGATATCATTTCATTCTTAACAAAACCAGATAAAGCATGGATAATTCTCAAATGATAAAGAAAAAAAAAAATTACGTGTTGTTATTTAATGTACTGCAACTAAATTTGAATAATAAAAATGTTATATGCATAAAAAGTAGATTTAAAATTAGATTTAACATTTTATATTTATTAAATTAAATTCTATAAATTTATCTCATCATATTTTAATTTATATTCATAATTTAATTGCAAATTTTTCTTTTAATATATAGTATTATTATTAAAAAAAAAAGAGAACCCATAAATAAATGGGGCCAAATAAAATATGACGTTGACTTTGACTTGTATGCGAAAAAATTCTCGTAAACAACGATGGAATAGCTTCTAGCGCTACTCCTTAAAATGCAGATGCGGTGTAGATGCAGCGTCCACAGCGCGTAAGCATTTATTGCTTCTGTCCTATGTACTATGGCCTCCGGTTTAGGTCCATCGTTGATTATTGATTTGGCTTTGATGAAAATAGTAAAATGAGAAGAAAAAAAATTTTAATTTAAAATATATAATTATTATTTTTTAATCAATTTAAATTTAAAAATTCTAACTAAATTTTTAATTTTAAATTGATTAAAAAATAATAATTATATATTTTATTTTTAATATTTTTTATCCAAGTAAAAAAAGAAAATTTATAAATTTTTTTCTTTCTTATTTTCTTTCTTTCCATCCAAAATTCAAATAAAATCTAAATGATCGAGCTTAGAGGACCCCGGGTAGGAGAAGACTGTTCTCCGTCCAGAGAAACTTTGACTGCATTTCACGCTGCTTCCCTTCATATTATCCCTCTGGCAGGCTTCTAGTGTTATTCATACTTCATCCAGTTTCCTTCTTTTAAGGTTTTATATGCAGCGATAATATAATATTTACATATCGTCTAATTTCTTAAAATTATTGATATCAAAATTCAAGTCTAAGAGGTATGAATTCTCAAAGATAGGATACTCTGCTTCTTTTCAAACTTCCGACAAATTTTTTGTTTTCATAAAAAATTTCATGCCCAAACTCAATTTAGTTGCACATTTTTGTAAAAGCATATTACACATATTTCATTTATTTTTTAATTGTATTATCTTGTAGAAAATTTTATTGAGTGTTATGAATTATAAAAAAAAAAGTTCAGAGTACTCGCCCAAAGCAAAACCATGATTCGCACACTTATAAACTCAAATCTCAAAAGCAGATCATGCATGCGTCAATTCATTTAGAATTGGCAGAGAGGACTTTATCATTATCCTTGAAAAATTTTTGAATCATATATTAGAAAATTTTCACAATAACTTGAAATGCGGATCTTATGAGAAAGAACTTCAGAAACAAAGTTAGCAAACAAAATTTTAAAACAATATATTAAAATTGTTTGATTGTATTTTACAAGAAAAAGTAATTTGCATTAAATTTAAATATTGGAAAATATTTTATAAAAGCAGAACGTATTGGAGTCATTATTATGTTTTATATATTTGTTCCGAGTTTTATTCAATTAAATTTTAATTATAAAAAACTTTGTATTTGATATAAACAAACTTTTGTTAAGTTTAAAATTTATAAGAATTACCTTTTATGGTATCTAAAATCAACAATATATTAAGTTGGTAATATTGTAGATAGTAAAAGATCAATATATAAAATAATTTTATTAATAATAATTATATTTTAATAATATTACAAAAAAAATAACTGTATTTATATGAAACTGAAAAAATATAACATTTGGATTATAAAATGAACAAAGGATAATGAAGAGTGTGAATATAAATTAATCATTACAATTCTTAAAAAAGAATCAAAGTAAAAAGATAAAAATATCACACATAAAAGAATATCTTAAACCTTGTGAAAATTCTAACTTAGATTGTAAATTATTTTCACATATTTTAGAAAAAAAAATGAGAAAAATACAAGACTCAAACAAAAGATAGATGTGTTGGACGGCTAGTTAAGATCTTAATTTATAATAAAGGGAAGTTCAGGAATTTCTAATATTAAATTTTAATTCATAGTTGGCACATCATCGAATGAACTTTGTTTAGATGTATCAAGACAACAACTTGACTAAGATTCTTTACTTGCATATAATTAAGTGAATTTTTATTACATGAAATTACCAAAAAAAAACTAAAATAGCATTCATGAAATAATTATGCAATAATACTGTATTTATTGCTCATAAATTCAAAATCATATCACCAATAAACTAATCCAAGATATAACTTTATGCATATATCAATAATTATATAGAATATTTAAATTTTTTCTTACGTATAATTTGATTCCAAAAAGAAAAAAAAATGGCCTCCCACATATTAGGTGAAGATTATGGGCAAGCAATAGTTTAGTGCGGTAGGCTCTAGGTCTAATTAACTCCAACTATTTTTAATTGAATTATAATTTAATATAATTAAAATCATGTATTTGACATCGTTAAACTGTTTCTAACCGAAATATTTGGTTTAAAATGGTTTAGAATAGCTTAATTTGATTTGATTTTATTTTTGTCGCAATAAATAATATTACACTGCAATTAACATATCATTTATGCATATACTACAAGAGTAAATCTCTATTTTCATCCATTAAAATGTAATTTTTTTAAATTTCATTCTTGTGAAATATCTTTTATCAATTTCCTCCCAGTAAAATATTAATTTGTTTGATTTTGTCTTTTTGTTAGTATTTGTAAAAAAAATTAATTTATTTAATTTCATCTTTCTATAAATAAAATTAGATAAATTAATATTGTATAAAAATGAATTTGATAAAAAATATTTTATGGGAACGAAATGGAAAAAAACTGCATTTCATAGAAATGAAAACAGGGGTCTACTCTATACACTACTATGAACATATTATCTATGCAATGAATATAACATTTTAAAAAGTTTAAACTATATGTATCTATTTTCATTCTTTATAATACATGCTCAATTATATTTATGTAATATATATTATTACCACCGCTCATTCACATTCATAAAAACGATAATTGAGAAAGAGTGAATTTTGTCTTAAAAACTGAAGCAAATAGCATAATCAGGGTTAAATATATCGTATACAAAAGTCTAAAGGAATTTTCTTTATTTTGATTGATCATGGTTTAAAATAAATAATATTCAAAAATTAGTAGAAATTATTCTAAATTAATTTATTTAAAAATTTTAATTTACTTAAACTGGCCAAATGTAAAATGATTGGATTGATTTAAATCGATTTACATTATTTTGAACGCCTCTGAGGAGGATACGAGCGTTTGTTCAATTTTTGTAGCCCCCCAATAATTAAAGAATTACTGATAACCTTAACGCTCTCTTACAAAAGTTTAAAGGTAGTGATTAAAATGAATTATGTATGCTGTGCCACAACTTAAAATTGTTAAATTTTATTCAACATATATAGTATTATATAACTCAAAAAATTTTAATTTTTAAATGAACTGATGCATCATACTTAAGGGTGCACCAAAGCCCATCCCAAGTTTAAATCGATGCGGTGTTCTTACGGGACCGATCAAAAGAGACTTATCAAAGGCTTTGAAGGTGGGGTCGGTTCGTACATTGTCCATTCGTGGGGTATTTGTCCTCGTCCTCCCCTGGGCCTTGGGTCGGTTTGATTTCATGTACCCACTGCAAAAGCTACTTGTTGATTGAATGGGCCTTCTCCTCTTGCATGTGCTCACTCAAATGCTGGTTCGTACTCGTGCAGCCCTAACTTTGTAACCAGCATATTTGATAAAAAAGAGTTATTAGGAAAAAAATTAAACTGAAAACATATAAAGGTTTGTTCATAAGATGCAACCCGTAGAGTACTATAGGCTCATTTGTAGCCGCTTTCGATTTACAATATATTTCATACATAAAATATCATAAATTATAGAAACATTATATTTATTAAGAGAAATAAAAAATAACTTATATTTTTTTAATAAAATCAATTCATTAAGAAAAGTAAACATCTCTATAAAGTATAAATGAAATTATAAATAAACGGAAAACAACTTAGAATAACAATTCAAATTTGTACTTAATTTATTTTTTGAAAGACCTCTTTAAACATAGCATAGGTGAGTACATCTTTAGGTAAAAGTGGACTCATTATTACTAAATTATCTTTTAAGATTTTAATGTTGGTTTCTACTTAATATATATGCGAACATTATTATAAATCTAGTACATCCAATATCAATTCTCAAACTGATATTAAATATAGATAACAACACTAGTTTATTTACAATAGAATCAATGTATTTAATTATAGTATAATGTCTGATGATTGAAATATGAGTTAGATTTAATTTAATAATCAATGTTAATAATTAAAGAAATTTTGATTAAGATGTTAATTTTTTAAAATAATTAACATTATTTATAAGTTTTTTTTTAAATCTTTGATAATTCTCTTAAATCTCGCTACCTTCAAAGTGATACCCAAATCAAATTACAAAATCCAACAACTCATATAAAATCTAACAACTCGTAATATTATATAACCTAATTATAAAATCCAGCAACATATATTATAATACAAGCAATAACAATAATATTTAAGTCTTATCTTAATGTCTCTATAGTCAAAATTAATATCTCAAATACCATAAGTTGGAAAAAAGGTGAAGATTGATATATTTATTTGAGTTCAAATTTATTTATTTGAGTTCAAATTGTAGAAGACATATAATATGATGAAGTTTTAAAAATTATAAATAATACTTCTAAATATTGAGAAAGAACTTATATTGTCTTCCAATGATAGCATGATCATTGATAGAAATATTTGTGAATCCTATTATAGCAAAACAATGCCACAAGGACAGTAGAATTTATGTTATTAGTAAAACATTAATACAATAAGCTTCTATTAGAGAAAAATTTTTTACTTAATAATTTAGGTGGTATGTATTATTCAAATTGCTCATATTGTCTTGGTCCTTTCTATAAAAATACTTTTTAATTTACTTTTGTGAGAAAGAAATCCATTACCTTTTCTTCAAAAAATTCATATTAACTAAAATTCTGAATAATGAATTTAAAATAAAGAATCTAAATAAATCAATACAATACATAATAAATAAACATTCTTAATTAAATTTAGAGAATAAACAAACCGTAATGTTATGGTAAAGTCATCAAGAGCAAACAAACATTTGAATTTGAGCAAAGACAATCTTTTGTATAAAGAAATTATAGTGAACTTTTTACTTACAAAGGAAGATTAATTAGTTAATTATCCTTGTAAAACTTTATCTGTAATATATATCAATAATTTGGTACTTAAGATAGATTTCCAATTTCAACTTTTGTTTCATTTTTCTTATAAGTTTCAAAGAGAGAAAAATGATGTTATCTAATATTCCATGTCAATTAGAAAACTAAAACCAACATTTTAAGTCTAATGATAGCATCACTTTTTCACGTTGATTGTATGATAAAATCAAAGTAGAATTTCACTTTACAAAAATATTTTATAATAAATAAAACATGTTATATTATATTTATATTATTTAGCAATCTTAATATTTAAGTTGTAAATAATATGAGTAAACATAGAAAAAATATGTAATAAGACAAATTAAAAGAAGAGAAATAATTTAAGTGCTATTAATTCAATTATATAAAATGGATGACTTATTAAAAAAATTATAATAAAATGAAAATAAAATATGTCATATCTATATTATTCAATATATTGTATTTGAACTTCAAATAGGAGGAGTGAATATGGAAAAGAAAGAAAAATATATAATAAAGTAAATGAAATGAGGAAAATAGTGTATGGATTGATAATCCTTTATAAGATCTCAATTGATATATTATTACTTTAAATTATAATACTTAAAATTATTATCAAGAAAAATAAAAAAGTTAAATAAATAAAATTTAATTTAATTTTTAAATGTTATTCTAAAAAATAAAATGTGCAATTAATTAATTTTGTTAATAATTTTAATATTAAAGTTTAAATTTGTTTAAAATATTTATACAAGTTAAGAATAAAATATATTATATTATATTTATATTACTTAGTAATATGGATGTTTGAATTGTAAAGAATAAGAGTATACATAAAAAATGAAAAAAATATAGTGGAATAAAGAAAAAGATGAAAAAAATATAAGGACCAAAGTAATAAAAAAACAAAATATATAATAAATTAATTAAATAAATAAAATTTCAACTTATCTAAAATGAATTTTAATGAAAATTATAATAAAAATTTCAATTTAATATTAGAATTTATTATTAAAAATATAATATGCAATATTAATAATTTTAATACTAAAATTTTAATTTATTTAAAATATTTATAAAATTAAAATATATAATATATAATATTATATTTATATTACTCACTGATATTAATATTTAATTATAAGTAATATAAATGGATATAAAATATAGACATGAAACAAAGTAAACAAAATGAAAAGAAATAATACCTAGGTTATAAAATAATCAGAGTTAAAAATAAAATATATAATAAAATAAATTAATTTAATTAATAAAAATTTTGAGTTAAATAAAATATTTTTATTATAAAAAAATTCTATTGTATTAAATTTATATTACTTAATGGTGGTTGAGTTGTAATTAATATAGGCGAAAAGAAAAAATAATAAATGCAAAATAGTACATAAAGTATGAAACATTAATAAAATTTTAATTGATATGCATTTAATTTAATATGTAGACATAGTATTGAAAATTTGATATAAAAAATATTGATAAAATTCAAGTAAATAAATTTAATTTTAATCTTCAAATATTGATGCCAAAAAATAAAATATGTAATTAACTAATTCAAGCAATAGTTTCTATCCAAAAATTCAAATATATTCAAAATATTTATAAAAATTTAAAAATAAAATATATAATTTTATTTATATTATTTAGCAATATTATTATCTAATTTATAAAAAATAAAAAATAAAAATCAATAAAATATGACTTATTATAAATAATACTATAATAAAAATAAAATAAATTTCATTATATCTATATTATTCAATATATTACATCTAAATTTTAAATAATAGGTGAACATTACATATATATATATATATATATTGTATAGTCTTGATAAAATCTTAATTTTAAAATATAATACTTGATAATTATCATAAAAAGTAGAAAATTTAAATAAATAAAATCTGAAACATCTTTAAATATTATTTTTAATATAAAATATATAATTAATTAATTTATCATTAATTTTTAATAAAGTTTCAATTTATTTAAAATATTTAAATAAATTAAAAATAAAATATATCATATTATATTTATAATACTTGATAATATTAGTGTTTGAATTGTAGATAAATGGAGTGCACATAAAAAATGAGAAAAACATATAGCAAAGCAAATAAAAAGATAAGGAATAATACGTGGAGTGTAAAGTAATAAGAAAAATAGGATATATAATAATTTAATTAAAATTATTAACTTATTTAAATATTTTTATCATAAAAAATATAATGTGATATACCTATATTACTTTAAAATATTAATGCCTAAATTTTAAATATTAAAAGTCAGCAAAAAAGAATAGGAGAAGCATATAATGAAATAGATGAAATGAAGAAAAATAATACTTAAAATATAAAATTCTTCCAAAATCATCTTAATTGATATGTATTTATTTGTTTTTAATATCCAAATATTATTATTAAAAATATAATCTGATATTAATAGATTCAATTGATTATTTTTATAATATTTTTTAATTTATATAAAATATTTATAAAATTTAAAAATAATATATATATTATATTATAGTACTTAACAATATTAATATTTAAGTAATAAAAGTAAACATGAAAAATAGAAAAGCATGAAATGGAACAAATAAAAAGAAGAAAAATAATACATGAATTATAAAATAATAAAATTAAAATTAAAATATATAATAAAATAAATTAATTTAATTAAATAAAAAATTTAAATTATTTAATATACTTTATTCTAAAAAATTATATTGCATTAAATTTATAATATTTAATATTATTTAAATTATATATAAATAATAAATAATATAAATAAAAAGTGAAAAAAAAAAAATTAGGACAGTGTCGTGCAAGAAAAAGATTTTCCTTAGCCCAACACATTTTATAAAAAAAATTCGAAAAACCTTACTTTCATAAGGTAATGTAGATTACATAGTATAATAACAAATTGAACTTAAATGAAACAAGTGAAGAATGAGACAATTTATTACGAAGATATATTTTTCTATTTTATTTATTTTCATATCACTACATGATGTAATACATACATAACATCCATATATAAATTAATAGGAAAAGTGGTTATCTTCTACTTATAATTCCTTTATATTACTTGATAGTTGACATACCTAATTCCATCAATTTTATATGTATTGACTTTAAGGTACTTGATTACTTCATTTATTACGAGTCTCAAGTATTCTTGGGTTTCAGTGTGAAAATAGGCATGTTTCTTGCAAATAACATGTTAATTCTGGCATTGAAACATAGAAGTGTTAGAGACTTATAGCAAATAAAGTAATTAAGTATCTTGATATCGATAAATATAAAATTTTGTGGAATATGAGCATAACATACCTTAATTTATCATCCTTTTGCTATCTTTCTTTACGATTTTCTTGATATTCCTAAATGTACTTCTTAACATAGAGAGGGAAAGTCATATTCATAATCCAAAAGCAAATCATTAGATATTGTATAAATTGTTGCTAAACTATCACAATGATTGAAATTATTATACATTATGTAAACTGTTAATGAACAATCATAACAATTCAAATGACTATATAGTTGTTGGTGCACCTTTAAACATCAATTATTTTTTTTAACTGGCATCATTTAAGCTAATTTATTCTATACGAATATATCTTGATTTTTTTTAACAGCAACCTATACAAAAAAACACTAGATTATCAATATAGTTTACACTATGTAATTTCAAATTAAAATCAATATAACTTACAACATAATATTTTCTCTCATGTTGAAGAGAGATTTGATTTGTTTTTCTCATGTTAAAGTATTTCACAAGATTATACAAACATTAGCCATGCATTCCTTGTAGTATTGAGTAAAATATAGAGATAACATATCCATTAATGTTACACATATAAAAAACCTTTGAACTTTATGATTACAACAATCACATCAAACTAAGGATTTCTTCTGCTACCTAAACTATTCAAGAGCAAAAGATAATCGTGGTTTGATAAGATATTTATAATTATAAAATTCAAAGCTTTTCTAAATACACAGCGAGAATGCATATGTGTTGTTCTCTTATTCTCCCTAAACAGAGATGAAGTGAAAAAATTTTATAAATAGAATGAAAATCAATATACAACAATTATTAAACAAAAATTAATATCCTAAGTTTTAATAGTTTCCGATACATGTTACTTCATAAAATTTAGTATTTATTATAGATTGATAAATATTTATTATAAATTATAAGTTGATAAATATTTATTACTAGTTATCCATTTGTATACTTTTAGATGTCGATTATAATAAAAAAATAACATTGTTTAGCTATTTTTAAAAAAAAAAATACAACTTTTACATCTTGATTTTTTTAACAATAACTTACATAAAAATTACATTAAATTATTAATGCATCCATTTATGTTACACATTCTTATCTTAAAGAATAAGTATTTTATCATTAATATTTAGAAAGACATAATATTTATAATCATAACCACTTTAAAGAAAACTAATGATGATTTTTTTTGCAGTAGAAGCTAGAAATATGGTTCATAAAGATAAAAGTTTTGATCTCACTAGTTTGAAGTGAAGTGATAGTAATTATTTTTATGATATCTTACTTGAAGTAGTCCCTTACTTTTATATATATGGCAATGATGCATATTTTATTCTCAATCCTTTACCATCTTGCATTCCATCATAATCATATTTTATTTTTAATCCTTTACTTTCATGTCCATCATAAATTGTGGAAATTTAATATAAATTGTGGTTGAGACAAAATGATAGCTCAAGAGTAATGATTTATATTTCAATAGTTGATGATTGTGTAGCATTGATTGTGTATTACTCTTATGTGCCACCTAAATAAAAAAGGAGTAAAAACTTAAATAAAAATAAAGTGAAAAAAAAATTATCTAGTAAACACTTAAATAAAAACTAGAGTAAAAGAAAAAAGAAATTAAGGACATATCTTTTAGGATCTATTATTTGAAAAATCAAGGTTGTAAGTATTCACCTCATAAATATCATAGTGCATTTTAAATATGCATACCGTTAAATATAAATAATTTTTACAATTTTCAATGATATAAAAATATTAATATTAATTAGCTGTAAATAACCTTTAAACATTAGTTTTTAAGTATAATTGATGTCCAAAATACTAATGTTTATAAATATAATTAATAATTGACTACTAATATTCCTTTAGATGTCAATTTATGGTACAACTATCATACAAAGTTTTCTTATTTCAAACTCCCCATCTCTTATTGAAAATTAAAATTTTATAATGTTAGTTTATTATTTTAATTAATATAGTAAGTTGTATTTATTTTCAAAAATGTCATTGCCTCATTGTAAATATTAATTTTTACTTTAATCGACATAAATAGAGTGATGTTAAAAGGTAAATCTATAATGTTAACTTTTAATCCTATAACTTTAACTAAAATTTCAATTTTGTCTTTAAAATTTTATTTGAAGTAAAATTATCCCTATAACTTTCCAAAAATCCATAATGTCACTTTGTAGCCTAATCTCATTAGTTTTTTTTTTTAGATGATGATATTTATATGACATCTAACTTTTTTTGTATTTTATGACAAAATGGTATTTTTGTTACTTTAGCTTTTGATGAAATTTTAATCCTATCGACTAAATTTTATTTGAAACAAATTTATATGTCATTTAGTTTACACATAAAATAAGCTCTTATAAAAAGTTGAATTTTATGAGAAGTAAATTGCCAGGTAGAATTCCCATTAAATAGTTGTTTGATTGACAATAATAAGTTCATTTTCATGGGAAGTTCTTCTCACCTAAGGAGAAATAAATAAGTAACTTCGGCCCAATGGAACAATACACATATCTTCTACTTTTTGAAAAATTGTATTTCTCATGTTATTTTATATCAACAACTTCTAACTTTCTTCCTCCATGTTCAAGATCAATTTATTTTTTAAAATTTTAAGACAAATTAATCAAATATGAATGATAAAAGAATTATTAATATATTCCTTTTCAATTCAACCGCGGAGATTTCATTGATGGGAACTTGAAATTAATGACTTATTTTGTTTTAAGAAGAATATTTTTTGGGGACATGAACATCTATTTTTTAACCTAAGCATTGTACATAATTTTATTAAATATGAGTATAGAGCAACATTTAATTAAAAGTAAGATGCTTTAACTAATTGAATTTATAAAGAATGCTTTTGTGCATCATTACTTTTAATATTCTATAAACACTTTTAATTTGAGAAATATTTTAAATTTACATATTATTGTTGATATTCAAAACCTTATATAAATAACGATAGTTAGTTGTAAAAATTATTATTATTCACATTTATTATAGGATTAGAATGAGCCGATCAATCAATCGATTTGGAGCGTGAATCAATGCAGATTGTAGTGGCAGCCCAAGCTTCGATCATTGATATGCTTGTGGAGACGTCGTCATTGCAATTGTGATTGATAATGAGCATTGTAATGGCATCCCTGGACACCTGCGCGCTCCTAGTCGATAATAAGTTAGAACGTAGACCCTGCAACGCATGAATTGCAATTTTTCTTTCCTTATAATTAATTGAAATTAAATTGTTATACATTATTTTGAAAAAAAAAATGTATCATATATATCATTGCATGTAAAATAAATTTGAACCAATGTGCCCCAAATATGAAAGTAGCCTAGACATAAGCCAGGCCATCTCGTAATTAAGGATGTGTTCTGTCTTTTATTTTTCAACTTTTTAGATACTGTAAGTATTTCTCAATTTCTTTTTTTTCAAAATTTTAGACATTGTAAGCATTTCTCAAATCAAAATTGACATCCTGAATAAGTATCGCTTGTCAATAAACTAAAGAGATCGGTAAAGACTCCATGACAATACCCAAAAAATCTTGACTGGGCCAACTTAATTGATCAAGATTAATTTTCTCTTATTTAAACATCAAACCATGAAATGATTGGATTTAGGTTAACAGATCCAATTCAGCCAGCCAACACAATTAATTATCCTTTACTAATATCTAATTATTCGAAATTTACTTTGTAAATGACTCATAATGCTTTCTTATCTTAAATATGACTCACGATTAAATATCTGCAATTAATATTATGAAGGACTCATAACAATTCATCATTTTAAGGGTGATTTAGGCTTGATTGAGCCTATTAATAATCAAAGTATGCTCATTTCAATTCAACTGATATTTTTAAAGCTGTTCTCAATTTGTAATATGTTTTATGTATAAAATATCATAGATTATAAGAGCATTGCTTTTATCGAGAGAAACTGAATACTGCTTGTGTATCAAGAGAGATGAAAACATTAGGTTCGGGACAACTGGTATACTGTTTCTTCTACACCAGGGTGATGAGCTTCTAAATAGAGAACGGAAGGTTGAGATAATGCACACCTCCAGAGAAGAGAAAGATTAGCTTGCCTCGTATAATTTATAGCACGATCATTGAGATTTCTAAGCATTTTGATTTTTAATAATGCTATCGAGGTTGAGGTTTTTATTGCTCGATATTTTCTATCCTTTCGGATTTTTTACTTTAATAATATTTTAAATTTATCATATAATTTATCAAATTAATTTTTTTCTAAAAAATATATTATTATAATTTATTATTTATTATATTTTAAAGAATAAATTATTATATTTTAAATAATAAGTTATTATATTTCATAAAAATTATCTTCTTTTATTTCATTTTCCACCTTTCTTTAGTTTGAACTCCTAAAGAATTTGCCGATATTAATCTTCCAAATTCAAATAAAATATTGATTATTAATAAGGAATAATAAAAAATAATAGAAAAGAAATATATGAAATATATATTATATAATATATGAAATATATTAAATAATAAATTTATTTGATCTTTCTTAAGCAAGGATATAAATGAGAATAGATATATTATTTAAGGTTAATTTTATATTTTTATAAACTCATTATTAATAAATTAATTAAAAACGTAGATTTACTAACTTTTTTCAAATTAGCTGCTTGAAAGCTAATTAACTAATTCAATAAACTGTTTGTTAAATAGTTAAATTAGTTGATTGATTTGATCAAACAGTTAAATACTATTAAATCAATTAAAAGTTAATTAAAAAGTCCTTTACCAAACACCCTTATAGTAAGATTCCATTAAAATACTATTATAAAATTAAAGATGAAAACTTAATGAATAGCTTGAGATTATATTAAATTTAATCCATTTTATCATCAAACATTTTTTATTATTAGTAAATAAAAAATATACAATTATAAAAAAGTTAATAAAATTTTTTTAATAATAATAACAAATTTTAATCAATTTTTATTTATATAATAATATATAAATATGTGATGATATAAAATTAATTTATATTAATAATATATCATATTTGAATTCTTATACTAATACTAAAAAAATGTACATCACATAATGAGAGAATATAATACATGCTATTGGAAAAGCAAAGATAATTGGTTGTATAATGTTTTCATTATATATACTAAATTATTTAAAATAGTTTTTTATATAGTAAATTATTATTTATTAGTGAAAATTTTTATAAAGATTAATTGAATTTAGAGTTGGGTCACCCAACCCAAAGGCCTGCACTGCCTAAATAATGTATTTGGGCTTCTTTTTTTTAACCCAATTAATAAACAGACCTATTTTTTTAACCCGAATTTTAAACGGCTCGAGCTCAAGTTAGATCAAAAGACTTAACCCGTGACCCGGCCTACCCATATATTATTAATATTTTATTATACTTTTTCACTAACCTAAAAGTAAAAGTGAAATGTTCTTATCGCATCATTAAACCTTTTCCCTAACTATGTGCCTTTCTTCCCTTCTTCCCTTCTTCCCCTACTAAAAACCCTAAGCCACCCATAGTGCAACCCTATTTTGCTATCATTTCATCCTTCTGCTATTATGAAGTTGAAACTATCAGTTCATTAGTGTTTGGTGGCAGCATTCTCCATCCTATCTTAAGGTCGATTTCACTATAGTTGCAATTCTTCAAAAATCACCAAACGTTCGAGCATCCTCTATTCAATCAAGTAAGTTCTTGCATTTCTAATCTTTCTTACATGATTAGTTACCTCATTAATTGAATTAGTTACTTCAACAGTGATTTAGATTTTTCCTTTAATGATGGCTGCAAATCCATCTGTGATGGTAGTTTCCACGCCTACCATTATAGATAAGGGGTTCATACAAGAGGTGCATACTAGGTGTTCACATCTATTTACTTATATTGGACTATATGTTTATGGTTTCATAATAGATTGATTGAAATTTGAAAAAAATCTTGTTTATAGAGCATAATTTCAAGATTTTTAATTTATGCGCAATGTTTATATGTAAAGTAATAAGTCAATTGAACAGTGTTATTTTGGAGAAATTATTACTTAAATGTGATTCACTATGAGTTTGAATTAGTGCATTAACTTGTTTGATGCTTTATTAATTCCATGACGAGAACTAAATCTCTAAATGATTAGACACAAAGCAACAAGTCAACAGCATAACCTCACAGAAAAATTAAATATGAATTTAAATTAATCTTGAACTCAAACCTAAGAGATGAAGATAATAATAAATTTAAGTTTTATATATGTCAATACTTGTCTTTTATGCATGTTGTTTTACTTTGTAAATTTACAAACAAATTGTGTGGATATGCTAATATTTAAGATTTATCTTTTAACTAATGTTTTATTACCTACACTCCTGTAGAATGTGGCAAATGCGTAAATCATATTTACATTCCTAAATAATTCTAACTCAAAACTTTGTTTTAATAATAATCAACATTAGTAAAAGAAATTTTGGTTTTAGCCATTTAATTACTTAATTAGCTCATTTTGTAAAAAGTCAATCCCATCTCATTTCTTTATACATTTTCATAATTCATGCATATGAAAAGCTTTACTACTTCAAAATCTTTGTCTCCCTTTTTTTTCTCTATTTTTATCCATTTTATTTATATATTCTCTAATGGATTGACTAATTTAATACTTTTCTTCCTTTTGCAAATTCTAATATATAAATGGCTACTAATCAAAGTAAAACTAATAATGTCCCTATCGGTCTTAGCCAAGAGGAAGTAGCTAACAATATCAATGAGAAGAAAAGGAAGCTCACATCTAAAGTGTGGAATGAAATGACAGAAAATGAAGATGGAAGTGCTAAATGCAACCATTGTCACAAGATTCTAGTAATGGTACATCTCATTTAAGTCATCACTTATCTCATTGTAATAGACATCTAATAGAAGATATTAGAAAATATGGAAAATTAGTACGTTGTTAAAGTGATGAGGGAACTACAACTTTAGCTACTTTTAAATTTGATCAAGAAGAATGTCGTAAATATTTGACATGTTTTGTTGTGTGTGGAAAACAAGCATTTAATGTTGTTGAGGAACCTACTTTTAGGCTACTTTTACAAAGTGTTAATCTTGAAGTAAAGTTTATAAGCAGAGTTACATATAAAAAAGATGTAATGAAGACTTATGCTAAAGAAAAAGACTTTGTGCTTAAGGATTTAGGAAAAGCTCCTGGAAAGATATGTTTAACTTCTAACAATTGGAATTTCAAACATACTAGAGATAAATTTATATATATAAATGCTCATTGGATTGATAAATAGTGGGAAATGCAAAAAAAGAAAATAATTCTTTTTAAAACCTTAACCTTTCCTTTAATTGGGATTTCCTTAGCAAAGGAGGTAGTTATGTGTTTAAGTGGATGGAAGATTGATGAAAAAATTGGCAACATTACTTTAGACAATGCTAACTATAATGATGTGATTACTACTTCTTTGAAAAGTAGGATTTCCATACAAAAAAACCTATCATGTGATGGTCAATTTTTTCAAATCCATTGTAGTTGTCATATTTTAAATTTAATTGTGCAAGCTGGCTTGAAAAAGTTAATAATGCTATGGATAAGATTCCTAATGGTATGAAGCATATGAAAAAGTCTTCTGTTAGGATTCAAAAGTTTTATGATATGGCTCAGAAGAGTTTTCATTTGAATGTAACAAGAAAGTTGAGAACTGATGTATCTGTGAGGTAAAACTCCACTTATTTGATACTTGATAGTGTTATTTACTTCAAGAAAGTGTTCATACATTAGGAGCAATGGGATTATAATTTTGAAATGTTATGCTTTTTAAGGAAGAGTGGGAGAAGGTGGAAATAATTCATAAGTTTTTAAAGCCCTTTTACAATGTCACTTTTAATTTTTTTTGCTTCAAAGATTCCAACATCTAACATTTATTTTAAGGGGCTTTGGAAAATTCAATCAAGCTTAATAAAGGCAAGAATGAATCCTTCTAATTTCATGATTGATATGATTATGGATATGACACAAAAATTTCAAAATTATTGAGATGATTATAACTTATTTTTTTCTTTTGTTGCTGTGTTGGATCCAAGGTACAAGCTCAGATTTGTAGAGTATTGTTTAGTAAAATTTATAATTGTGATGATGTTGGTTATCATGAAGAAAATATTAAGAGGACTCTTTTTCAATTGCATGAACATTACAAAAAGATTCAACTATTTAACAAGTTTCAAATATTGAAAGATCTAGAGAAAGTGGCTTGATTGATAAGGATGATGTTGATAGTTTTGAAGATTATAAGTAGTTTTTGCATAGCAAATCCACTTCAGAAATTGAAAAATCATATTTGCAAATTTATTTGGATGAACAAAATCTAGATTTGAATGCTAATATTGACATCATTAATTTTTGGAGTAAAAGTGCAATGAAGTGGCCTCAACTTGGAGCTTTGGCTCGAGATCTTTTGGCTATTCAAATCTCTACTATGGCTTCTGAATCAACTTTTAGTTTGGCCAAGAAAGTGATTAATCCTTGTAGGAGTGCATTAAGTTAAATAACTATTAAAGCTTTAATATGTTTAAAGGATTGGTATTAGGCAAAAAGAGCTTTAAATCAAGTAACTTATCTTATATTTATCTATCTACTTATTTTATTTCATTTATTGATAAGTTACTTATGTAAAGTCTTCAAGCATATTGGGATGTTCTATTGATGATATCATTGATAGTGATAGTGAGGAGGATGAAGCTATTGATGTAGAAGATGTTTATTAGGTAAAGTTTTAGTTATTTTATTTTTTTCAAAATTATGAACTATTATTAATTTGCAAGCTGTTGTTTTGTTATTTTAAAATTATGAACTACTGTTAGTTATTTTACTATTTTAGGTCTTGCTATTGTCACTTTGTAAGCTGCAACAAAAGGATAGATTTAGGCTAACTATTAAAGGGGTTTGCTCATTGCTTGAACCACATCACACAAAATTAAAGGTGTATGCAGCCTTGAATTATGACTTTTTTTTCATTTCAGTGTAAGACATATTAACTTTATATTTTTATGATTGTTATTAGGTGTGATGTTGTATAATGACTTATGTTTAAGTGTGGTTATAATATTTTCTTTCACTGATGGCATTGATCCATATTCTATTGGTTTATTATGTCATTTAGATTGTCTAAGTAGAAATGAGAGTTTATAGTATAGCAGAAAAAAAATCATCAAACTTCTTTTTCAAAAAGTGCGTACAACATGTTACAGTTTTTCGATTTTGGTAAAATGGTTGATTATGGACATTGTGTAAAATAGTTGTAAATTATTAATAAGTTTAAATGTATTGTTGATATTTTATTTTGAAATTGCTATTATTTTTGTTGAATTATACATCTTAATGTATTTTTTTCTTTTGAACTAGATTCAGGTTTCTCAAATTCTTGTAAAGCTGAACTCAGGCCAACTGTTTCTTTTTTTAATACGAGTTGGGCCTAGATTCCAGCTACACATGTTTGTGTTATTATATGCAAAAAGCCCGACCCAAACCCAATAGGCTCGGCCCGTATATGTTTAAATGAATTATTTTAAACGTAGGGGAGAAGGACATCTAGTTTCGGGTTGGGTGATAGGGAGGTATGTTGGATGAAACCCAAACCCGAATAAGCCACATAACCCGACTCGTTTGGCAGTGACCTATGACTCTTATAAACCATACAGGAAGTAGATTACAGAACGAGTGTTGGAGTAGCGGCAAGAGCAGATTACAGAACGAGACAGCCGCTAGCATCGCTAAAATGCCAAAGTTGAAGCGAAATAGACCAGGTTCATGGCCTTGCTCGATTGAGAAAAATACATTATATACCTGATTCTCAGCTTTCCTACTATACTCAATTTTTCTCTTTAAAAAAAAAATAGTTTTGTAGTTTGAAGATTTTCCTGACGTAATAGTTGGTGGAAGACTGTAGAGGTTGGAGTTTTCATCTTATACAATATTGATATGAAAAAGATGAATAATGAATTGGGTTTCAGCCTTTTTGTGCTTTTGCTTTATTTTCATTATCTGCCTTCATCGATATCTCAACTCTGATTACATTTTTAATGGAAAGTAGATTATTTGTGTTAATGGAAACGGACAAATTAAAGAGGTCTTTAAGTTACTCTAAAAGAATGTTAAGAGTTGTAAGTAAACTCAGTATTATGAAAAGAGAAGACAGAACTAGGTTGCTTGGCATATTATTAAAGAGTTATGTATGAGCATTGAGAAGTTTGAAATGAAGGCCACTTCGAGGAGTGAAGGGGGGAGTTTTCTGGGTTCTGAATGATGACAACATGCAGTTACCCTTTCGAAGACAAAGAAAAATGGAAGGGAACATAAAGAAGCAATAGGAAACTCTAAAAAGAAGCTGCTGATAAATACAATTCCGTTTATGTGTTCTCCTTTGAGAATATGAAAAAAGTTTTGGAGGGTTAATTATACAATAATTGTGGAAAGTTTTGGAGGATTAATTATAAATATTCATTGTCTTTCTCTTCTTAAGCAAAATTTTCAAATAAAGAATTTTTTGCAGAAAAATTTTTTGGCTGATTTTTTTTTTTTGTCAAGTCAGATAGAAACAATGAACTGAACTTTTTAAAGATAAGCAAATGTTTTATAATACAATCAATATTCCAAATGTTATCTTTTTTTACATGACACTAATCTCTCTTTGAGGTGGAAGCAACTGTTTCAAATAATATGATTAGCGCACTCAACTTGTTACTGTTCTACTATTGAGCTAATAATTATTGATCATAACACTTAAATTTAATTGATTGAAAACTTTAAGTGGTGTATAATTTTTTTTAGTAAACAACTAAAATAGTTGAACTAAGTTCCATGTAAGACATTTAAAAGCCAATGATTGTTTTACTAAAATATTAGATGAACAAACTGCTAAATAATGTTAATAATAAAATATTGATGAGTTCCTTAAAAATTGTAATTTATTCTCCGAAAGAAATGATATGAGTTATCAAAACATAAGCTGCAACCCAATATTGAAGTTTGTCAATACCTAGTTAGTATAATCTTATGCTGCATCAAGTTATATAAAGTCCAATAGACAGGAAAAGAGAGGTATTTAAGAAACTATAACAGCGATCATGACTTACAGACAGCAGTTTTTCTTCGAACAGGAATTTTATTCATAAAGAAAGCAAGCCAGCACAATTAAAAGCGAAAACAATTAAAAAACAAGAGAGCAGATTACCAAATGTCATTGAATCTGGAATTTCTCTCCCTGCTCTATTTCTTGGCCTTGAAACTTCTTTTGGAATCTGGCCACGCCAATTGCTACTTTTACATAGATCTTATCTGCGATCTTCTCCAGGAAACGGAAATAGATATGTCTCCATGACTGCCCCAAGAACAGAGGGCCCCAAAAGGACCAAAATCCAACAACAAATCCAAGTGGTAAGCTTATGTATAAGGATTCAACATCCAACCAATCTTTGTTTTTCTCTTCACTCTCTTCTTTTTTCTCTTCTGCCTCCCATTTGCAATGCAGCTCATTATATGATTCATTTATCGGACATCCCTTTTCAAATGGCCGGCCACAGAGGTTGCTATTTCCCGTGTACGAAGAAGAATTAAACGCATCAAATATTTTTCCCCTTGGTATAGGACCTTCCAAATTGTTATATGAAACATTAAGATATTGGAGGTAATTTAAACCAACCATGCTAGTTGGAATGCTGCAGGACAGTTCGTTATTTGATAAATCAAGGAATTTCAAATATGTCAATTCGCCAATAGCATTTGGAATGGCTCCATTTATTCTATTGCTGGATATTTTAAAGTAATTTAATTGGGCCAAGCCTCTGATTTCCGGGGGTAGAGTTCCTGACAAATTGTTGCTCGACAGATCTAATTGCCAAATGGACTTAAGATTCCACAACTGCGAGGGAAGTCCTCCATAAAACTGATTACCATGTAATAGCAGGTATTCCAAATTCAAAAGAGTCTCCCCAATCCATGCTGGTATACTCCCCGACAAGTTGTTATTAGAAAAATCCAAAGACCTTAATTCTGCGCAGTTGCTCAAGGACAATGGCAGTTCTCCATGTAATTTATTGCCACGTAGAAACAACCACCTAAGGCGTCCTAGATATCCAATTGAAGTGGATATGGTCCCTGACAATGAATTATGGGAAAAATCCATGCCAATCAAGTTTGTCCAATTCTGCCAGCAATCTGGAAGTGGCCCCGACAGATTATTACCGGAAAAATACAAAAATCTAAGATGAGCATTCTTTATACTCACTATGTGGCATAATGAGGAAGCAGATCCAGATAACATATTATCAAACAGAAGTAACTCTGTAATTTTTGGTGGTAAATAAGGTATACCCCCTGTAAATTTGTTTCCTTGTAAATACACTTTTTGAAGAGCATTCATATGTGATAAATCTGGAATTTCCCCCCTAAGATAGTTGTAAGCAAGATCTAAAGACTCCATCCTGGGAGATATGTTCCAAAACCAATCTGGTATTGTATCAGAAATACCTGCTTCGGAGATATCAATGATTGAGAACTCCTTCTGGCTCTGAAGCCATTTCGGAAAGGATGCCCCCGTATCAACACCGCGCAAACCTATGAAATGTAATTGAAAGGGAGGAGTCCAGTTTGAATTCACTTTCAAAGTTATGTGGTTACGGGACAAAATCAGCATCCGCAAGCTATTGAAATTCTGTAAATGAACTTCAGTTATAACACCCCCTATAGAATTCCAACCAACATCCAAAACTGTCAATCCTGATAATTGACCAAGACACATTTCCAAGGATCCACTGAATTGATTATGGGAGAGATACAGTTCTTTTAAGGATGGATGTCCAAGGTTATCTCGTTGATCTTGAGCCCATACTGTTGGTATTGTGCCTGTCAAATTATTACTAGACAGATCGAGAAATGTAAGAGATGTCATGTTCCCAAAATGATTTGGAACCCCACCTATAAACTCGCTTCTTTTAAGAATCAAACGAGTAAGACTCTGACCAAGTTGAAATAACCATTTAGGAATTTCAGAATTGAAATGGTTATAGGATAGATCAACAACTTGAAGAGCTGTTAGGTTCAGATAAGGCAATGATGGATAGAGGGTGTGAAGTTGACATGCATGTAAATGCAACTCTAGAAGAGAAGGTAGCATGTTAATTTCATGAAGCCAATTCCTTGCAATGCTGAGATCAACAGTAGACAGATCAAGGACTTTGAGCAAAGAGAGATGAGAAAGCCAATCAAGGCTCTCTGCTCTAAGGGAATTATCTACACCGCTCAGATCAAGATACTGTAATCTGGTGATGTTGCCAAGATTGTCAGGAATAGTTCCCTTCAAGTTAGCATTTGATAAGTCGAGATATTCCAAATTATGCAAGGAGCCAATAAAATCAGGAATTTGAATTTGGCCAAAATCATTGTGGCTCAAGTCCAAATGACTTAGAAATGAAAGTTCAGCCAATGAATAACTGAGCTTACCTCTCAACACATCAGATGGATAAGTGGCATGAAGATCAAGAGCAGTAACGTGACCAGTTCTGTTGTCACAGCCAACCCCTCTCCATTCACAACAATTATCATCAGCTCTCCATGAAAGCAACTGGTTTCCAGAAATATGGAGGCCATCTTTAAACTTGAGAAGGGCTGCTCGCTCACTCTCTATACAATGAATCGCATCATCATCACAAAAGGCATGTCCCACGGAATGAAATGCAAGAAATGCAGCAAAAAGATTGAGAAATTTAGTTCTTGCAATCATATTGATCACTGCTGCTTGGAAAGAATGTTGGGACTGTGCTTGATTGACTGAATTGGATGGTATGCTTTTATATTGATTGATCTGGAGCAAAAAAATGAGTTCTCAATGCAACTCTAAGAATCAAGGAATTCAACTCAAATTTTTAAGTCTTGCTACACTTTTCTTTCTTTCTTTTTTCTTCAATAGGCAAGGAGTGACATTAATTTATTATCTGTCGTGGAAGAAGGGGAAAGGTTTGTGTACTTTCCTGCTTGAATTTTGTAGACTGGAGAATAGACTTAATTAATAGTAAGACTGTCTGTATATGTAGAACTAAGACTTCACTAATAGTCTATCGTAAGACTGACTGTATTTGTAGAAACTAAGCTTCGACAACTAAGCTTCGGCAATATCTTATGTTAAGTGTCTATATCTTGGTCATGTAAGAAATTTTGACCAAATATTCTCTTCACATAAGAGGAGAGCCGAATTCGTTGAACTGGTTTTGAACCCGTGCTATGCACGGGTTTATAAAAAAAAAAATTCAATAAATTGATTTTTTTATATAATTTATAGAAAAGTATATATATAAATTTAAATAAATTCATTTATATAGAAAATAGTTATTTAAAAAAGATAATTACATGTAAGATTTATTAAGTTGTCCTCTTTCTAAACATGATGTTTAATACATATGAGATTTCGGAACTAAATAATACATACAATTGAAACGTTTTTAACGTATACATTTGAACAAATCAAAAATAATTTTGATTAAGATCATTATACTCAAGTCACAAAATATATGGACTTTTCCATTCTATATAATATTGTGTATTGTGCAGGATTTTCTTTCTTAACTCGTATTGAATTAGAAAGATTGCTACTTTTATTAAATTGCATTTATAAATTATAAACAAGATAACATAATTAGTAATTACTATAAATAATAATAAAATTTTATGATTCATTAATAAATGTTTATATATACATACACATACATATATATAAAAGAGGGATCTATTAATGATAATATAAGTCTAGATAACTTATACCAAATTTCAATTGTTAATCTCAATAAAATTAAAGATTAAGATCTAGTGCATTTTGGATGATTTTTATACTTTATGTAATTTGTTTTTCCTCTCAATTAATACATTAAATGAAAATATCATCAATATACTAAAAATTTATTATATTAATAAAAACAATTCAATTAAATTAGAAGTAAAAGATTGTATTTTAAAATTAGAATTAGAATTTTCACAAAACTAGTGATTTGAGTTCTAAGTATAATCATTAAAATTATAGTTTTAATTCTCTGTGTTCACCCTATTCTTTTCGGCAATAATTAATTTTGCTCTTTCTATTTTTCTTATCATTACATGTCAAGATAAGCAATATTAATTTTTAAATCATATTTTTATTTGAAAATATATCATGAGATAATTAAGTTTATTAATATTTTATTTTATTTTTTCATTTCAATGCATTTTATATGTATGATATGAAAATGTGATTATTGTTTTTTCAATTTAGAGTATAAAATAACACATTGCAAGGAAAATATTTTAGAAATGTGTTTATAATATAAAATTAAAAATATAATATTAAAATAAATAAAATAAGTAATATTAACGTTAACATAGAAGCATGATGCACATAATAATAAAAAAGGAATCTTTTGTTTCTAATTTAAATATTCTTAGTAAATAGGCTTTATGTATATTAATGATATGAGTATTTCATTTAATGCATTAATTGAGAGGGAGGATAAATTACATGAAGTGTAAAAATATTTAAAAACCTTTAAATTTTAGTGAGAGTAATGACTGAGATTTAGTGTAAATTATTTAGATTTATACTAGTAATAATAAATCTCTCCTCTCTCTCTCTCTCTCTCTCTCTCTCTATATATATATATATATATATATATATATATATATATATATATATATATATATATATTAATAACATCCTTTTCCTTCAATATAATATCATGAATATTTCAAAAATGGAGAGTTTTTGTTTGCACTTAAATATTCATTATACTATAATTAGGGCTGATCATAAATTCTTGAACCGTGTGAAGCCGACGGCTTAAAATTGAAAAACATCAGTTAATTGTGGATATTTAATAGTTATTGGGTTGTATCGAGTAAAAAAATGAAAAAAATTGAATTTTCAATCAACATGGTGATTTAATTCCTTGACCGAATAAAATTATCATCAGCCAAAGCTATTATTATTTTTTCAAATAATTGTTACCATTTGATTGTTTTATTTTATTTTATTATTATTTTGTCATATAGCTGCAGGTTTGTCCATCATACATTTCCCTCATTTCAAACTCAATCACATCAAACTGCAACTCTGTTGCCATAAATAAATTGCTATCATTGTTTTTTTAATCTTATCTTCGTTCCTTTCTCTCTCTTTTCTCTGAAATCTTTCTCTCCTCTATAAACAAACACTGCAAGTTATTATCAAGGACTTGGTTGGAGTTTCTCTCAATAGCTTCAACAATGACGAAGACACCAATGTAGATGCCTATAATGAACTCGTTAGATCCACTTCAGCGAAGGTTAGCTCGGATTTCGTCAATTTTTTTTGGCTTTTAATTGTCCTTATTATAATTGAAGTCCACATCATTGTTGATTCTACTGTCATTGTGTCATTGTTTATTCAGCTTGTGTATAAGGAACTGCAACACACATTGGATCTGGCATAGGAAGAAAGTTGTAGAAAACTGAAGCTTGAAGGGTGTCACTCGTCAAGACTCACCATTGCCCGACTGACTGCACCATTTCAGGTTATGTTCGGTTGAGGACATTAAAATGGGTTCTGTCGATTGATGCTCTATATTATTTCTAAATGCACAGTCAGGTGAGATTTTATTTGTTAACTAAACATAACCGACTGATGAACCGCCCTAACTGTAATTGTATAGTGTCAATCTTACTTGATATGCATAGCCTATAATTTGTTTTTACAAATGATTTAAATTTAAGTTGTTGTCAGTCTAAATTAATTTTACTATGTCATTCACTTATATGTTGTCCCTCTAATAAAAATTTTTAAAATATTTTTACTATTTATAAGAATGAAATTTTTAATAATTTATCATCATTTCATTTACTCATAGTGTTAAAAACCTTACACTAATAGTCAATCAAATTGAAACTCTCCTTAAAATATGTTAAACTTCAGTTGATATATATATGATTTTTAAAATTTTAATACTATAATATTTGAATACATAATATTTTACTTATATAAACTATTTTCCTATCAATGTTTACAATGAATATTTCCACAACTACATGTCTTAAATTCCATTTTCACCATTGCTTAAAACAAACCCTTAGTTTAGATAGTCTAACATATTAATCACACAAAATAACATATGTAACATTTCAATAGAATAAAAAAATTTAATAAAAAAATTTAAATGATTAAACACTTAATAAAGATTGTTCGATCCCTATTCATGTAGAATAGCATTGCTTTTTGTTTCTTTCTTTTATAATACATTACAAATTACAAATTTCATCGCAACTAAAACACAATTTGAACCTCACATACTATGAAATTAAACCTCATTAGTGGTAATGAATATTTTCAACAAAAACAAGTACATAAAAAATACAAAACAGCACTAATTAAGATATTAGGCTATTAAATTTTTTTTAATAAAATTACAAGTTAACAATATTACTTTCAAGATCTTTTGTTAGGACTCAAGCTCTATCTAACTTATCATTTTAAAGCAATTTGAAGAGAAACAAAAGGAAAATACAAGTTGAGTAACTAAAACTCTAATAGGCACGAATTAACAAATCATCATGCTCTTAAAGTTAAGTCACCTACACTGTTCTGGCAAAAAAAAAAAAGTCACCTACACTGAGTGCAAAAAATTGAAAACTTGTATAAATCCTCTCCAAGGCTTGCCTTTTGAGCTACATAGAAAAATATTAACTAATAATGCATATAATGAATACAAAATTTTAAAGAAGCAATGCACAAAGAGTTTATTATAGCAAGTACTTATATTGGAATGGAAGTTGACAAATTAAAGTATTATTCAACCAGTTATAATAAAAGACAAATATTTTGAGAGGATGAAAAATTAACTCATTTGAAAATTAATTTTATAGACCTTTCCTTTAGCATAGCATGCAAAGAGCTCCTAGCTATTGAGAAAAAAATTCACCTCCAAATCCAACTATCTTCAAATAAACTAATCCAAGAATTGAGTTAATTAAGATATGCATTGAAAGAGGTCAAAATAGAATATATAGCATAATTAACTTTGCACAAGGATTTCAATTCATATAAATAAACGCATATTTAATCAATGGATCCTAATATAGGCCAAGCCATATTTTTTTTCACATTTCATATGTGTGATATCTTTATTCCTATTGAAGTTCATTCCTTGTAGCATGACACATGCACAAAAATTTTACATTTTAGATTTAGATTATTGGGCAAACAATTGATCAAACGTAATTCTAGACATCCTATAGCTAGTAAAAAGATAGGCATAAGGGTCTTAAGATTAGAAGCAAGGGATGTGGTGCTAGTAAAAAGATACACATAAGGGTCTTAAGATTAGAATAAGCAAGGGATGTGGTGCTCAATCCCAAATAACAAATATATTCAAGAAAAGTAATGCAAAAGATAACAATGCTTGTAATTTAACTCGCACACATATTAAATGGCAAAGTTCCTTAACATATCATGACAAATGACAACTCAAAATTATAGGTATCCAGCGGACAGCAGCCGGTCGATACAAAGATTAGAAGTTCGTGCTTCACCAGCATTTCTTAGAACATGGCAGTGAAGATGACATTCATGATCTCAGCAGTGTGAGACAAGCTTGTCCCACTGATATTTCAACAAATTATTGGGATATGTTATGTTCATACTTTGACAGTGACAAGTATAAGGTAAATTTAAAGTACAATTAGTTATTTGCCATTTTTGAAATTTGATTTGTTTGTTTTCTAATTACAAATATTTTAATTTAAATATGCAGGAATTATCTGGAAGAAATTTGGAGAATAGGTCAAAAAATTGTATAATGATCGCCATAGATCAAAGTTCATTGCAGCGACATGACATGATAAGGTATATTCAAATTTCTGCATAGTACTATCATCCAAAGACTTACTAATTGTTACTAATTGTTAAGATCTTGTTTTCAAATTGGTATAGAGAAATAAGGACACAGGTGAATGGGAGCCGATGAGGGAGAATTTTCATAAGTGTGATATGTTTCATATAGGAGAATGGGTGCATCCGAATGCTGAGATTACTTATATAAGTAATTACTTTTTTATTAAATAATTTTGCTTACTACATGAAAAATTTTTCATTGAAATTATATTTTTATTTTAAAAATCAAGGCCAAAATGCTGGAATTGGCCACCAATCAATCTTTATAATCCAGTGCTTCTTCCAGTAGCTTTCTAGTAGGTTCATCAGGTGTTGACGAGCTTACTATTATTGATGAGGTATTCGGCACTTGCCGAGGGCACAGAAATGCAGTTGGTCGTGTGCTTGCTACGACACCATATGGCACCAGCAATGCTAGTTCATCCACTATAGCATTTCCTCCGAGGCCACACCAAGATGTATCATTTATGGAGGAGATGCAAACATATGTCACCGTGACTCAGGAGGCTTTAGTTAACGCGGATGAGCGTATTTGTCATCATGAGAAGTGGCAGTAAAAGAACCACATTCCCTTTGAGGGCATGCATGCTGCTTTACAGTCTTTAGGATTTTCTCTCCCTCTACCTGAGGTATCATCTCCTCTTTTGAGAAGAATGCCTCGACCAAAAGTGCCATCCAGATTTGCTTTTGAGATGTCTTCTGCTTCACAGCATCTTTTGGATTCTCAACAGCAATGAACCTTGCCCCGATCCCAGCCACAGCCGTGCCCACCTCCACCTTCACCTTTACCTCTACCCCAGCCTTGGCATCTGCCTTCAGATGATGGAGAGGATACTAATGATGATAGTAGCGAGGATTGTTATTTTAGATAGTTTGTATCATATATTTGATTTGCTACTTTATAGTATGTACATATGTGACTTACTTACTTTATTATATATTCTTTAGAGTTAGTGAATATTTAATTTCTTTTTATAATTATAATTGATTGTGTTAGATAATTTTTAATTTTATCAAATTAAGTTTTTTTATCATTTTATTTTATTCATATATAAATAACTAAGTATGAATATAAATGTAAAAAAATAATAAATAGGAATATAAATAAATAAATAATCATGATATGTGAAAAAAATCCTTGCCGAATTTTATTTTTTTTTAAAAAATAACTTATACAAATAATAAGGACTATATAGACGACAATTATCATTTGTATAGATATCGTCTATATAGATAGGACTTATACAGACAACAAAATTTATACAAACCACAAAGTCATCTATATAGATTAGACCTATACAGACGACAACAGCTACATAGACCACAAAGTTATTTGTGTAAATTAGACCTATACAAATGATAATATCTATGCAAACCATAGTATTGTCTGTGGAGGTTACCTATACAGATGACAACAACTATATAGACCACAAAATCATCTGTGTAAATTTGACCTATACAGATGACAAAAATTATGCAAACCACAATGTTATTTGTATAGGTTAGCCTATATAAACGACAACATCTATGCAAGCCACAGTATCATCTGTATAGGTCTAACCTATACAAATGACAAATGCTATACAGACCACATTGTAGTCTATGTAGGTTGGACCTATACAGACTATATAGGTATACATACTACAGTGTTGTTTGTATAGCCTTTTATCATCTGTGTAGGTTTGACATACACAAACAATATTGTGGTCTGTATAGCATTTGTTATCTATAAAAGTCTGACCTATACAGACAACACTGTGGTCTGCATAGATATTATCATCTATATAGGCCAACCTACACAGACGACACGTGTCATCTATATAGCTTAAAGCTACATAGACAATTGACAAAAGTATCATCTATACAGGATGCAACAGGCACAATTCTATACAGATGACTCAATACAGATGACAATATCATCTGCAATATATATACAGATAACAAATTTGATCTATACAGATGACTTTGTTTAGTCTGTATAACCTTTTTTTTGTAGTGAACTATCTCACCCATAAAATTATTAAATTTAAAAGAGTCAAGTTTTATCACAATCATGATTCATCCACATGCATATCATGGTATCAAACCAACTATTTAATATGACTTTTGTCAAAGATTTATGGTAGGTAAATCTTACTCCCAAATCAAAAACAATTTGAAAAAAGAATTAATATTATTTTTTAAAAGTTGTAGTTTTCTTCTAAATCCATAATGTTAACAACTTAATATTAAAAAAATAAAAAAAGATTAGGACATTATAATTATAAGTTTGAATAGAAAGTACATAATTATGTTGGCTATAAACTAATCAAAAAATTATATCCTAATTTGTTTCATAGCCTTTTAGCAAAAAGTTATTGTAATAAATAATTGCACACATATACAATTTCTTTCTCATGTATGCAATTCTTTTTCAAATTCCTCGCAGACTTTAATTTCAAGACAAAGAACTATAAAAACTAAATGTCAAAAGAAAAAGAAAAAAGATTACAATTCATAATGAATCCAGATCTCAAACTATAAACATTCTTTTTTAGTGGCATAACATATTTAAAAATAAAAAATGGTACATAGCATTTAAACAACCAATAAATAGCATGCTCATAATCCTTGCATGAGTGCACCAAGATGAGCATAAGCAATGACAACGCTCGCAATGACTATTTGTTTAAGCTTTGTACCAAATGCTGCATTTCCATAAATAAAATCAAGTTACTATTCCGAAAAGTATAAATGACATTGTATTTTAGCATTTTCAACATCCCCCATCTTGCCATATCTATCAATTATTGCAATCTATAATAAAATCACATCCTTCTAAATTTTCAACTTCAATCTTTTAAAGAAATTAAAAATATTATAAATAAATTATTCATAACCCCAAAACCTTATAAGAGATTTTGAGCCAAAATTTATCAAAATGAATAATAGAAAGTATACACATTAAATCATTACCTATTTTTCTTGCAGACAACATCATCTCTTATGATAGCTTCATACAATCAAGACAAATGTAAGTGATATAAGCGCTTGTATCAGAACCAAATCATTTAAAATCTTTAAAAAGTTAAGTATTTTATTGCTTTTCACCTTATAGTACTCTAACATCCTTAAATATAGTCTCTAAAAAATTTTCAAGTCTTTACAACAAATTATACAACTTTAACCGATTCCAAGTGACTAGACTCATCAAATCAAATACTATATATGCACTAATTGAAGAACCATTTTACACAAAAAAGGGACAAATCTATCTAAATATGGATGGAAATAAATGTTAATAATTTTGGTCACCCAACACACTTAAAGGTAGCAATATATTTTGCTCTTGCCCTATTATAAAACATAAAACATTAAAACATGTGAATGACATGGCACACATATAATTTAAGAAAAAGATGCAAGCCTGAATAACATAATATCAAAATATCATGAAATTGATTCTTTGACTCATTGATAAAACCTATAAATGCAAATACCTTTATATAAAAGTAAATTAATATAGCAAGCAATAAAAGTAAGTGGTGTGCTGGACCATCAAACATCAAGTGTAGATCATTTGAAATTTTTTTGAATGAGATGCAACATGTAAGGCTATCATGCTCTACGGTAACACAAATACTTGTGTACATCATTTATAACCATAAATATAAGCCCCTTGACTTCACTAGACAAATCAGATTTTGCATGAAAAAACAACTCATTATCTTTGTGATAGGAGAAAAAAGTACCATTATGCGATTCTTACATTTCAATTGTTTCTGCTTAGGAATATAATATTAAAACTTTCAAATTTAGCATCTAAATCGATGAAACAATAAATGACTGCCAATTACAAATTGCTTTATTATGTAAAATAGAAAGATAAAACATGGAATAGATTTCATTAGAAATTTAGCCTCAAATAAAATCCCTAAATTTACAATCGCTTTGATTTGGTCTAAATGATAATTCTAAAATTCTATTAGATAATTTAAATTAGATATAGCCCCAAATTAAAGTTTCAAATAATTAAAATTTGAATGTAATGTAATATGAAAAAGAAAGGATTAAATATCATCTCAAAAGATAAATAGATAAACTTCATTATTATCCCCTTTTTTTCAGACTTTCAAATTTTAAATGTAATGTAAATAGATAAAAAGAAAAACTTGTTCAAAAGAATTTCTTTTAAGCTTAAATCGTCAAAGAAAACAACATTGCGGTGAGAGACAAATAGTAAGAAACTCAAAAAAATTATAATTTGAAATAGCCCTTCGATTAAAAATCGAAATTGTAAACTAAAATAAACATCAAGTGGATCCACAAATAACCTTAGATTAAGAGAATTAAAAGAAAAAAACTTATTTTTGGGGCAACCAAGTTCCTATTTTCAAATAAAATCATGTAAAACTTTTGAACTTTAAAAATCCACCAAAAGCGAACAAATTTAGATCAACCACAGCACGTAAATACAAAGAGTGGTAAAAAAATTTCAACTCGTTGAAAGTTCAGAGGAGATAAAAAATGCGAACACACAAATTAATCAAATACAAAAGATATAGAAAAAGAATTATAAAGGCTAGAAATGAAAAAAAAAAAAGATGCATTGAAAATTCTTAAAAAAAAATTATGAAACTCATCTACCAGACTTGGAGACGGAGAGGTTGAAAATTAGTCAAGATGTAAATGGAGATAACAACATAGGGATCGCTTGAGAATCCTATGGCAGCTCTGAAAATGTAACAAAAAAATAAAGTAATAACAAAATTACGCCCTTCAAACAAAAACTAAAAAGAGAAAAAAAAAAAAAGACTTAAACAAAAGAATACCAGAAAATGTTCTTTTCTCATCATAACAACAAAATCAACATAACAACTTGCAAATTCAAGAGAGCTGTGAGAGAAAGTAAAACTTGAAAAAATGAAAAGCATCTCCAAATTTAAAAATGAGAAGAGTTTGATGGATAAGGAAAAGATTAAGAAATTTATACATTATTTAAGTGAAGATTTTCAAAAAAATTTAAATCTCCAACTGTAAAGAGAAGTAGGGAAGTACATGAGTGGTTGAAGGTGGTTTGGGCCGGCATTGTCAAAAGCAACAAAAAGAGAAATAGGGAGGAAAGGAAATTGAGAGAAAAAAGAGAGGTGGAGGAAGAAGAAAAGTTAGAGATGGAGATTAGGGTTATATATTCAAACAGAAGATAATGACTCTTTTGGCCAGCAAAATATAGAGAGTAATTCGCAGCAAGAAAGAATCAGTAGTAGAAGGGGTGTTCAAAGTAACGTTGCCCGTCCACAACGGCAGCAAGAAATTTCTTTTAAAATTTAATGAATAAATGATACTTATACATACATACATTAAAGAGGTCTTCAATATTCTAATTAATAATTTAATGAATAAATGATACTTATACATACATTAAAGAGGTCTTCAATAATTCACTTATTTAAAATTTTATAATTTAAGTCTCAAATTTATTCCAATTTTATTTATATCTCAAGATCTTTTTAATAAATTTATGGGTTCGTAAAAATAAGTTAGGTTAAAATTATTTTTTTCTGTATAAATCTGAAGACTTGGGCCAAATATTTCTTTTCAATGTATTTAAGAAACTTTAAAACAGAAAGTAAACTTTTAAAATAAACTTGAAGAAGAAAATGAGAGTTGAAAAGTTTCATCTTAACCTTCAACAACCTTGTCAAAGTAAGCTTGAAAGATGAACAATTATCATAAAATAAGCAACTTTTGCTCCTATCATCAAAAGTAAATTACATGATATAATACATTGAATTTTCATTAAATTAGAGTAAATTTAGACTAATTTATTATACTTTTTTTAGATATTTTAAAATATTAAAATTATCATCTAATTAAATAGGGTAACATATTAATGATGATTAAAAATTAATTTTTCAAATTTAAATAATACATAAATAAATAATTATCAATTTAGCACCTTATTTTCACTAATCTCAAATCAAAATGCATAATTTAATGAATTGAATTTTTATCAAATTAGAATAAATTCAGATTAATTTATTATAATTTTCTTTAGATATTTTAAAATGCTAAAATTATCATGTAATTAAATAAGGTAATATATTAATTAAGGTTAAAAATTAGTTTTGAAAATTTAAATATTATATAAATAAATAATTTTACTAATTAATTTATAGTGTATCAAATTAATTCCAATCAAATTATTACAAATTTTATGCATTAAAATACTAATATTATCTCTTAGTTGAACAAAGTAATATATTAATTATTACAAAGAATCATTTTCATAATTTAAACACTACATAGATAATTGATTATATTAATTAATTTAAAATATATTAAATTAATTAATTACCATTAATATATTATAATTTTCATGCATCAATTTGCTAAAATTATCACCTAACTAAATAGAGTAACATATTAAGTATTATTAAACATTAATCAAAGATAATTTTTTATAAAATTAACATTATAAAAAAAATCATTTTGCTAGATTATAATTTATCAAATTAATTGGCATTGAATTGGTTTAACTTGGTGCCTCGAATTACTAAAATTATCACTTAATTAAATAGAGTAACATGTTAATTACTATCAAAAATTAGTTTTATTTATTCAAGCACTTCATAAATAATTAAGCATACTAGTTTATGATATATTAATTTAATTCTCACTAAATTATTGAAAATTTTTCATATGTTAAAATTTTAAATCTCACATCATTTTACTGATTATTAAAAATTAATTTCATTATTTATACATCTCATAAATAAATAAGTATAATATCGTCACTAGTAAGGTGTCACTAACTACATTTTATTATTACCATTTACAAATTATTGATGAGTAAAGCTCACTAACCATTGCTTTCAATTACATCTAAGAATTAATCTTAAGTATGAACATAAGACACTTTACACAATTTTATTGGGGTGATGATTTTGGGCACAAAATAAATTATTAGAAATTAACATATCAATTTTAGGCATAAATACAAGATACTTTACACTAATGTAATAGTTTGATACTTTAAATTGAAACAAATTATTATAGGAGTGGTAATTTTAGGCATGAATACAAAACACTTTACACAATTTTAAGTTAAACTTATACAAGTTTATGTTATAAATAAGTCAATCTATTTAACATGAATAATAAGTGGATGCTTAACTCACTATTAAAGGGATTAGCATATCAACATATTTAAGTGATTAAATATGATACATAATTATAATTACAATATATTTTTCCTTAATTAAAATTATTAAATTATTTAAATAGATTGACTCATTTTAATACATTTAAAAATATGTTAATTTGATATGACACCATTATTGTTCATGTTAATTTTGAATTAAACATATTTGAGTTATTACTAACATTTAATATGATATGAACTCAATAAGTGAATTTGAATTATCACTCTAAATTATTGTATGCATAAATGTAATGATATATTTGATTAGTTCTTTGTATATGTTGGTAGTCTAGTTTCATTAATAATTAAAAAAGTAAGGGAAAACGTAAGACTTAAGCTTTCTTTGAAATTTATTTTATCAATGAAGATGGATTTATTTCTTTTAACAAAGTATTAACTTGATTAACTTTTAAATGTTTTATACCTAAATTTAAAAATTAAAAATATTTAGAACATTTGAATTTAAATTTAAAGATTATATTTTGCAAGTTAGGATATGTAAAACAAATATGTATATTGAATTTTATTCAAGTAATTAGAATTTATAGAATATATGTATATATATATATATATTGAATTTAATTTTAGAAACAATGATTTGGGGTTAGTATTTGCAATATGCACACACAAACACATATTTAATCTAATTTTATATGTTAGATTTTAAAGATTATAGTATGCAAAATTATGATTTATTTTTTTAAGAATAAAATTTGTACAATGGATAAATCTTTTTGTAAATTATTTTTGGTGTTTTGTTGTTTAAAAAATATTTTTCTTTACAAACGTGAATAAAAATAATGATTTAGGGGTTAGTATTTGCAATATGCACACACAAAACACATTTAATCTAATTTTATATGTTAGATTTTAAAGATTATAGTATGCAAAATTATGATTTATTTTTTTAAGAATAAAATTTGTACAATGGATAAATCTTTTTTTAAATTATTTTTGGTGTTTCGTTGTTTAAAAAATATTTTTCTTTAAAAAATGAATAAAAATAATGTAAGTGCAAATAATCAAGTATGAGAATCTAATGACATCATTCATCATATATATAATTATGTCATGACTTATTTGAATTAATTTTTACAACAAATTTCAAAAATAAAAATTTTTATTATAAATTTTTCTCCAATAAATTATATACGTAATCTATCATTTATAATTTTGATCCAATATGGATAATTTATTTATAAATCAAATGTATTGATTATTAAATATATTTTATAACTTAATAAATTATTATATAAATTAATACCAATTCAATAATATTGCCCTAATATTAATAACACATTATAAAGTCCATTTTAAGTTATTGCTAGATATATGAATGAGCTAAAATATATGAATAGAATAAAAAATATCATGTCAAAAATTTTTATAGGCTAATCCCTCCTCTTATTTATCATTCTTAACCTTAAATGTAAATAACATTTTAATGTAATGTTAAATATGAAGACAAATGTATTAGAGATCAATACTCAAACTTCTAATATGAATATATTAAAATTATTCATTATATTAATACTAAAAAATGTATGTTACAAGAAGTGAGAACATATAATCTAAATGGCCAAAAAAAAAAAAGAACATATAATATACATCTACATTCTTGGAAAAGGAAACATAATTTGTTATTTAATGTATTCATTAGATGTATTGAATGTAAACTCAGTATACTACACAACATTATTTAAGATAATTTTTTGGATATTAAATTATAGATTTAGGCTCCATTTCATGTAACAAATAAGTTAACTTATATCTTATTAATTTGGTCAATAAGTTATAAATTAATTTTTAAAGATATTTCTTACACTAACTTATAAGTTACCTGAAATAACTTATAAGTTTTAATTTAATAAGTTACCTAAAGTAGTTTATAAGTTATTACTATTTCAAATTCTTTTCAAACTTATTCTTATTCTTTTTATTAATTTATAACTCATACCTTTTGTAATATAAATTTAAATAATTTTTATAAAATATAATTAATTAAATATTAAAATTTATATTTATATTTTAAAATTTTAAATTATGTTAATATAATTTAATTTTTATATAAATAAAAATTATTTTAATTATATATATATTTCTATGAATATATATTTTTATGTCATTTTATAATTTTAGCTAGTTTAACAGTTAATTTTATAAAATATTTTAGTTAAGTTATCAGTTATCAGTTATAAGTTATCAATTATTAGATAACTTATTAACTATCAGTTAACTTATTAATTATTTATATGAAATAGAGCCTTAAATTTGATCTATAAATTAACTTTATATTATTAAGCATTTATATATAGTCATACTAATAAAAAATTATTAAAATTTCCTTTGATATTATTAAAAAATTTTAACTAGTATTTTTTTGTAACATTTATTCTTTTAATTCATTGATAATATAAAATATTTTATATTAAAAATGGATCAAACTTAAATTATTAATAAAAATTTTTATAAAAAGGAGTTATTGACCTTTACATGTGACCTTCACTTTTTTATTTAAACTAAAAAATTATATTATTAATTTAATAATAAATAATAAATATTATAATCAATTTTTCACTACCATCAATTACTTCTATTAATAAGTGTATTTATTATAAAAATAAAAAAATTAAATGAAATTAATTGAAATATTTTAAATTAATATATTTTCATTAACATTGCCTAAGGTTTATCCTTTCATTATTACTTAAGTTAGTAATATAATTTTCTCTTTCAAAGTGGAAGTTAAAGATAATTTTTTTGTAAAGATTATCGAATATCATTTAAGTTGAAGAATTAGAGATTGGATAGTTCTTTTATACTTAAATTATAATTATGGGTATTGATATCTTGACTAACAAACTAATAAAATAATGACACATTACTTATATGGAAGAATTTTTAAGCTAATTATTATTTTATAAAGCTTTTAAATTAGACCTTAAATTTTTTTTAATTTTATCTCAACATTTTTTTAATAAATTAATAGTCAAATAGAAAATAATTTGGGCCAAATGCCTTTTCTCTGTACAAATTTAAAAAATTCTTGCTTCAATTTTTTTTTCTTTTTTTTGTTTCACACACACTTATTTTTAAAATTTATATTTGTGCTTAGAAGCACATAATAAAATTATTACTTTAGTAAAATAGAATAATATATTGATTATTGTTAAAAATTAATCAAAAGTTATATTTATTATTTAAATATTTCATGAAATTAAAAAAATTTAATTTTCATTATTTAAAACCATTAATTTATATTAAAGCAAATGTATATAAAATCTGGTGTTTCTGTATTAAATACAAAATTGTTATTTACCCAATAAATAAAAAAATGCTATATCCTTAAAAGCTTTATTTTAATTATTTTACAACAAAATCTTTATTTACCATAAATTTGTTGAAGAATATGTTGTTATATATAATGTAATAAAATTATATTTGGACATTAATGCACTATATCCAAATAATTTAATTTTTTTAACTAATCAAAATTTTTAATAGAAATTATGTTATTATTCTTTTTAATATAATATAATATCTTCACTTTTTGTTCTTTTTAAATTATTTGTATATCAAATCAAACAATATCAAAAAATTGTTACTAACGAATCAACATAGGTGCATATATATTTACCTATATATGTATATTCAAATATTCTCACTTAAAGGTTCGAGACTAAAAAATATAAATAATTTATTATTATATAATTTTGACTTAATACAAATAGATTATTTTTGAATTTGATACATGCTACTATTAATTATATATTTTTCTTGATGTTAACCTTTATTTTCTTCACAATTTCATGCATTACCAAGAGAAATTCAATTTCGTCTCATTTACTTTTTACTAGTTTATTTTATCCTATACAAACATTATTAATAATAATCAATTAAATCAATGAAATAAGTATTTTATTTAAAAATAATATATATATATATATATATATATATATATATATATATGTTGTCAAAGATTATGTTTAGTATAATTTATAAGATGAAAAAAATAAAAAAATACACATATTATATTTTCATAATTATATGCATAGCACTTAAATTTTTAAATAAAAATTGCTTAATATATTTTAAACATGCTTAGAAAACTTAATTTTGGATAATGGCATACCAAAAAATAATATTTATAAATATCAATTTTTTCAAAATTATTAATTGATATTAAACTATTAATTAAAGATAATACTAAATTTTATTACAAAATTAAGTATTTTAAAATATTATTTTGTATATTAATGTGTAAAAAAATAAGTGAAGTAAATTATTTAAAAAAAATTAACTTCATGAAGTAAAATTTTAAATTTTTAATTGTATTTTATATTTTCAAAATGGTTATGTAGTAATTTTTTGGAAATATTTTAATTTTAAAAGTTTTACATTATAATATATTATAAATAAGTTTGAGTTAATAATCATTAAATTAAATTTATTATATAATAAAGAGATGTATAAATATACATATAAATTAATATAAATAACTTATATAAATTACTTATTTTAAATAATTGATAAATCTAAAATTAAAATAAAATTTATAATTCAAAATATAATTATTATGTTATTAATTTTTTACCTATTAATTTTCTAATCATAAATTGGGATCATCTATTTTTGTATTATTAAAATTTAATAATTTTCATTCTATTATAAAGTGAATGTATCAATGCCCAAATTTTTAATTTAAATATCCTAAAATTGTCCTTTAAATTTATTTTATTTATATTTCGAATGCAGATGATCAGGAAATCTAGCTTCGGGTTGGGTACAGGGAGGTGTGTACTGTGTAGTGTGGGGATGAAATCCAAACCCGAATGAGCTACTTAATCCGACTCCTTTGGCAGTAAGCCGTAACTCTTATGAACCCTACAGGCAGCGGGGAAGGCGTCCTGGAGTGGCGGCAAAAGCAGATTACAGAACGAAACAATCGCCAACATCAACAAAATGCCAAAGTCGAAGCGGAATAGACCAGGTTCATGGCCTTGCTTGACTGAGCAGGAAACATAAATTCTTGGTTCTCAGTTTTCCTAATATACTCAATTTTTTCTTAAAAAAATTAGTTTTGAAAGTTTGAAAATTTCCCTGACTTATAGTTGGTGGAAGACTGAAAATGTTGGAGTTTTCATCTTATATTTATATGAAAAAGTTGAATAATGAACTGGGTTTCTGCTTTTTCGTGCTCTTGCTTTATTTTGATTATCTAGCTTCATCAATAACTTATCCCTGATTACATTTTTAATGGAAAGTAGATTATTTCTGTCAATGGACAGGAACAAAGTAAAGGTGTCTTTAAGTTACTCTAAAAAAATGGTAAAACTTGTAATTGTTAGACTCAGTATTATGAAAAGAGAAGACGGCACAAGTTTCATATTAAAGAGTTATGTATGAGGATTGAGAAGTTTGAAATGAGGGCAACTTGGAGAAGTGAGGGGGGGTTCAGTTTTCTGGGTTCTGAGTGATGCGTTGCTGATGTATTCATTTGTTTACAACATGCAGTTACCCTATCGAAGACAAAGAAAAAGGGGAGGGAACATAAAGAAGTAATAATAAATTCTATAAAAGAGGCTGCTGATAAATACAATTCCGTGTATGTGTTCTCTTTTGAGAATATGAGGAATCAAAAGTTCAAGGAGTTCAGGGAGCAGCTGAAATCCACCAGCAGGTTAGCCTGTTATATAGTTGAAAAGGTCTTTTCTTGTTGCTTCTTGTTGGTTGCTGGCCTTCCGCTAAAATGTACAACAGTGCTAGTTCTGGAAGTTGAACCTCGGAAAAGTCTGAACTCTCAGGTTGACGAAGCTCCATATAACTATTTGCTTATTTATAAACTATAATGAGAATTTTTTTTTTCTTTTAAGAACAGTGGAATGTAATCAATCTAGAGTTCAAATTCAATTCTGGTCACATGTGACCTGTGACTGATTTCCATCTGACTTGTAGTAAAATATGGAAGTTCCTTCTCTACCCTTTGACTCATTATCTGAATATTTATCTAGGTATGTAAAAATGTTAGTATGGCCCTTTTTTTGGCTTGTTTGTTTCTTGTAATTGTTGAAGGAATTTTTAGGAGCCATCTTAATTCATCTCTTCGATACTGGAGAACAGAATATTTTCATATGCTCACCTTTATGGCATGGTATGACTCATGAGGATGAAGGTATAGTTTGTAATGTTTTTATGTTGCAATTGTGGCAGGTTCTTTTTGGGTTCAAACAAAGTTGTGCAGATCTCTCTAGGGCGGTCTGCATCTGATGAGATTAAAGCAGGTCTTTACAAGGTTTCTAAGGTAGTTATTCTTCTTCGGAGCCAACAGTTTCTGGTTCTAATATACATTTTAAATATATTTCACTCTTATACATTACTGGTTTGTCTTCCTCTTAGTTCTTGCGTGGAGATGCTGGGATGTGTTTTACAAATTTGCCAAAAGAAGAAGTTGAAAGGTAACTTTGCTTTCTGTATGTCATGTGGTTAGGCAAGACACAGCAAAACATATTGTTGGAGTTATTCCGCAGACAAGTCTGTGTTCTTGTCTTTATTACTTCTTGATTACTTTGCTTGATTCTTTAGTGATTCAAGAAAGAATTGTCTGCATATCTTGGGCGGCCAGTTTGAAGGAGGATATGAAATTTTGAAAAATTTGCTTTATTGCCTTCACTACAATGTTGAGGTGAAGCCTTCTGGAAAGATATGTTTAGTTTATGGTTGTTTGAATAATCAATGGCACGTTCTTGTCTCATTTGAGATAGAGATAGGTATCTACTAAAAAAACATTTATACTAATTTTTATTCAGGAAAGAACGCTCAGCTTTCCAAAACTTGCTGGAAAAAAGTAGTTCATTTGCACTTTTTAATGCAATTAGGTCATTCAAAATGCCCTAGTTTCTTTTCTTGACTTCAATTTTTTTTCCTCTTGTTTCATTACCTGCTTGCAGGTTATTTAATGAATTTGAGGAATATGATTTTGCAAGAACAGGAAGTGTTGCAACCGAAAAGGTTTGTAGGATCTCTTTCATTTGTAGTTTGACATGGCAAATTTCTCATAATTTGAAGCTATAATTAATATTTAATATCCATTTTTTTAAGCAAAAAACAAAGCATAAATTTGGGCCTTCTAATACCCTTAAATATACAAGTTGGCATATATACTATTGTGATCTCTGATTTTCAAAGGATTGTTTCAGGTGGAGCTCAAAGAAGGTCCTTTGGAGCAGTTCACGCATGAGATGGAGCCCTTACTCCGTAAGCAAGGCATGCCTGTTCGGTTAAATAAAGGTGCATCATTTTTATTTTAGTGAATGTGGCTTTAGTGCAGCCGAGAATGTGGATGTGAATGATTAATAGTTTTTGTGATTTGCAGGAGTGGTGGAGCTTGTTTCCGATTATGTTGTTTGTGAGGAAGGGAAATCATTGTCACCAGAGGCAGCTCGCATACTTGTTAGTTTTTTTTTCCTTTTTTGGTGGGTTAGATTAAATAACATTACGTGATACAAACTGCTTCTTAGATATTAGTTCTTGTTAACCACCATTAAATATAAGCAAACTCTTGTTTGTTCATTATTTCTTTTTTCCTCCTATCTTCACATCCTTGGTAAACGAGCAAATGCTATTAATTGATTTTTTTAAATGTTAGTCTTGCATGAAATGATTACCATGGTCTTGTTTTCTCTTAACATTCCCAATGCTCTCACTACTTTTTTCTTAGATATAGTTATGGATTATCTTGTTCACATAGAAGGTAGTGATACTGGCATGCTGACACATCGATTGCTCTTTGCAGCGTCTGCTGGGGATCAAGATAGCTACGTTTAAACTTCACTTGATTTGCAGATGGAGTCCTGATAATTTTGAGCTCTACATTGATGGGCCAGATGAATCCGATGTTGAATAGTTAAGAGTCACGCAGAGCCCCAGGTCCCATTCAAAATTCAAATGTTATAAGATAATATACTATTTACAAGTGGTTTGCACCGGTGAAACTGGTCTTTGCATACAGCGCTTGCAGCATCAAAACTTGAAAGGATGTTGTAGTTTTGGCAGGTTGTTGTAGTCGAGATTTCTAGGGACTATGCCACAATGTTTAACAGGGGATTGTGGTGTTTTGGTCATTTTCTGCAGTGGAAATGATATTTTTTTAAGGAAAATACAGCTCAATGTACTTCAGTTTTTAGTTTCCAAGCATAATACATCCCCCCATATTCTTTTCTCTGTGGTCTTTAGTAGTGGGGTGCCAGTTTTTGCTAGATAATAGACTTCCCGTGGGATGAAATGGGAAATCTTGTTCTTTAGCATTTCTCTGTGAACATTTATCATTTAACAATGAGGGAAATCCATTGAGCAGTACAGCCAGCGCTAGTAAGTATGGCTCAGTCAAGATGGAGAGCATGTACAACTTGGATTTCAGTTAATAATAAAATTACCTAAAAATGTCCAGTGGTGCAGGGTTTAAAATATATTCAGCTAAATATGTTTCCTACCTACATGTAACAAATGAAGTAATCAAAAGGTAAATTAACTAAATCCATTTGATATTGGCAATAACATAGTGAAAATGTGATGGTCAAAAGAAAATCTTTTATAGATGGACCTCGTTCCACTAATCTGTCCATATCTCGACAAGAAATGGTAAGAATCACACATTGAAATTACATTATTTCTAGATCTCTAATTCTTGCTCATGATGTTGCTATTTTGGCCTTTTTATCCTCTAGTAGCTTTAGCTCCTTCCGCCAATCTTCCAATTTTGCTAACTTTTCTAGCTGCTCTGGCTTCATATCTCGTTCTGTGGTTTTCTGCTGCAGAGTTTCTGTAAGTCGAATCTGCATCATATAATCCAAGGCTATGCTATGAAACATACTGTAACATTTTACGTAGGTCATTCTGTAAATTCATTAATGAGATAGAGAATTGAATCACATTTCATTCAACTGAAAACGTAGACGATAATCAAAGCAGTTCAATATTAGGGACCGTTTGGTTAGGGATTTTCAAAAAAGGGAAAGGAAATTATAGGATTTTATTCCCTTTATTTTTATTTGGTTTAGAAAAAATCCATTCTCTTTCGCCTTTTTTCCTTAATGAGACTACTCCATTTAGGGGAATGGTGATTCCCCCCACTCCTTGAAAAATCCCATTTCCTTTCCCTATCTTCTCTAATAATAATATTATTTAATTATATTAATAATATTATAATATTTTAATACTTATTATTTTTAATATTAATAATTAATAATAATTATTTATTATTTATAATAATTATTACCATAAATAATAATAATAAATAATTATTATATATTAATAATATTATAATATTTTTAATTTATTTAATATTTAATAAAATTATTTTTTAAATAAATATTAATAATATATAATAATAATAATTTATTTAATTATTATTTTAATAATATTAATTTTTAATAAATTAAAAATATTATAATATTATTAAATACTAAATAAATAATAAATATTATAATATTTTTCAATTATATTAATAATGTTATAATATTTTTAATAATTATTATTTTTAATATTATAATATTTTTAAATTATTAATAATTAATAATATTAATAAAATTATAAATATTAAAAATAATAATTATTATAATAATATTAATTATTATTAATATATTAATAATAGTTAAAATAGAGTATTAATAAAAATAATATTAATAAGATGTTAATAATTAAGAAAAATTTAAGGTGCCCCCAGGGTTTCTAAACTCTAGGTGGTGTGATAGAATCTCATCCAATGGATGAGATTATCAAAGACTTAGGTAATCTCATCTAATGTATGAGACTACACCACACCACCCAGGATTTGAAACTCCTGGGGTACCATAATCTTCCCCTAATAATTAATGATAAATAATTATAAAAATTATAATATTAGTAAATAAAATAAAAATAATAAGATAATAATTATAATAATTATTTTAAAAATAATTATAAATATATTATTTTTAATGTAATAATTATTAATAAAGTAAATTAAAAATACTTGATTCCCTTTCCTATTTGAATCAAACAGATTGGATAATCAGGAACCATCCCTTTCCTTTCCTCCTAATTCCCTTTTCTGATTCCATTTCCTTTCCTTAGTTTGAACCAAACAGCCCCTTATAGTATCTAATTTGTGTCCCTGTCTCACTAACAAATCTCTGTCATTCTGTTGCCTTCATATCTTCTCTTTCAAGTCTCTACTCATCCCACTGGCTCTAAAAATAAACTGCCAAGAATATATTGATCTAAATATCAACATTATTAGCTGCTTCCTTTTGTGTTTGGGAAATTGTATTACCGCTTCTCACGTCCCCACCCACACATAATTAGTGACACCCAAATCTTCCCCAGATTACCTTTAGGTTAACTATTTCGTGAAGGTTATAACAAAATTGGCAACCATCATGGAAGGAAGCTTTGTTCATCCTGATGAGAGTAGCCCCATAGTAATTCTTACTCAATTTGACAAACTAGAGATCAATAAGAAGAGTTGATAGCCTTGCTTCGCTGGTATTTCTTTGGTCAAAAAATTAAAGCCCTACTCATATGGCAATCCCGAAACCCTTTTTCACTAAAAGTGCCATGGGATCTTGAACAGCATAAGATTTGCAAGTAAGCCTAACCTTCGCAAGATCTTCAATCAAGAGATAGTAGCAAGAAACTACAGGAAATGGCTATGGATGTTAACCAAAACATATATCCAAAATCAGGAGTTTTCCATCAAAGATAATCATCCATAAAGCCAAATACTATCAAAAGAATTGTAAATATTTCAAAATGAGGAGTATCAGTCACACATAATCCCTGGCTATATATGATAATTGATTGACAGCAGCACCTTAAATACTAAAATATCATGTTCTTCTACCAAATTAGAGAGGAAAGAGGGGAGAATTTTTTACTTCAAAGCAAACAGCAAATAATGTCCAATTCTATGCTTCATTAGTGTATCTAATTAATAAGGCCATAACTGACACTAGTAAAACAGCTAATTTCCAGTTCCATGCTTCATGTCAATTAACACAGAGGGTATTATCTAAATCACTTGCCTACTCCCTGTAATGCACTCAGTATAAATACAGGTTAATTGAGGTATAAACACAACGTTCACATTAGATTTTCGCTGCATTAAATTCCTAAATATCCTTAAGTAGCTGAGCTGAGAACTCAGAAAAGAGAAAGGTGACACTATAACAAAGGAGATAGATATCACAGATAATTCAAGCTATCTAAAATAACCAAAATGAATAGCTTGACTTAATCAAGTGGAATGGTCCTTAACTTCGAAACTTCAAATAATCACCAGGCACTGTCATTTTAAGCCTTACTGGATGCTTGTCTGAGAGAGGCATCCAGCTCATAAAATGGAAAGTAGGAAAGCAGGGTTTGTGTACCTTCTTTTTTAGTGCTCGAATTCTCTTATCAATATCTTGACCAGGGCCTGCAGGTTCTGAACCTTCCATAGAGTCGGAGAGAGGAGTAACAGTTGAAGGTATTCCAGAAACAGCTAGTTCATTCATCTGAGAAGTTAATGACTTGACAGATTCCAATGTGTGAGCTGAATCATTGACATGTACTTCTTGCTTTGTACTATCTTTCGCCGTGGTTGATTCTAAGGTTTTTTCCCTTTCAAGAGCAGCCTGCAAGAAGGGGGGGGGGGGGGAAGAAAAATGCAAAAGGAACTCAGATAAATGCGACCTTGTCTATTCTCACAATGATGGGATACACCCCACTATACATTTCATAATCAGTTCATTAGATACGCATAAGGCACCCTCGATAACATCTAACTTTTAAATATAAACTTCACAAGCCACATCATCTCTCTTGTCTAGGGGTGGCAGTTAAGCAGAGCAGCTTTCAGTTGACTCGACTCCAAAAATTGTTTGACTTGATTTGGTTCGTAAGTCATTTATAATGAGCTTGAGCCAAAAAATTAGCCAAGCCAAAAGTTTCCTTGCTTGACTCATTTAACTTGCAATCATCTTGGTTATTTTTTTTAATTTATTGATCAATATAACATACAATTAATATTTTTTTCATTCTAAATATAACATTTAATTATGTTTATAATTATATTAATTTTTTTAAAAAAATACTACTATTTTTGTTTATGTAAAGCCTTCTTAGGGAATTCAAATCAAACTCAATCATAACATTCCCTTTAGTAATTGTTGTCAGGCCATGTTTCAAGCTTTACAATATTTGGTTGAACCAAGGTTAAGCCAAAATATTAGCACTAACTCAAGTTCAAGCTGAGTTCAAGCACCTTTCTATATCAATCATGTTATGATCAATAATGTCAAGACTTGATTCAACTTGGCTTGATTACCCCGTACCCCAATCTACACTCTTCTTTACAAGTGGCCACTAGAGATTTGTAAGTGATTGGGTAATTGTGTTATGGATAAAGACGAGAAAAAGATCTCTGCTTATCCTTGCTTTTATCACTCTTCATAGTTCCTATAAGAATTCATCAAAACATTTTCTATACTGTACCAAAAAGAAATATTTGAAAAGATCTTAATGACATGTTTGAATCAACTGCCCAGATATAATGTTAAGATTGCCACTCCTTTTAAGAAGTTTTCTCAGAGGAAATAGGCAAAAGGTATTCAGCCAAGCGATCTCTTTCACTTACCACTACTAATAGAGACTTAACAATCTACAAATCAAGAAACTAATTTCTTAAAGGTAACAGGTGGAAGGAAAAGGAGGAAGCCCACTGTAACAATTATTCAAAAAATGGTAATTATTTTAACACTTTTCTCTACTTCTAACAGAACTAATTCATGCTGAAATGTAATCTCAGTTAACTCATAAGCCTGTCAGTACCTTCTCCTTAGATGGTTACAAGAGGGAAAAAAGAAGAAATGTCAATATATTACCTGAAGCCGCTTTTCCTTCTTCCTTTCATTCCTCTTAACCGCCTTGGTCTTGGGCTTTGCATCCAATGTAGGGTCATAACCTGGAGGTCCAACCTGTGATGCCATCTCCTTTTTTAACTGCATCACCAAGTGGGGAAAAAGGAATAAGAAGTAAATATCAGGCTAAAAAAACCACCAAGACGTCTAGCAGCTGAATACTTTTAAACAAGATAATCTTGTCATCGTTTAGACCTGCGGGGAGTATACGTGTCTCAATTAATTATGCTAGTAAACAAGATCATCAACTTAGGATCATATTCAGGTGTGCAAAGCGGATAAAAGTCAACAATCATTGTCAACCAGCACTTCATGTCCAAAATTACGTACCCTGCTGCAATTTTCTCTGAACTGTGTCAGTCAATTTCGAGGCATAGTTGAACACACGATCCCCCACACCCGCCAAAAAAAAAGGGGTGGGGGGTGGGGAGGCAGAATAAGAAAACCTTCATGGTAGCACATTGTTTTCACTTGCTCTCTACAGTTTCCCAGATTCCAAGCGGGGGTTAAGTTGTTAACAATATTATGCTTAAATACAAATATTGCCACTGCCAATCTATACTTTCCCTTTGTTTAGCTTTCAGCCTCTGAGTAGTAAAAAATCCAAACTTTTTCTCGTTAAAAAGCTTAGCAGTAAAGGCACATTTTACCCCTTCCCAAATCGTCAACTTTGGAAGAAACAAAGTGGAAAATAGCACATATTTGTAGAAAAATTATAACTTCCAAAGAAACAGCTACAAAGATCAAAATTTAGGGTATGGGTAAGTTACCAAGGCCCCTTTGGATTGATAAATGGCGACTTCTTCCTGAGGGACATAGCCAGCTCTGATCCGAATAGGTTTTCGGAAGGTTCCATCAGGTCGCCTGGTTGGCGCGAGAATTCTCTCCCCTTCTTTTAGGGTTTTGCTTAGCTCCGATAATTGCTTCAGTTGATCTTCACCTCCACGACTGGTCGCCATGATTGGGAACTTCGCAGTAAAGATTTGAGGCCTACCAGTTCTAATATTGGCTTCCTTCACTGACACTCTCAGTGCTGCTTGTCAGTGGTCACTAATGCAATTTTCCGCGAAAATTAGTGTTGGTGGAGTCAATTTAACGGACTGTTTATATATTTTCTAACGTAGTTAGATCATTAGGGTACGTAATCATCAATTAATTATTTATAGCTTGTAATAGATGATTATCCTTTTTGTCTTTAGCTTAGGAATATTAGTTACAAGCTCTGTTGAGTATCATGCAACGGTAAACGGTAATTTCCTTCTTTTTCTCTCGAATGATGAAAGCTTTCTTATTTGCTTTAGGAACAAGCCTAATCTCACTATTTTCTTTCATTCAACTATTTGAGGGTATCATTGCTCTTACATGCCATAATGATACAGGCGGCTTTTCTTTTTGTTATTTTATTGTCTAATAAAAATAGATCCAGTTAATTCTTTGTTGTTTTACACGAGTTAGGTGATATTTCTTCCAATTTAGTTTTCAGTTTTCATTCTAATTGGATTTTCATTTTGTTGTTTGTAGTTCAACATGAAGTATGTCAGAATTCTTTGAACAGAATAGTATTCTTTCAATTGTTTGCAATATCAACCATGTCAATTTAAAATGACACAATTAAATCTCATAAATGATTTTTTATATATTTATGAATCATAAATTTATACCTACGAAATTTTAAATAATGAATCAGTCCGTGACCTACCTCATTTTCACTGTTATGTTTATATGTATCCATACATAAAAAAATCTTGTCCCAGTAATTATTTACAACAAAATTAATATTGCTTCTAGGATGCTCCTTAAAGCAGCCTGGGTTTAAAAAGTATCAAAAAGAAAACACCCCAAAAGGGCGAAAAACAGACCATCCCATCTCAACGTCCAAGGAGAGAACAAATCATGGGCAAGAAAGCCCACGGAGTAAAACTAATATCACCATTTGAAACGCATGTTATACATTACTTACAACATGGAACAGTACTCTAAAAACAATCAATATGGCAGCTGTCCTATTCACGTACAATCAAACAAAATTTTACAACACCTTTTACTCGTCAAGGGTTGTGGCAAAAGTTTACAACTCGTGCCGGTTAGGAATAACAGTAAAATTTTGGTAAAAAATTGTTGATAATTTATTCCCTCTTCTCCTCCTCTGTCCCGTTTTCTTCGTCGCTTCCAGCATTCTTGTCTTGCCTCACTAATTCATTCTCAGGCTTTCGCTTTGTTAGAGATTGTGCTTCTTCATCATCAGATTCTTCTCCCACTTCTTCTGAATATGCATACCTGTGCACAATTAGCAGCAGTAAATCAGCACAAAAATGGAAAAAAAAAATGATAATTTCCTCGAGACATTCTAATTTGACACTACATAGCCTGAAGGTTTCATTATTTTTGTGGTTTCACTATCAAAATAAACCATAACAGTACAGCAAGATGCAGGCAAACACTTTCTTTTCAACCAGCTCTCAAACTTCATCCAGTGTTTAAAGACAAGGTGAAGAACAGATTAGCAGGAGAAAAAGAACAAAAGGACATACAAGCCAGAACAGATTCCAATACTGTCTGGTTATATGATTTGTTAGGCTTCCATTCTGATCCTTCCCTATATTATATATCCATTTCCATTTCCTACCTCCGCCTGTCCAATACTTTTCGGTCTTCGTGTGCTGCCTTAACTTACATAATGCATATTTATTTTTATCTATACATACATATTAAGAATTAAAGATTCACATAAAATAATAATAACAATTCAGCCAAAGGAAAAAGGAAGGAGGTTGGCTGGCAGCAAGAAACTAAGGGTTTACTCAACCCAAAAATGCCAACGAAAAATAATGCTGCACCCCTATTATTATTAATTAAACATACAGTCAGAGAGAATATTAGTGTCTCTTCTAGCAGAATAATGCATGGCTGTCTTTATATGGTTGAGATCGACATTGGTATAAACTTAATAATATTATGAGATAAATGTATAAATAAATCAATTGCTAATTAGAAATATCACCAATGATAAATGTAGAGAAGGAAATATCGGATTCACTACTTAGAAGTTGAAGTTTATAACAACCTTTGAGAGCTTTGAGATGGGGCCCAGAGATAGCATATTACACAGAGCAATGCAAATGCAAGAATGTCCCAGAAAGCAGTAATGATCCACGCACTCTGCCAACGTTCATTGAAAGGATCTGTAGCTTTAAAGAATACCTGCAAAAGTGAATGCAGCTCATGGTAACCGCAAACCAGACAAGAGGTTGGAAGAGGAGTGTCTTCTCTCATTTCCAAATGACATGGGCATTTTACAAGAAATAATTGTCAAATAAAGATGTCACAGGGAATGCAAAACAAACTAGTAATGGAAGCCAAAAACAACTAAAACCAGGCACATATACCCAATAAATTATAATACAGTCGTCTGTAGTGAGGTAAAATATAGTCTACGCTATTGAATTACGCTTCAACTGGTTACATTACATTCTTGATTGCAACCAATAATCTTCCCTATATACATTAGCAAAAGCAAGAAGAAATGGATGCAAAAAACCCACGGAGGCATGGACTAACCAATCTGAAAAGGCAAGCTGAATAAATTAAGAAATTAAGCCAACAAGCCTCTACAAGGCCGGACTCATTAAAAACTACAAAATGTACAACTTGCCAAGGACAAAATAACTCTGAAGAATGACTAACTCTGGGCCTCAGCTGCCAAAGAAAGAATGACTGAGAGCATGGAGTAAACATAATATCTTGGAAGCAGACAAACTCTTCAAGTCTTAGGTTGAGAATCTCATTGTGTTCAGAGCTTCTTGCTTCGTCCCCCTTTTTGGATTGTTCCACTGGATCAAGCTTACTTCTATTATATGTTTTCTTGTAGTCCCTTTTGATCACACAGTTTGCTCTTGTGCAGTTTGGTTTCTTAACAGATTGAGTACGAGGATATCATTGGTGCAAATTTACTTTCTAATTATTTTGTGATCTTTTGAAATTGATCTTTATATGGGCTTCTTGCTATTAGTGAAAAGCTTTCTTGCTTTGTTACTTAAAGGATTAATTGATGAGGGGTGTTGCCTTGCTCTGGTTGTTTCCATTTCAGACTCATTCCATAAATAGGATGAACCAGCAGTACAACTTTTAGAGTCTAACCTACTCAAGCAAACATGTAGTAGAAATTGTACTGTTTTTTACACACACTATTCAGTTAAAGAATTTCATCCCTCTTCCCTTCATTTTTTCATTTTTTTTTTGGGCAATAATGCAACATTTAAACAATGGAATTTGAATATCGTTTAATAATTACAAGAACTCAATGTTGTGCAGTGAAAAATTAGGATACGTCAGTTATAAGTCTTACCTCATATCCTATCCAAGCAACTGAGGAGATCACTGTTACTGCTAATGCATTTGAGAACTTCCTGTATATATCCAGCTTAACAGAACTCCTTTTTGACTGAGAAAGAGGAAAGAAACATTGGTCTTTGAATGTCGTACATATTAAAAGAACCAAAAAAAAAAAAGTTTAAAATATTGGTCTGTTATCAATAATACATAAATATATTAATTAAAATTCTATTACTAAATCTAAAATTAGAAAAATATCATTATACTAAAAATAATTAAAAGTTTATTTTCTCTAATTATTTTTTTAATCTAAGGATAATTTTGAGATATATGAAAAGTATAAGGGACAGGTGTAAAAGTGCCATTCTATCATTTGATAGAATAAGCATTCCAATGGATTCCATCAATTGCTGGAATGGTCATTTCCATTCCTAATGTCACCTAAACAAACTTTGAACATGCCTTTACTCATTCCCATTTCATTCCATCTAAGTACTCTTAGAGATATTGCTCTACCTGCAAAAATATTAATGGAAACTGAGAAAGTGATATGGGGTAGGGGTGGGTACCTGTAATTGTTCCAGTGTTCTGGAAAGAGACGTAAAAATCCAAAGTATTAAAAATGCATCCAAAAAGGCCTCAGGAAGGACTAGAAGGAGCCTTGCCCTTCCTGCCACATCATTAATGGTCCCCACATACTCAGTAATATCTAGCAGCTCAGATGCTAGAATGTAAGTAATTCCAAGCAAGAGCACCTTTGATGTAAGACCACCAAGAGTTGGCCGCACAACACCATAACCCATCGATACGCAGAGAATAAGAAGTCTTGAAATTGCTTTTCTTATAGCCCCAACAGTAACAACCCATGTTGTGAGTACAACAGGTCTCATTCCACTATTATTGAAGTTGACATACTCAAAATACCAAAGAATCATCTCAAATAGTCCAAGAGCAATGACTGCTGCAATACAGTGCTGAAGCTGGAGGACATCATTCCAGAACCTCACATATTGAAGGAACCATATAATGCTGAGGCATACATAAGCCAGTGCCATCAATACATAAAACCTTTTCAATGGGGCCATCCTACCAGGTAAGTACCCGTCAGGATTTTTCCAGATTGTCTTCCCACCCATTACCATTTCCTTGAGCTTGGGGTCACACGCTACAAAAAACAAATTATACATTCCAGTTTTTGTAATGGCAACTTCTTTGTTGTCCAGACTTGTGGTCAGGTAATTCCCACTGAAATGAACATTTAAAATGATGGGCCAATTAATGTCTGTTGCTGAAGGTCTCCTAATCACTTCCCCTTGCTTACAACCTTCCATCTTAGCTAAATCAGGGGTGCAACAGATTGCCCGTTGTCCACCATAAGCAGAACCACCTATATTATTACGATCAGCTGCCTCAAAAATTATAACCTGTATCAACCCAGTACTGTGCTCCATCTCAGAATGCTCTTCAGCAGCAGCCTTGCTTCTCCAAAATGTGATATTCTCAAATCTATCATACCCTCAAAATATGAAGTCAGCATTTATTCTTATGAATAACAGTTAATTTAAAGGAAGGAAAATAGAAAGAAAGACCAGTTTCCATTTGCAATACATAACAAATTTAAGACTAGTACACGCACACTGAAGTATCATGCTTCAATGTCAGTTTTCCCAGCAGGTGTAACTGACTTCTGACAGATTCCATTAGTTCCCATGCTTCATAATGACAACAAGTCCAACAATATTACAAGAAAAGGGAAGCTCACCAAAAAGTTAACCTAACTAGCGCCTCATATATGAAGAAAGTCATTCATAATCAGTGCTTTCAAACTAAGATGGACAGAGGAAGAAATAAGAAAAGTATGTCTGTTTAGTCTATTTTGTGTCAGTCCTCAATTTAACTCCACTCCATCAATTTGGGAAGTTTCTTCCCTAGCAATATGAAGAACATAATATTCTGTAAGTCAATATTTCTCGTTCCTAATTTCATGTCATCAACTACTTCATTCTTCATATAACAACGGTTCTGTTCCTATCTGGCAGCAATAGCCAGCTCTATTCAGTTTGCTCAAAAATTGTATATCCAAAACTACAGAAAAATTACATGCCAAAAATAAAACAAAATAAAACAAATCCAATAGCTGCACTCGTCTACCTAAGTTAATATACAACAACATCGCTCGAAATCAGAGGACAATTTCTATTTCTATTCTTCACCATACACCAAAGCCAAATCAAGCAATGCACAATCTTGCAACGTCGACCCGACACCGTTTCAGCCCAATCCTATTATATCTTACTAAATTCAAAACGAATCCCAATTACGGTCAACAAAAGCAATAAATGCAGAAATTTTACCGGATGTAAGAACGGCCATCCTGGATCGACGACGGCGACATTTCAGTAGGAGAAGTGGTGGTGAGAGAAGCTACGATGCCTTCGCTGCCACCGGACAAAAGGTAGGCATTGCCAACGTCTTTGAACGGCTCGTCGTTGTAGATATGGATTGATGCATTGGTAGTAACGAAAATGAAAGATAACGGGAACAAAAAGAGGAAGACGAAGTTGCGCAGTAGAGCAAGGGATCTAGTTTGGAATGCTAAATCCATGGCGAGAAAATCAGAGAAAGCGAGATTCGATCAGCGAAAATGGAGGAATAGAAAGAGAGTGCAGTGAGAGTGAAGGCATGTCGGTGTCGGTACCATGTCACACTCCATTGGGGAGATTTCAGATTCACGCGCCGATGCGGAAAGTGATTTTCCGAAGTTCGTTTAGTTTTATTTTTTTATTGACAAATTAATATTTTGATCCTCAAAGTTGTTCATTATTTACGCTTTACTCCCAAAATCCACTTTGCGACAGTAGTTCCCCCAAAGGTAACTGTTCCGGCATTATCATTCTTGCGTGCATTCAATATGTTACTATACAAAATTATTTAATTTTTTTAAATATCATATTAACTAAGTTGTTAAACTATAAAGAGTCTCCAATTTCCTTTTCCCAAAAAATATAAATTATACATATTTAATAGGTGAAAGAATTATACCGTAATTTTTATTTACTTTAAATAAAATAATTATTTACTAAAAAAGAAGTAATGGATAATTACTCTATTTAAATATATAAATTATTTTTAATAATTAATTTTTGATGCAAAATTACCTAAATAATAATAAAAAAATATAAAATTAAAATAATGTTTAAAAATTTAATTTAACTAGAAGTATAAGAAGTTTGCTTCAAATTTATCTCTTAATTTTAAAGATAGAATTAATTAATATATATAGAATTAATTTTTTAAATATTATAATATTTAAAATTATTTTATATTTCTAATAATTGTTTTATAAATATTAGATAAAATTGAAAAATGAAGAATTTTTTATTTTTTTAACATTGTCCACAAAATAATACATAACAACGCAGGTTCAAAGATATTTTTTAATTTAAAGAAATAGTATACTTGAAATAAAATACTTTATTTCTTATTCATTAATAATGAGTACGTGTAGGATTAAATAAATGAAATTATGCTAATTGTATTATAAATTAATCACATATTTAATTACATACTTAAATATAATTTAAAATAATTTTAAATTAAAACTATAGTTATGTACATTTAAATTATATGTACAAATTTTTTTACCAAAAAAAATTATAGATATTTCATACAATAAAATTTTAAAAAATAAATTTATAATATTTATAAATTTTATTTATGAAAATTAAAGTTAAAGATAAATTAAAATATTGAGTAAAATGTTATTAAACTCGTATTGGTCATCAATCCAACAAATTAAGTGAGTTAAGGTTGGTTGGGTTTAATCGGTCAAATCAGATAATTAAATTGATTGTTATATTTTTATATATAATAAATTATATTATATATATATAAATAAATTTATTTAATTAGTATAAATTTATTAATTTAATAGTAAATATAATAATAGAATATTATTTTTGATATATACTTTAATATAAAGTAAATATAAAAGTAATTCTTATTATAATAAATAGATGATAAAATTGCAAGCCCTAAAATATAAAAATTATAAACTGAATAAAATAGTTTAAGAGAGATTTATATCTTGAAATATTTCATAATTGTTCATTAAAAAATTATTTCAAGCAATACTAATGTTCATAAAATAATTCAAATAATATATAATCAATATAATATAAAAAAATTTATCTACTCTATTTCTTAAATATATAATAATTTTTCAAATTTATGTAAAACTTTTTTTATATTGAGCTTTTAGATTGGGAAAAAAAAGGAAGAATAAACAAGGTCGGGTTTGATTGGGTCAACCCAAAATTTCGCCTAAAATTGAAAGTTCCTTTGAATTATTTTCACTTCCGGGTATCAATTTGAGTTTGAAAAGATGGATTGAGTGTTTTTATACAAAGGAAATTAATAAATGATACATAAAATCACACAGACAGAGAGAGACAGAGAAACAAAGTAGAAAAAATTCAAAAAATTGTGATTTAAGAAAGAAATATAAAATGAATATATTGAATATAGTTTGAATATAACAATAAATGATAAAATTGTAAAAAAAATATTTTTAAATTGAATAAAAAGAGCTTCTATACATGTGCCTCTGTGCATGTGAAGATGCTAGTTAATAGAAGATTTTTAAGAATTAATTATTTTACTAACATACTCATTAAATAATTAATAATATAAGATATTAAGGATATATAAAAAAATTATCCCAAGTGAATTATTAGTGTCCGTTGGCATGCTTATCCTATATACGAACCAAAAGAAAAAAAAGAAGAGGAGGAAATGAAACGGCAAAAAGGAAAAGAAATTGAACAAAGTTATATATATATATAAACGAGAATATTATTTGGACTAAGTGAAAATTATGAAAAAAATTAAAATTAAACTTTTTTATGATAAGAATGTAAAATAACAATTTTATCTCTGATAAAATTGCCTTCATTATTTTAAAAATTTTCAACTCTATAATTATATTGAAATTGAGTACAATTTTTTTTTTTTTTTTTGCGTCCATTTCCTATATTAGCCATAGCTGTGATTTTATGCATATATGCATATGCATTCCCATTTGTTAGGCATCGCTAGTTTTGTGCATGCATTTCATACGTTAGACATATAGCTTCATTGTTATGCATTTATTTCATAAGTTAAATATAGTTAGCGTGATTAATAAGAAGCTAATTCAATGAAAAGTATATCATCCTAAATAAATTTTACTCGTTAATAAGTAAAGATTTAAATCTTAAAGAAGACTTTCGTTAAAAGAAAAAAATTCATTAATATTTTAATTCTTGGAATGATTTTCTCATTTAATCATCATATAATTAGAATGACTACTTATAGGAGGTTTTCTACTTAGTATAGTTTTCAAAAGATCTTATGACTTTAAACTCACTGATAAAAAATTCTAATCATGCATACTATTAAGTAGAAAATTTAATTAATGAAGGTCTTCTCCAAGATTTGAAACCATAGAAAACTATAATAAGCAGAAAACTTTCCATATTATTATGGTTTCATTTGTTTTATCAAAAATTTTTTTTTATATAGTATCACGATTCCTCTAACTTTTTATTGATGAGTTTTGAAACTGAAGGTTACAGATTTGGTTCAAAGTGCTAGCATTTTCTTGGATGAGTTACTGTTAATTAGAATTTTTTTATTTGAAAAATTGGATTGCTTAATTTAGTTTAAGACGTGTATATATGGATTCAAATCTTAAGTTGGGATTGGATATGGTATAGGTTTTGTACATTTTAATATGGTTATGCAGATTTGAATGTGATTATTTTTAATAGTAATTCACTTAGTATACATTTAAAATTTTTAACTTCGAATTTTAAACTTGACAATTGTGTAAACTTGAGCATGATTTGATAATTGTGTAGGCATGACATTTAATAAATCTTATGATAGGCTACTAAGTTCTATATATGTGTGTAGGTTTTGAATCTTCTCATTTCTAATACACGCTTTTCCTTACTTAAAAACATCGTAACATTGAAAAGCAAAGTGAAAAATCAGCAGTGTACCATTTTATTTGCTTTCGATGATCCAATGTGAATTTTCCTTCAGTTACATAAACCCTAATTACAAATATATAATGTTGTAATTTCTCACGTACATGATCTTAGATATAAAATTCTCACACAAAGAACCAAGCTGCTACGATTATTTTATCCGCTTGATCTATTAATACAATCATTTCAACAATTTTTTTTCACTCTAAACACCTACATTTTACCTTTTTTTTTTTCTTTTAAACGAAAGAGAATATATTCTTCTGGCACTTCCCCTCATTTAACCCAAACCAAACAAAGAATTTCTGTGGAGCAGATTTGGGGTTGCATTCATCTCAAAAAATCTAGCTAATAGGCATTAAAATCTCTAATTTCCTAACAAAGTCCATTGTACTAGCCGTAAAGTAAACCAGTCCTTTACATTTTATTTCATATTAGATTAGATTAGATTAGATGTATCGCAGCCCATTTAGTCCATATATGAGCCAAAAACACCAAACAAAAAGCGACAAGTTTCCATCACAAAGGCTCAAAAATTAAATGAGTCCAATATCAGCAACATTTATTATGTAAAGATATATATAGAGCCTGTGCTTGAGGAGATGGTGAGGCAGATTCACTTGGCGGTTTTCTTAAACTTTTGGAAGATGATCAAGTTTCTTGACCGTATAATCTGGGTTGAGAAGAATGCAACCAAGGCCTATCTCATTCTCAGGAATATACTTGTTCGGAGCATACACCAAAACATCATCATCGGATGTCTTGTGGTCTGAATAAAGAGGATGACAGTTCTGCAAAGTGACGAGTTGATTCTTGAACCACCCTACTTCTGCTATCCTCCCGGTATCTCCCAGTGCCCTCTTCTTTGTAGGTACTGGACCGTTCCAAAATGAGCAAGGATTCTCATCTATACAAAAATTTTCATGCTAACTATTAGAGATTGTATAGTAAGATGTCAGTGGAAAATTATAGGTAGAAAAATAAAGAAGTTGAAGGGAAAGTAAAACTTATCTTTAAGATTATTAAATAAACAAAAAAGTCTTAGAAGTAAAATTTGAAATTGAATTTTGAACTTTTTTATATTCAGTGAATTAAACTTTATAATTTATTCAATCATTCTATATTTAATAACAATTCTTAATTTATCTCTAAAATTTATTAAATAAAATAGAAATCAAACTATGACATGATACTTGCTTCAAGGAATACTATTCTTTTAAGCGAATGACTTTCCCTATTTGTTGCAGTTAATAATATGTGCTTAAAATTTATAAAAATACTGCCTAGATTGAATCGTCAATAATTTACTAATGTCACGTTCGAAGTCTCTTTTGAATGATATAGTCTACAGGCTACTAAAGGAATGATGGAAGATGAATTGTTTTCTCCCTTCTCATTCACTCATATATTTCATTAATCCATGTGTAAAACTATTTCAATCATATTTATAATTAAATTTTAACTAACATACCTTTGGAATCATAAATTACTTTCTTCATTCCTTCTTAGTATCATTTTAGACAAAAATTTTATTTTTATTTATCTATTGTTTTAGAAAATCAACATTGCATTTATTATTTTATTTTAAATATTACTCATATTATTTAAATATATATTCAACAACTCTAATTTTTAATAAAAGATATATTAGTAAATTACAATTCATCTATTCTTAAATTGGAGCTATTTATTGATTTTCTTAATTTTTGTGAATCAATCTTAAATAGGGAATAGATATATCTCTTGATTATAAATTAATATGCCTTTAAATTAACCAACATTTTTTCTAAAATCAATATATGACTTTTCAACGACTAGCATTTGTGTCTTAATCTTTAGACAATGAAGATTTAAACATGCACTACATTACGAACTAAACTAATTATGCCCTCAACACAGAGAAGGGTTTAAGGAAAAGATTACCGCCTTAATTATATAATTCCTCCTGAATTGTATGCAAGGAAAGGAAGAGAAAGAAACAAATGTTGCAAATATTTTTTATTTTTAGTTTATTCTAAAGAAAAAAATTCAATATCTCTCTCTCTCTCTCTTGCTTGTGTGTGATTTATAGTTTTGAATTACAATATACAGCCAGTGAGACACTGTTTAATTTAAAGGCAGATGATTTTCCGCTTTTGTCAACTGTCATAGTCTATCCACAATCAAAATCAGAGTTTCTGGCTATGGATTCACCAACAAGCTGAAGGGGACATGGTAACGTACCAGCAGATATGAAAGAAGAAGCAGCATTTTCTAAATTTGGAACATTGGGAGTCCCGAGATTGCTTCCACCGCCAACATTTTCTTGGTTCAGCAACTGAGGTTGGATATCCTGAAGGACATCCTTCTGCAGGATTCCTTTCAGCCTGTCGTCTTCTGAGAGACATGTGTTGCACAATACTTGTTTCTCAGCTGATCCATTGTGCCAAACTAGAGCATCTGTTAGCAAGTAAAATGATGCCAATGAAGGACGGAGTGAATTTAAACATTGCTGTGCACAGAAACTTTGAAATTATGTCCAAATTTCAGAGTATGAAAAATGGAAATCTAGATAGTTTTCATTATTTTATTTATGTAACCTAGCTAATTCAGGAAAATGTGCTTCACTTTTTGTTTACATATGAAAGGAAAATTTCTAAGAATTACATTGAAAATTTAAGTTACAAATCATATCATATTGTATATAATGTAGTGGACAGTATGCGTGAAGGCCATCTTCCAAGCGGGACGATATCAGTTTCTCACATTCAAGTTTGGTTTTTAAAAGAGGAACAACAACTAAATGTCTAGTTTCAGATGCAAATTCCAACGGGCTTGAAGGTAGTTTAAAAGACAGGCAACTATCATGAATAACCCAATTAGGATTATTCAGCAATTATTATAATTTGTGATTGGTTGTTTTATTCAATGTGGATTTTGTCTTTAGCTTAATGGCACAAATTATCTAGTCTGTAGGCTCTGTTATAAGAATTGCCCTCCTTTCTTATGGTTTTTTCCATGTTCTATTTGGTTGGTCTTGGATGATTTACACATTAGGAGGAGTTGCCTGTTTAGCTTGAATCTAGTGTATAATTGACATAAAACTCATAATATATTTCACTCTATTCATATCATGGCCCAAAATGTTTGTTCTTCACTGGAGGACAAAGATTGCGTACATAAATTGAACAGGTTAGTAAAAAAACATTGTTTTCTCCTGACTTAAAACGGGTGCTTGTTTGGATACAATAGTTTTAATCTAATTTTGCTTTTTAATTATAGTAGAAATTTGAGGAATTTTGTTTTGGGATTCTTGATCATTTTAAGTTCTTTTTTTTTTTTGACAAGTTTTTTTTCAAAAAATTGTTCACAAGTATTCTGATGATAGTTGTAGTTGTTAAGAATAAACAACATCTCAGTGATTACAGAATCAGGGGCTAGTTGAAGCAATATTGCACTTGAAAAAATTTATCATTTGAAGGCAAGGAAACAATGTGGTTAGTTGAATGAGACATTTGAACAACTACAAATTAAAAATTTAGAATTGGAAAATTAAAAGTATGTTTATCTATTGTTTTTAAAAATATAATGTTCTTGTTTAATAAACTGCTTTCATAATTAATTTTTAAAAATTGTTGGTGTATTAGGATATATTTTTATTTTTGTATTTTTCAAAAATTATTTTTTATTCTCAAAAATTATTTTCAAATTAAAAGAAAACAAAGAATTGATTATGATTAGTATTATAAATAAGGAAAATATTTCATTTGATTATAAAATTGATATCAAGAATAAAAAAATGATTTTAAAAAAGTTTAAAAGTTATTTCTATTTTTCTTTTTTTAAGTTATGCATTTGAAGTTATAATTTTTAAAAATATATTTTGAAAGTAGGTTAACTAATAGCTTTTAAAAAAAAGAAAAAAGAAACTTCTTTTTAAAAATAAAAAATAAATAGATCCTATATCTCCAAATGTAGAGACCTATTTCTAATAATTATAAATGAATAAATAATTGTTTATAGATTAATCAAATATAACATCAATTTGATTTGATTAATAATAAATCAATCTATATTTAACTAAAATCTAATATAAACAAATATAAATTAGGATAAAAATATGAATAAATAAATATATATCTGTTACAATTGATATATTAATCACAAACTTTTAATTCCTATTAATCTTTTTTTTTTTCAATTTTCTAACGCTTTGAATTAAAACATTCATTTACTACTACTACTTATAATAAATTATTAAAGAGTTGTAAAATTTTCATTGAATCACATCTTCTTTAGACTACATTCTTATCATTTATGGCCTTGTTTGGGAAACAGCTGATAGCTGTAACTGTTAACTGGTTTGATTAGCTGTTAGCTGATAGCTGATTGTATTAGTTGATTTGACTAACTGATTATATTAGCTGTTTGAATAAGAGTGTTTGGTAAAATTAGCTGTTTATATTAGCTGTTTGTATGTAAAATGACATATAAGGGTATGAGTATATTTTATGAATTATTTGAGTATTTTTATTTTAATATTTTTAAATTTTATATATTAGTCAATATATTAAATTTTTTTATAAATAATATATTATTATAATTTATTATTAAATTATTAAATATTTTTAAATTAAATAATTTTTACAAATAATATTATATATTTATTCTATTAAATAATTTTCAAAATTATTATAATTTATTATTAAATTATTGGATATTTTTAAAATTAAATAGTTTTTATAAGTAATATTATATATTTATTCTATTAAATAACTTTTAAAATTATTATAATTTATTATTAATTTATTAGATATATTATAAATAATATATTATTATATATTAAATATTTTTTAAAATTAAATTAATCTACTTTTTATAATTATTAAATTTTTTTAAGAATTTTTAGAAAGGATAAAATGAAAAATATGAAAATTTATTTAGGGTAATTTGGTCATTTTTCAGATAAGTTAATTGAAAAAGCTCTTTTTCTTAACTTTTTCATTTTTAGCTTTTTGGGACCAATCAGCTGATTCAATAAACTGATTACCAAATACCAAAATCAGCTTATTGGCAAGTCAACCAGCTGATTTTGGTCAAACCAGCTAACAGCTAATGAAAAAACTGTTTGCCAAACATGTCCTATATCAGCAAATAATATAATCATGAATTTTTTTTACTCAATTTTAAGTCAAACTCTTTAACCTCCAATCGTTATTCAATTACACACAATCATTTTACACTAAATATTCATTCATTTAATTTTTATTATTCATATCTATTTTCATTCAAATCTTTTCATTTTAGATGTTTTGTTGAAGATCAACGCTAAGCAACTGTACTAATTGGGTTTAAAGAGAAATTTTCTTAAATGCTCAAATGCATATATATGTACTTGAATTAAAACATGATCAGACATTTAAAAAAATACTTAGATGAAATAATAAACTTAATGCCACAAGTCATAAAATGAAATAAAATATAAGAACATGATTTTTTGAAAGCATAAGAAAACTTACAACCAAATCCACAATGAGAACAGAGAAGTATCTTCTCCATTAGCGAATGCCTTTTCCAAACCCTAGTAACCAAATTGGATTAGAAAATCATTTGATCAGCTTCATTTTCTTAAAGGAAAATCAGCTATACCAAGGCCCAAGGGGAAAACCTTCAAAGGTTTAAGTTAAAAGAGAATAACGGATTCATCATAAAAATAAAGTTAATTTCAGGACTGAAACAAGAAGATTAAACAAAGAATAAAAGGAAACTAAGGTAGAAACTTCCAAATTATTTCTACCTGTGTGTTTGGAGTACTTTCTCCTCCGGTGACAAAGCTTCACTTCTTCCCTCACACTCCAGTAAATATTTTTGTACGTTATTATATAGACTGATTGAGGCTTTATATGTCTGAATTTATGAAAATGAATACATATTTAATTAAAGGATAAATTATACTATTTTTTTATGATGTTTAATTTAATTATATTGAAATTCCTCCTATTTTCAAAAATATACACTAATCTTTTTCATACACTCATCTCCCTTTGTTGCATTTTAAATATATACTCACATCTTTTATTTTTGACAAAAAAATAAAAGAAGTTGGTGATTTTATATTTTTTTAAAATTGAAGGTGTATAAGTGTAAATAAATTAAATTTAAAAAAGATAAGTGTAGTCTACCCTTGATTACACTGAAAGGATTTGGCAAGAATTTCTAGCGGTGGTGGTGTCCGTTATGTTGTAACATAGATTGTAAAAGAAATTATTGTATGTTCCAACTTATATATCATGTGTTTTTAATTTTAATAAATAAAGGATAAATTATCAGTTTTTATAATTCTTAATATCTCAATAATTGATAAATTATATTTTTAATGTGTATAAATCTTATAAAATTAATAAATAAATAAATAATAAAACTAATAATTTATCTTTCATTATTAGATATAATTAAAAATACATAATATAGTCGAAGAATTTATGTCATAATCAATAGTCAATAAATCATTATTTGTCGCTCAGTATGAGAAGCAGAAATTTGACTCCTTTCTTTAACAGATAAAAATGAAATTTGAAGAAAAAAAGAAGAAGTATATTGTTATTACCTTCTATGAACATGGAAGTTTGTATATATGGACATGTCTTTTCTCATAAAAAATAAGATTAGAGTTCAACAGATATCATCTAATGGTTCATCTATGTTTGATTAGGGATTCAGATTCTTTTCTTTTTTTGTCATTTTTTATTATTTTTAAAAAATAAATATGTAATTTTTATTTTGGACCCTATTATTTTTTGTACTTCAAATAAAAAATTCTATATTCATTTTTCTTTAAAATTCATCCACTGCATTTTTTTAGGAAATGTACAAAATTCATTTCCATTTGATTAGACAGTGAAGTAAGTGAATCTGGTATGAGAAAGAAATTTTACTTGTACAATTTTTTTCTTTAGTAAAAATAATAATGTACTTAATTATATATATAATTTTGAATTTAAATTCTAACATAATTAAAAATAAAAATTTTAAAATAATGTCAAATATGCGCCACTGCCCAAGAACGTGCCGACATGTCATAAAAAAATAATTAATATAAGAAACAATCCATGCAACTATCATTATTCATTATAAGTTTTAGACATAAAGGTGGTAATTACAGTGTGCATGCATAATAAGGAATCAATAAGCCAAATATGGGTGGAATGATCGATGGATGGATCTTCCATGTTTTATTAATCTATAAGGAAAGATTTCAAGGCGTTAATATATCATTATATTTAATTATTAAATTTCATTCATCATGCGTACTAAATAAAATTTAATGATTTAAATTATTAATATATTAGTGTAACTAATGCACCATAGTCATTATCTAACTTTTAAAGTGTATTTATTTTTTAAAATTAATTTTCATATAAAAATATAATTTTTTATATAAAAGTTAAGGATACCATTTATGATTAAAAAAAAGATGTTTAGATATGGAAGGAAAGAAAACCAACTTAAAGTTGTATTTTATTAAATTTATTATATTTAATATTTAACATATAGATTATTTTCTATCATTTTATGATTTATAAATTATAACTATATTTTTTAGAAAAATATTTTCTCTTAAAATAAATCGAGCCTTTTCCACTCCCTGATGATGTAAAAATTTGCATGTCAATAACAATTTACAAATTATTCTATCTTTTTACTAATTTTATTCATATCCATTGTTGCAATATGTACACATAATCTAATAAGAAAATACAGCTATACTTTTACCCTTTGTTTGGTTGGAGTGAAAAGAGGGGAGAAGAGAAGAGAAAAGAAGAGAAATTTTTAAAATTTGAATTGGAGGGAAATTGGAAAAGAAAAAATAATAGAATTTTAAAATTTAAGAAAATAATAACCACTTATTTCACTTTTTTATTTTCTTTCTCTCCTCTTTTCTCTTCTACCAAACAAGAGAAAAGAAAAAAGTACGAAATTTCTCTTTTCTCCTATTTTCTTTCTCTCCTACCAAACAAAGCCTTAAGGATTAAATTTAATCCATGCGTAAAATATTTTATACAATTAGTGAATGGGAAGATATCATATTAAAAAATAAAAATAATTAAGAAGTTTAATTAATAATAAAAGAATTTTAATATTTTTAAATAATATGATAAGTATATAGTTGAGTAACAATGTGAAATTTACTTACATTAATAATGAATCAAATTTAAATTTATACTTTTGTGTATAACTTGAATTTACTTTATTAGTATATGTAATTTAAAGGGTTAAAATTGATCCATTTGTATTTTTTTAATGGAAGAGTGGTTAAATCATGATGGATCAAGTTTAAATCTATACATTTTTGTGTAACTTGAATTACTTTATTAATATAAGTAATTTAAAGTATTAAAATTGATTCATTTATTTTTTTTAATGGAAGAGTAGTTGAATCATTGGATGCATATGAAAGAACTAGAAATCAAACCCTAAATATAGCTTAAGGTATAAAGTCTTTAAGAGATATTAAATGTCTCTTAAGCCAATGCCTCTTAACAATTCATTTGTAGTTTTACTTTGTTAATACTTGATCTCATCATAAAATCATACTTACTATAATTTTCAAGTGGGCAAAATGTTAATAAAACTAATCAGAAGTGGTAAATTCAACATTTTGAATCATTTAGATAGGGTTTAATATATTAATATTTTTAGTAATGTTAAATATAATAAAAATAAGACTCAAAAATTGGATTTTGTATTGTTGATAAATATAGGATGGTGGATAAATTTGTAAAGTTTAATTCAATTGATTTAAAAAAAAATAATACTATAGGGAGCTCAACTTTTTACTATTGGATTGTACCTCCTTCATTCCTTATTATTTGTTGTAATTAGAAGAAAATTTTTATTTCTTTTTAAGTTATTACTTAAAATTTTAATAAAGTATTAAATATTATTTTTTTAACTTTACTCTCTTTTTTTACTAATAAATATTTTATTATCCTTCTTAAAAAATATTAATATATTTATTCCATCACAACTTTTTTCTATTTTCAATTATTTTGAACTTTATGCATAGTAAGCAATGAAAAATAAATAAATTAAATCACTTTCTTAATATTTGTATAGTTAATTAACTATAATAGATAATAGACATAAAGGAAGATTTAATGTGCTGAGATTTGTATCTTTAATTTTAATTTTTTTACTTATAATTCAATGATAAAACATTCAACTTCTTATGAAATAAAGTTATCCATAATATTATCCTATAAAAAATTTAAAAGTCAATTTCGAATCTCATTTTCATTATTTATAATTTTTTATATATTTTAAGCAGTCAAAATTAAATTACTTTTTTTTTTCATACATTAGCAAGAATTTTTTTCTCCGCCATAAGAAATGAAAATATTTGAACATAAGACTTTTAATGGATTATTCAAACCTCTCACAAAATAACGCCCTTGCCAGCCCACGCCTGCAATAACAAAATTGAAGATGGTAACGGTGGGATCACATTTTTCTAAATAAAGTAGCACTTCCTAAACAATAAATGTTAACTGTTACAATTTTCTTATACAA